>CM038682.1:679061235-679364627 GCA_021605205.1 Aegilops longissima | reverse complement strand
AAGTGCAATCACATGTATAAATAACTTAAAACTGATATATACCTCATAAGTCACAGCAGAAACAAATAGTCGGGTGTGGAGTCCCATCAACGCCATCGGCAGGTTGAGTGTAGACCGTAACCCTGTATTGTAACTCTTACTCGTCGAGGAAAATATCCGCAACATGATACATTGCAGCCGTGTAGGTCAGTACATTGAATGTACCGGCAAGATCACAATAAGAGAAAACAGATGATAAACTATACTATATGCAGTATGGCTTTGTGGCTCTGTATCTGAGTTTTGTTTGCGTAAAAGCTGGTTTTATTTTCCCTATATCAAAGGAATAAATGAAGTCTGTACTATAGAGTTTTCTATCATCACATGGTTCCGCCAACCGATGTCTCATAGCCCAAATCATCATAAGTTGCCCACAATTAAGTTATCAGTCCGGTGTTGAGAGTTAGAGATAGATCCAAGTCCGGATGCTCAAATTGTCCGTAATCGGGACACGGCTAATCGATTAGGTTATAACCCTCTGCAGAGGTTTGTACACTTTACCCGCAAGATTCGATCCCTCTCTTTACGTTCTCGCACTTGAGGTGTTTGAGAACAAGATGACCAAACATGGTCTTCCAAAGAGTTCCTCGACCTTGTCCGGTACTCAACCCATCCTACCGTAGTTCTACATCTGCTAGTACCGTCACAACTAAGGTCAACCAAGCGAGCCCATAATGACTTGCGGTTGCACAGGTAAGCTTCGGGCATGAATTATTCTTCCGTCTCTTTGAGTCTGGGTGAAGCTTTCCGCAAGATGTCATGGCGCTTCTCCATGCATCCGGCCAACCTTGGTTTCTCGGGGTTCCGTCAACCATCCTTCACCCAAGAGTGTGTATTGAATTCTTGTCTCGAGTCTTGAAGTCTTGAGGCCTTGAAGATGCGATCCTTGCAGATTCCATCATGGAGTTATCGTCATTGACGTAGAATCCTCCATTCTCACACCACTCCCGAGTACTCATACCAAACCCCGTCTACTATAGCGTAGCATTAAAAAAATATCGTCCCGGGCTTGGTAACAGGGGGATGGGTTCCTACCTCATGCATACTACTCAACTACAAGGATTCAATAACACTACTGAGGGGTCGTTGCAAAGATGTCACTAATTGCAATAAAACATAGGCATGAAAGCATGGTCAAAGTGAACTTGCCCTGTTGACGATCTTCGAAAACTAGGGATTCGTAGTAGCAAGCTTCGCACTCCGGAAAATTCTACCGAGGCAAACAATAACTATAATAAGCACATAGCATTTGATCACATAAAACAATAGCATAGTAACATAACACAACAAAACAACGAATCAAAACCCAAAAGAAAACTCAAAGAAATCCAACTCAAAGTTTCCTACTTCAAACAACAACTAGAATAGTTTTATACAACAAAATTTTCCTAACATAACCTATTCATGGTTTTATGTTAACTAAACATAAAATATTTCATTAAGCAACTTAGGAGCAAAAAGAATTAATTAAAAATCTATTATGAAACTCCTATTAGGCCTAATTAAATTTCTATTAAGAAAATTAAAATAAAACTTTTATTTATTATAAATAAAAGTTCATCCTATAAAGTGACAGAAACTATCCTAGAATAATCAATCACATGTTAAAAATAAATTTATTTACTAATTAGAATAATAGGAAAAGCAGTAGCTAGTTAATTAATTGGGATTAATAAGATTCTGCCTAAAACTATTTATTTATTAATCCTAAAATACCCAAGTGAATTTTTATGGTTTGGCAATGCCAAAATAAAGTTGGGACAAAAGAATCATCCAAAAATAATTTTTCTAACTCAAGTTATAGCAGATTTACTATTCTGGCTAAAACTAAAATAAAGCAATTTTAATTAATTTTAACATAGCTAAATATATATTCTACAGAAACTACATAAAATTTTCAAACCAACAAAAAAAGAATCACCTAAAAATATTAAACAGAATAAAAGATATGAATTTTTCAAAACAGAAACTATTATGTTAAAACAGAAAATGAAATTAAAAGAAAAAAACCTAATGGGCCTAAACTACGCACTATGCGTCAAATAGGCTGGGGCCTAAATCTTTGCTTGAGGCGATCGAGGCGGATCGGGATCCCGGATCCTTCGATCCGCGATCTGCGGCAGCGACAGCGTGGCGTGGGCGGGGTTGTGAAAGGCGGGTCCCATTGTCGGTGAGAGAGAGAGAGTGCTTGCGGCGGGCGGCCGGCGCCAAGGGTTTTCGAGGCGAGGCGAGTGAGGCAGGCGCTGGCCGGCTCGCCTGGCCAGTGGGCCGCTGGCTGGGCCGGCTGGTGGGGGTTCGTATTTGGTGGGCGAGGGGGCTGGTGGCGCTGGGGTTTTCTAATTTTTTTGAATTTATTTTTTTATTAAAACAAAAACAGAAATAAAACAATAACTATAAATATTTTATATAGGGTATATATATACCAAAATGATCAGGGGAATATTCCCTTTCATTTGAACATTTTTCCAAAGGCAAAATCCAAACTTTATAAAAATCCATTTTTTTCAAATTCAAATAAAACCCAAATTTGAATTCAAATCTTTTTGGCATTGTTTCCTCTGATATTTTTGGAGTGTCATGTTTACTCCTCTCATACTTTTGATCAAGTATTTATCAGGCATAGTTTTTTTGAAATGATTCCCACTTGCCAAAGTTTGAATTCAAATTCAAAACTCAAAAATTTGAAAGAGGGTTTCAACGCACTTTCAAATGACTTTCAACTTGATACTTTTTAACTTCCAACTCATATTTCATATAATTGAAGAAGTCATTTTATCTTCCCTCATGAAAATCATTGAGTTGCATAAAGCTTTGAATTTGAAATATTCCCAGATGAAACTCAAATCTTTTCCAAAACCCTATTCATTTCAAAATGGAAGAAGTCATGTCATCTTCACTCTAGGGTTTGGTGTTGGAATGAACTTGAATTCATTGAGATCCAAAAGGCAAAGGAGAAGGTTTTGGGAAAGTCATTTCATTCCCACTCATTCAACTTTCCAAAAGTTTCAAATTTCACTCAATCAATCAAACCAAAAATCAGACAACAAGCATAGTTATTTATTTAATATAACATTCCAAAATTTAGAATTTTGGGATGTTACAGGCAGGCTCGCCGTCGACGTGGAGCTGCTCGAGGAGGCCCGTGAGGAGGCTTTCGGGGCCGTCCGTGCCTGCGTCGGACGCAGGCTCGTCGGAGAGGCGAACCTCGCCGACAAGTTCGGCGAGGCAACTCGCCTCGCAGGCAATCTCAGCGCCATGCAGCACGTCGGCGCAAACTCCATCTGGCGTGCGGGCTGGCTCGCTTCGCCAGGAGGAAGAGGGTTCCGTCGAGCAGCAGGTCCCAGACGGCGGTGCACCAGGCCCCACGGTGGGCGCCAAATGTCGGGGTTGGGTGCGACATATGCCAAAGGATGGCTTATCATGGAGGGGTGAGTAGAACGTCCACGGTGCTGAAGCAGGATGAGGCGAAGACATGCACGCCGGCGAATCTTACCCAGCTTCAGGGCTCTCCGAGGAGATAACACCCCTACTGCTGCTCTGCGGGGTCTCCGCATGATCACTATGGCAAAGTGGGTACAAGAGGCTCCTTGAGCTGTTCGTGGTGAGGAAGGAGAAGGGCACAGCTTGTTCTTCTCTCCCTCTATGTGTGTGTCTAAAACTACTAGCTCCCAACCCTTTGCATGGGTGCCCCGGGGGGTTTATATAGGTCTACCCCTCGGGGGTACAACGGTAATTCGGCTGGGTGTGGGTCCAAGCCGTCAGTCTCTAAGTCGCCGTCTTTCTCGCGACTCACTGGGGCCCACCGACTAGTGGGCCCCCGCTGATGGCCAAACATGGGGCCGACAGCCCTTGTCCGCCTTGTGGCGGGTCTTGCCGATCGCAGACATGTAGCCGTGCTTCTAATGACGCGAGCTTGTGTAACACCCCGGATGTAACTTTCCATATTTGTAACTCCAACTCTTGCCATTTTCGGCATTGTGATATGATATTCCCTCCGTGGTTGGGTTTTTCTTCATTTTTGCATTTTGTCCATGTCATGCATTTCATATCATGCCATCATGTGCATCGCATTCGCATACGTGTTAGTCTCATGATTCGAGCATTTTCCGTTGTCCGTTTTGCAATCCGGCACTTCTATGTCCCCCGCGCCCCTTTTACGTTTTTCCGTGGCGGGTACTAAACTTTCTCGGAATGGACCGAGGTTTGTCAAGTGGCCTTGGTACACCACGGTAGACCACTGTCAAGTTTCGGTCATTTGGAGCTCGTTTGGTACTCAGCGGTTAACCGCACTCTCGCAAAGGCCTCTTTTAAGTTGCAGCCCAACACCCCTTCAAAATAGCCCAATAACCCATCTAAGTCATTTCCATGCTCTCCGTCGTCGAATCACATCGTGTGGGCGAAAACCGCACTCCATTTGGAGCTTCCAAGCTCCCGCTACCTATAAATATAGCTTCCTTCCCCGAAATCCGGATCCCGAAACCCTAGCCCCGCTCCTCCGCGCCGGACACGTCCGTCCGCCCGGACGGCTCCGCCGCCGCCCGGACCAACGCGGCGCGCCACATGGCACGCCGCCGCCGCCGCCGCTGCCCGCTCGGCCGCTCCGGCCCCAGCGAATCAGCCGCCGCCGCCTCTGCCGCTGGCGCGCGCCTCCTCCGCCGCCTCGGCCGGCCGGCCGCCGCCACCGGATCTCGCCGCGCGCGCGCGGGCGTCGCCGGCCGCCTCGGCCGTCTCACCCGCGCCGCCCCCAACCCGATCGCCGCCGCCCGGCGCCGGCCGCCGCCGATCAGCGCCCGGCCGACCCGCCCGCCGCCGTCGCCCGCCTCCGGCCTCGGCCCCGCCCGGCCGACCCGCCGGCAGCTGCCGTCGCCCCGCCGCGCCGCCCGACCTCCTCCGGCCTCTCCCTTCTCCGGCTTCGGCTCCCTCCTCCGGCGAGCCTCGGCTTCCGCGCCGGATGCGATCTCAGATCCGAGAGGGTTGAGTTTTCCCCGAGCCCCGAAATCCTGTAAGTTTTTATTCTGTCATTATTTTATTGCATTTTCTTCATGCCATAACTCTGCACCTGTGGCTCCGTTTGGGGCGTATAGCATACCGAAATGTTCGTCTCGATGAGTAGATCATTTCATCTCATTGCATCATTTTCATTTGAGCTCATATTGATGCCCGAAATGCTGTTGGAAGAGGGCTATGTGATGTTAGTTTCAGATTCTTATCAGAACATGCACTTTTGTCATTTTTGCCATGATTGAAGTGTGCATCCTATGATCTTGAGTCCTACATGTGTTTTGTAATATGCCATGCCATCTTTACAGGGGTGTATGCCATGTATTTTTGTGATCCCTGTGGTGACTAGCACAAGCATGCAAACTAGGCTTCATGATGTTGCTGATTTCAGCCCCTGTTTTGCTGATATTTTTATGCCATGTTAACTTGATGCTACCGAGAGATCCATGCTTATTTTGAGATACTTCAGTAAGGATGTTTTGAACATATGGTTATTCTCTATCCATCCATGCCTTAGTTTGCAATTATGGAGTGCCATAGCTTGAGTCAATCGAGCTCTACTTTTGCTATAAAATGTTTCCTGGCAGATTGTTTACATGTTATTCAATTTTTCTAAGGTTGTTGTAGTTGATCCGTGTATGCGTTGATGTTGTTTGCTTGCTCTGAACATTGCTTCCTGATGCTGATTCTGCCATGTTCAGTATTTTCACTAAGTTTGTGAAGTTGATATGTTTTGCACTTTTGTCATGCTTGTTTGGACCTGTTATGATGTGATTTAGCCGTAGCTCAGTGTTCAGCTTTTGTCAAGCATCTTGAGTAGATCACTGCCATATGATTTGCTGGTACGTTTGGGTGCAGTAGCTTAATTTCTTGTTCCTTGCTATGTGGCATCTTGCTGTTAATGGCAGATTTGTGCCATTCTTGTTTTGCTTGTCATTTGCAAACCGTGCATCCGATTCCGGTGATCCTTATATCGATTTCAACTGAAATCATCTCACCTTTCCAGCGGCATACTTGGTTTGCCAAGTTTATGCCTGGTTCATCATTTTCCTTCCGGAGCACGCATATGCATTGCATCTCACATCTCGCATATCATGCCATGTATTGCATCATGTTGCTTGTGCATTGCACCGTGATTTATTGTGGTTCCATTGTTTGTGTTCTTGCTTTGGGTAGAGCCGGGAGACGAGTACGTGAACGAGGAACCTGTTGAGAACGCTTACGAGGATCAAGCTTTCGACAACTCTGAGAACTTTGCAGGCAAGATGACCATACCCTCGAAATCACTTCTATCTTTGCTTGCTAGATGCTCGCTCTTTTGCTATGCCTATGCTACGATGCCTATCACTTGCTTATCATGCCTCCCATATTGCCATGTCAAACCCCTAACCATCCTTTCCTAGCAAACCGTTGATTGGCTATGTTACCGCTTTGCTCAGCCCCTCTTATAGCGTTGCTAGTTGCAGGTGAAGATGAAGTTTGTTCCTTGTTGGAACATGGAGATGCTGCTCCTTGTTGGAACATGTTTACTTGTTGGGATATCACAATATCTTATTTAATTAATGCATTTATATACTTGGTAAAGGGTGGAAGGCTCGGTCTTATGCCTGGTGTTTTGTTCCACTCTTGCCGCCCTAGTTTCCGTCATACCGGTGTTATGTTCCTTGATTTCGCGTTCCTTACACGGTTGGGTGATTTATGGGACCCCCATGACAGTTCGCTTTGAATAAGACTCCTCCAGCAAGGCCCAACTTTGGTTTTACCATTTGCCACCTAAGCCTTTTTCCCCGGGTTTTCGCGAGCCGAGGGTCATCTTTATTTTAACCCCGGGCCAGTTCTCCTTGAGTGCTGGTCCAACTTGAGCGATGTCTGGCGCCCTTGGGCAATCAGGGTCTATGCCAACCCGACGTCTGGCTCATCCGGTGTGCCGTGAGAACGAGATATGTGCAGCTCCTATCGGGATTTGTCGGCACATTCGGGCGGCTTTGCTGGTCTTGTTTTATTGCTGTCGAAATGTCTTGTAGTCCGGGATTCCGAGACTGATCGGGTCTTCGGTAGAAGGAATATCATTCGTTGACCGTGAGAGCTTATAATGGGCTAAGTTGGGACACCCTGCAGGGTATTATCTTTCAAAGCCGTGCCAGCGGTTATGAGGCAGATGGGAATTTGTTAATGTCGGTTGTAGAAAACCGAAGTTGACCTTAATTAAAATACATCAACGCGTGTGTAACCGTGATGGTCTCTTCGGCGGAGTCGGGAAGTGAACACGGTGTTGGAGTTATGTTTGGCGTAAGTAGTTCAGGATCACTTCTTGATCGCTACTAGCTTCACGACCGTGCCTTGCTTCTCTTCTCGCTCTCTTTTGCGAATGTAGCCACCATATATGCTAGTCGCTTGCTGCAGCTCCACCTCACAACTCTGTCCTTCCTATAAGCTTAAATAGTCTTGATCTCGCGGGTGTGAGATTGCTGAGTCCCGTGACTCACAGATTCTACCAAAACAGTTGCAGTGCCGGCGATGCGGTGCAGGTGACGCAACCGAGCTCAAGTGGGAGTTCGACGAGGAACGTGGTCGTTACTATGTGTCTTTTCACGATGATCAGTAGTGGAGCCAGTTGGGATGATCGGGGTCATGTAGCATTTGGGGTAGTCTTCTTTTATTTTGGTTCCGTAGTCGGACCTTGAGTGTAATCTGGATGATGGATGTTTATTTATGTATTGTGTGAAGTGGCATTGTAAGCCAACTATGTATCTCTTTCCTTATGTATTACATGGGTTGTGTGAAGATTACCTCACTTGCGACATTGCTTTCAATGCGGTTATGCCTCTAAGTCGTGCTTCGACACGTGGGAGATTTAGCCGCATCGAGGCGTTACAAGTTGGTAATCGAGCCTTCCCGACTTAGGAGCCCCGCTGATTGTTTGTTGGCGTTGTTGAGTCTAGAACAAAAAATGTTTTGAGTCTTAGGATTATATATATCGAGAGTAGGATTCTTTTACTCCTCGGTCCTTAAATCGCTCTGGTGAGGTCTCCGGACGTAGAAGTTTTGACTCTCCTCTCCTCAAATTTCACTAAAAAAATTTTAGGATCACGGGTATCTTGGAATCGTTCAATGGTTTTGTGACAAGAACATTGTTCTTGGTGCCTCGACATTTAGGGGTTGTGGCGGTGTCCCGGGAGTTGAGCTCCGAGGTGTTGTCATCACAATTTTATCGTTGCAGTTTGGAATATTGAGTTTTGCCGACATCGAAAATCTCTTTTGTACAGTTGTTGGTGAGATAACCCGATAACCCGATCTTGGGCGAGCGAGCTCGAGTATTGCCATGACTCATATAACGGATGCTTTTCGAAGGTCGAGGTACACGATTTCCGAAGGTTTCTTGGTTATGTGTTGACGGATGGATGCAGCTGGATCTAGGTATTGTTAGTTTGGGTGATATATTTTGTGTCCCCTGTATCCCCAACACTAGATTGCATAACCAGAAAGTTTCGGGAGTTTATAGGTGGGATTCAAGTAGCTCCTAGCATTTCTTCCCGCAGATATTTGGTTTGCGATTGGGTAATCCTTACCACTTATTTGTTCCAGTCGTACCTTGTTATTTTTTCATCAACCCTTAATCAAGTGGCTTCTCACCTTAATGGACGTGTGATGTTAGCTTTTGGAATTCATTCGTTCATCCTTGTTCGAATGTTTATTGTGAAGACTATATGTTGCAATTTCTATCCGTTGATTCAACTTGTCTATCTGTCTATCTAGTGCTAACGGATGTCACCCTCTTCAGGATGGCTCCGCCAGCGTCTGAATCCGGAGCGCAATGATGGGAGTCGATCGAACCTCCACCTCCACCTCCGCCTCCGGAGGCATGGCAACTATCATGGCAGCCACCAATGCCAATGCTCAGATGATTTTGCAACTCTTGCAAGAGCGTACCCAAGGGCAAGGCAATCAAGGAAATCAAGGCCAAGGCAACAACCAGCCGCACTTTGCTACCCTCAATCAGTTCCTCGCTAATCAGCTGAAGTCTTTCAGTTTCTATGTCGAGGCCACAGACGCCGACGATTGGCTTGTGGACATCTGCAAACATTTTGAATGTAGCAATGTCAGACCTGAGGACTTTGTCAAGTTTGCTTCGTTTCAACTCAAGGACCAAGATGCTGAGTGGTTCCAGCAATACAAAGATTCCAGAGGAGGTCGTGTCATCACCTGGGATGAGTCCCGCCGAGACTTCAGAGCTCACCACATTCCGAAAAGTGTTGTTGAGAGCAAGCGTGAGGAGTTCCGCAATCTCAAGCAAGGCAACATGTCTGTGTATCAATACAATATCTAGTTCCAGAAACTCGCTCGCTTTTCTAAGAAAGACGTCCCTGATGAAAAGAGTATGATCTATCAATTCAGAGGTGGTCTCAGAGAAGATCTGCAATTAGCTCTCGTGATTTTTGAGCCAGAAAAGTATGATGAATTCTACAACATGGCACTGAAGCAAGAAGCTGCCCAGCTCAAATGTGAGGCTTCTAAGAAGAGAATCAGGGATGCAGTTCAGTCTTCTTCTTCCTCTCAAGTGGCAGCTAAGTAGCAGAAGTTCTACCTTCCTCCTCCTCCGTTCCGTCGGCCTTATCGTGAGAAGAACTCAGGTGGTCGTGAATCTTCCCACCCACCCAACCCAGGCTATCAGAACAAGTCAAATTCTCAAGCTCCAAGGTCAAATGCTCATTATCATCGTCCGCTCTCAGAGGTGGCTTGCAACAAATGTCAGCAGAAAGGTCACTATGCGAACAAGTGCTTCAACCAAAGGCGCCTTCCGCCTCCTCCTCTGTGAAATCTTCCAGCAATGCAAAGTGGTCAAGCATAATCCCAAGTCTGCAAAGGTGAACATGATGAATGCAGCGCAAGCGAGGATTCTTCGATGTGATAATGGGTAATCTTCGATTAATGATATTCCTGCAAAAGTCTTATTTGATCTTGGTGCATCGCATTCTTTCATGTCATATCCTTTTGCATGAAGCACAATTTTGATCAGAGGCATTACCTAAAGCTATGCAAGTTATTTCTCCGGCTAAGCGTTTGAGATCTACCATGTTGGTTCGAATGTCGGTATCAAGATGGGCGACTATAGATTCTGGCTAAACCAATTGTCCTTGGTGACTCGGATATTGATCTTATTCTCGGGATGGATCTGGCTTTCAAAGCACAAAGCTCAGCTTGATTGTGCTTCGAGGAAATTCAATTGACTCACTCTTCTAATGATGTGATCATCTATGCGCTCGTGATGAAACCATTGGTTGTTTTCTCTCAATGAGAAGGGCGAATTGGATGCTATCTCTCATATTCCAGTCGTTTGTGAGTACCAAGATGTCTTTCCAGAAGAGCTTCCAGGAATGCCTCCTCACAGGCCAGTTGAATTCGTTATCGATCTTGAGCCTGGCACGGAACCCGTATGCAAGCGTCCATACAAGCTTGGACCTAATGAGCTGAAGGAATTGAAGAAGCAGCTCGATGAACAAGAGCGTCTGGGTTTGATCAGACCGAGTTCATCTCCTTGGGGTTGTGGTGTTCTTTTTGTCCAGAAGAAGGATGGCACGGACCGACTTTGCGTCGATTACCGTCCATTGAATAAGAAGACAATCAAGAACAAGTATCCACTTCCCAACATCAATGAGCTTTTCGAGCAACTCAAAGGTGCTAAAGTGTTCTCCAAGCTTGACCTTCGTATGGGTTATCATCAGATTCGCATTCGTGAACAAGATATTCCCAAGACAGCATTCGAACAAGCTTTGGTTCTTATAAATATCTTGTCATGTCTTTCGGCCTTGTCAATGCTCCTCCAACATTCTCTCGAATGATGAACTTCATCTTCAACCCCTACACCAATGAATTCGTCTTGGTCTATCTTGATGATATTTTGGTCTTCTCCAAGAATAAGAAGGATCATGCCAAACATTTACGATTGGTGCTCGACAAGCTCGAGAGCATCAATTCTATCTGAAGTTTTCCAAATGTGAATTTTGGCTTGATGAAGTGCTTTACCTTGGTCACATCATCTCCGCCAAGGGCATCGCTGTTAATCCCGAGAAGGTGTCTGCAGTTGTGAACTGGGAACCTCCTCAGAATGTCAAGCAGCTTCGCAGTTTTCTCGGTCTTGCAAGCTATTGCCGAAGATTCGTTGAGAACTTCTCTAAGATTGCAAAGCCTCTTTCCAACCTCCTCCGAAGCATGTGAAGTATGTCGGTCTCCCGAGTGTGGCGTTGCTTTCAACACTCTCAAAGAGAAACTCGTCACAGCTCTGTCTTGACTCCTCTGATGAATCCAAGCCATTCAAGTTTTCGTGATGCTTCTCTTCAAGGTCTCGGTGCTGTGTTAATGCAAGAGAAGAGAGTTGTGTCCTATACCTCTCGTCAGCTGAAGCCCAACGAAAAGAACTACCCCACTCACGATCTTGAGTTGGCGGCAGTTGTCCATGCATTGATAACATGGAGACATCTCTTGTTGGGAAGGAAAGTGGACATTTTCACCGATCACAAGAGTCTCAAGTATATCTTCACTCAACCCAACCTCAACCTCAGGAAAACTCGATGGGTCGAAATGATTCAAGAGTACAACCCAAGTATTGAATATACTCGAGCAAGGCCAATGTCATTGCAGATGCTTTGAGCGGGAAGGCTTATTGCAACAGTTTAATCCTCAAGCCCTTCCAACGGATCTTTGTGAAGCTTTCCATAAGCTGAATCTTCAAGTTGTTCCTCAAGGCTTTCTTGCCAACCTCATAGTCTCTCCTACTTTGGAAGATCAAATTCGTGAGGCTCAACTCCTGGATACCATGGTTAAAAAGGTGAAACGTGGTATCGACAAGGGCATTTCCAAATACAAGTGCTTCCACATTGATGACAAAGATACTCTCTTCTTCGAGGACCGGATTGTGGTTCCTAAGGGTGATCTACGTAAAGTCATTATGAACGAGGCACACAATTCCCTCCTATCCATTCATCCTGGAAGTACGAAGATGTACCATGACCTCAAGCAGTAATATTGGTGGACTCGAATGAAGCGAGAAATTGCTCAATTCGTGAATGAGTGCGATGTCTGCAGAAGAGTGAAAGCAGAACACCAAAGACCAGCTGGTCTCCTCCAACCTCTTGCTATTCCGGAATGGAAGTTTGATCATATCAAAATGGACTTTGTGACTGGATTTCCAAAGTCCAAGCGTGGAAATGATGCTATCTTCGTTGTCATTGACAAGCTTACTAAAGTGGCTCATTTTCTTCCTATCAAAGAATCTATCACAGCAGCTCAGTTGGCAGAGCTATACACATCCAGGATTGTCTCCTTGCACGGCATTCCACAATTGATCTCTTCAGACCGTGGCAGCATCTTTACCTCCAAGTTTTGGGATTCTTTTCAGAAGGCCATGGGCACCAACATTCGTTTCAGCACAGCTTTCCACCCTCAAACAAGTGGCCAAGTCGAGCGAGTCAATCAAATCCTTGAAGATATGCTCGGGGCTTGTGTCATTTCTTCGGTATGAAGTGGGAAGATTGTCTTCCATATGCCGAAGTTCTCCTACAACAACAGCTTCCAAGCGAGTTGGGCAAGGCCCCATTCGAAATTCTCTATGGCGAAAGTGTCGTACTCCTCTCAATTGGTCCGAGACAGGTGAGCGCCAACTTCTTGGCAACGACTTGATCACGAAGCGAAGAAATGTGCAAAGTCATTCGTGAGAATCTCAAAGCCGCATAATCGCGCGGAAGAGCTATTATGATGACAAGCACCGTGATGTGGCTTTTGAAATCGGAGACCATGTCTACCTCCGCGTCTCTCAATGAAAGGCACTCGCCGCCCGGTATCAAAGGGAAGCTTGCCCCTAGATCGTGGGTCCTTTCAAGATCATTGGCAAAAGAGGCGATCTCGCCTATCAACTTGAGCTTCCTCCAACCGCAAGCGCACGATGTGTTTCACGTTTCACAGCTTCATAAGTGCTTCAAGACTCTGAACGCACTATCAACTTCAAGAAATTGACCTCCAAGAAGATCTCTCTTATCATGAGCACCCGTTGCTATTCTTGAAGAAACCGAGCGCAAGACTCGCAACAAGTCAATCAAATTCCTGAAAGTGAAGTGGTCACACCATTCCAACCGAGAAGCCACGGGGCGCGAGGATCACCTCCGTTCGAATATCCGAGTTCTTTCAGCCCTAGATCTGGGGCGAGATCCTCTTGTAGTGGTGGAGTGTTGTAACACCCGGATGTAACTTTCCATATTTGTAACTCCAACTCTTGCCATTTTCGGCATTGTGATATGATATTCCCTCCGTGGTTGGCTTTTTTTTCATTTTTGCATTTTGTCCATGTCATGCATTTCATATCATTCCATCATGTGCATCGCATTCGCATACGTGTTCGTCTCATGATTCCGAGCATTTTCCCCGTTGTCCGTTTTGCAATCCGGCACTCTTATGTCCCCCGGCGTCCCCTTTTACCATTGTCCGTGAGCGGGTACTAAACTTTCTCAGAATGGACCGAGGTTTGTCAAGTGGCCTTGGTACACCACCGGTAGACCACCTGTCAAGTTTCGGGTCATTTGGAGCTCGTTTGGTACTCCAACAGTTAACCGCACTCTCGCAAAGGCCTTTTTTAAGTTGCAGCCCAACACCCCTTCAAAATAGCCCAATAACCCATCTAAGTCACTTCCATGCTCTCCGTCGTCGGATCACGATCGTGTGGGCGAAAACCGCACTCCATTTGGAGCTTCCTAGCTCCCTCTACCTATAAATATAGCTTCCTTCCCCGAAATCCGGATCCCGAAACCCTAGCCCCGCTCCCTCCGCGCGCCGGACACGTCCGGTCCGCGCCGGACAAACCCGCCGCCGCCCGGACCAACACGCGGCGCGCCATGTAACACGCCGCCGCGCGCCGCCGCCGCCCGCTTCGGCCCGCTCCCCGGCCCCCAAATGGCCCCGCCGCCGCCCCCGCGCCCGGCGCCCGCCCTCCTCCGCCGCGCATCGCGCGGCCGCCGCCACCGGGCGTCGCCGGCCGCCTCGGCCGTCACCCCCCGCGCCGCCCCAGCCGATGCCGCCGCCCGGCGCCGGCCGCCTCGCCCCGCCCGGCCGAGCCCGCCGGCCGCCGTCGCCCCGCGCCGCCCGACCTCCTCCGGCCTCTCCCTTCTCCGGCCCGGCTCCCTCCTCCGGCGAGCCTCGGCTTCCGCGCCGGATGCTATCTCAGATCCGAGAGGGTTGACTTTTCCCCGAGCCCCGAAATCTGTAAGTTTTATTATGTCATTATTTTATTGCATTTTCTTCATGCCATAACTCTGCACTGTGGCTCCGTTTGGGCGTATAGCATACCGAAATGTTCGTCTCGATGAGTAGATCATTTCATCTCATTGCATCATTTTCATTTGAGCTCATATTGATGCCCGAAATGCTGTTGGAAGAGGGCTATGTGATGTTAGTTTGATTCTTATCGAACATGCACTTTTGTCATTTTTGCCATGATTGATGTGTGCATCCTATGATCTTGAGTCCTACATGTGTTTGGTAATATGCCATGCCATCTTTAAAGGGGTGTATGCCATGTATTTTTGTGATCCCTGTGGTGACTAGCACAAGCATGCAAACTAGGCTTCATGATGTTGCTGATTTCAGCCCCTGTTTTGCTGATATTTTTATGCCATGTTAACTTGATGCTACCGAGAGATCCATGCTTATTTTGAGATACTTCAGTAAGGATGTTTTGAACATATGGTTATGCTCTATCCATCCATGCCTTAGTTTGCAATTATGGAGTGCCATAGCTTGAGTCAATCGAGCTCTACTTTTGCTATAAAATGTTTCCTGGCAGATTGTTTACATGTTATTCAATTTTTCCAAGGTTGTTTTAGTTGATCCGTGTATGCTATGATGTTGTTCATGCCATGTGTAGTTTCTATGCCATGTCTTCTTGATGTATGTATCCTTAGTTTATCATGTAAAGCTCTGTAGTGAGTGCATCGAGCTCTTAAACATGCCTAGTTGTTATCTGTTTTTGTCATGCCCTGTTGCTGAATCTGTTAACGGAACTTGCTATATTGACATGGATGCTATCATATTTTCTGATCCTTTTTGGCTTATGGTCAGTAAGGGACTTTTGTTCTATGCGTTGAGTAGATTCATGTCATGCCTTGTTTTGCTATTATAAGTTCCTGTAGCATGTTGTTTGCTTGCTCTGAACATTGCTTCTCGATGCTGATTACGCCATGTTGATATTTTCACTAAGTCTGTGAAGCTGATATGTTTTGCACTTTTGCCATGCTTGTTTGGACCTGTTATGATGCGATTTAGCCGTATCTCAGTGTTCATCTTTTGTCAAGCATCTTGAGTACATCACTGCCATATGATTTGTTGGTACGTTTGGGTGCAGTAGCTTAATTTCTTGTTGCTTGCTATGTGGCATCTTGCTGTTAATGGCAGATTTGTGTCATTCTTGTTTTGCTTGTCATTTGCAAACCGTGCATCCGATTCCGGTGATCCTTATATCGATTTCAACTGAAATCATCTCACCTTTCCAGCGGCATACTTGGTTTGCCAAGTTTATGCCTGGTTCATCATTTTCCTTCCGGAGCACGCATATGCATTGCATCTCACATCTCGCATATCATGCCATGTATTGCATCATGTTGCTTGTGCATTGCACCGTGATTTATTGTGGTTCCATTGTTTGTGTTCTTGCTTTGGGTAGAGCCGGAGGCGAGTACGTGAGCGAGGAACCTGTTGAGAACGCTTACGAGGATCAAGCTTTCGACAACTCTGAGAACTTTGCAGGCAAGATGACCATACCCTCGAAATCACTTCTATCTTTGCTTGCTAGATGCTCGCTCTTTTGCTATGCCTATGCTACGATGCCTATCACTTGCTTATCATGCCTCCCATATTGCCATGTCAAACCCCTAACCATCCTTTCCTAGCAAACCGTTGATTGGCTATGTTACCGCTTTGCTCAGCCCCTCTTATAGCGTTGCTAGTTGCAGGTGAAGATGAAGTTTGTTCCTTGTTGGAACATGGAGATGCTGCTCCTTGTTGGAACATGTTTACTTGTTGGGATATCACAATATCTTATTTAATTAATGCATCTATATACTTGGTAAAGGGTGGAAGGCTCGGCCTTATGCCTGGTGTTTTGTTCCACTCTTGCCGCCCTAGTTTCCGTCATACCGGTGTTATGTTCCTTGATTTCGCGTTCCTTACGGTTGGGTGATTTATGGGACCCCCGACAGTTCGCTTTGAATAAGACTCCAAAGCAAGGCCCAACTTTGGTTTTACCATTTGCCACCTAAGCCTTTTTCCCCGGGTTTCGCGAGCCCGAGGGTCATCTTTATTTTAACCCCGGGCCAGTTCTCCTTCGAGTGCTGGTCCAACTTGAGCGATGTCCGCGCCCTTGGGCAATCAGGGTCTATGCCAACCCGACGTCTGGCTCATCCGGTGTGCCACGAGAACGAGATATGTGCAGCTCCTATCGGGATTTGTCGGCACATTCGGCGGCTTTGCTGGTCTTGTTTTATTGCTGTTGAAATGTCTTGTAGTCCGGGATTCGAGACTGATCGGGTCTTCGGTAGAAGGAATATCCTTCGTTGACCGTGAGAGCTTATAATGGGCTAAGTTGGGACACCCTGCAGGTATTATCTTTCAAAGCCGTGCCCGCTGTTATGAGGCAGATGGGAATTTGTTAATGTCCGGTTGTAGAAAACCGAAGTTGACCTTAATTAAAATACATCAACGCGTGTGTAACCGTGATGGTCTCTTCTCGCGGAGTCCGGGAAGTGAACACGGTGTTGGAGTTATGTTTGGCGTAAGTAGTTCAGGATCACTTCTTGATCGCTACTAGCTTCACGACCGTGCCTTGCTTCTCTTCTCGCTCTCTTTGCGAATGTAGCCACCATATATGCTAGTCGCTGCTGCAGCTCCACCTCACAACTCTGTCCTTCCTATAAGCTTAAATAGTCTTGATCTCGGGTGTGAGATTGCTGAGTCCCGTGACTCACAGATTCTACCAAAACAGTTGCAGTGCCGCGATGCGGTGCAGGTGACGCAACCGAGCTCAAGTGGGAGTTCGACGAGGAACGTGGTCGTTACTATGTGCCTTTTCCTGATGATCAGTAGTGGAGCCCAGTTGGGATGATCGGGGATCTGTGTAGCATTTGGGGTAGTCTTCTTTTATTTTGGTTCCACTAGTCGTACCTTGAGTGTAATCTGGATGATGGATGTTTATTTATGTATTGTGTGAAGTGGCGACTGTAAGCCAACTATGTATCTCTTTCCCTTATGTATTACATGGGTTGTGTGAAGATTACCTCACTTGCGACATTGCTTTCAATGCGGTTATGCCTCTAAGTCGTGCTTCGACACGTGGGAGATTTAGCCGCATCGAGGGCGTTACGGCTTGGTCATGGGGTTATGGCAACAGTGTCGCCGCCTGGCGGGCGATCACTGTTGCCATTCCCCGTCTTGTCTGGTTAATGGCGCGTGGATCCCGCGGGAGGAGCCGGCCGACTCCATCGGGTCCGTCTTTGGGGTGCTCTCGCCGTCTTCGGTACTCCCGCCGACAGGCGGGTCCCGCCGTCTTCGGGTCGTACAGACAGGTCATCGTGGGTATAGGAATCTGCCCATGGTGCTGATGTCAGGGCCGGCATGGCAACAGTGCTGCGCCGGACGGAGATCTCCGTCGGTTCTGCGCTCTGTAGCCATACCTGCCCTTTATGGACTGGGCGGGGATGGGCCGCGAGGCGGCTTTACCCCATAGTCGCCCAGGCGTGAGGTGGTGAAGGTCGCGGGCCGACTCCTTGTAGCCGGCCTCGCTGGAGGTCGCTGGCTTGGAGTCGGCTTGTCCTGAAGGGGTAGTCGGCGACTCTGTTGCCGACTATTCTGAAGGCGGCTCTTTGTCTTGGGGTCTTGAGGGGCGCAGTCTGCCCTGATGTTTTGAAAGGTTCAGGGGCTCGGGTCTGCCTACCCGTAGTCCATTACTCCGACACCCAGCTGCTCCTGCAAGGCGGCGTTGGCCTTTGGAAAAAGTAAAAGAAGAAAAAGGCATCAGTCAAGCGAACAAGACAAAGAAAAGAAACAACTGAGGAGATTCGGCCCGACTGCTCAACAGTCAGCCCGAACCTCGGGGACTACAGCCCGCGGGTGCGCAATCGCGCCCCCGCGAAGAAGAAGTGGTTGACAAAGAAAAGAAACAACTGAGGAGATTCGGCCCGACTGCTCAGCAGTTGGCCCGAACCTCGGGGACTACAGCCCGTGGGTGCGCAATCGCGCCACCGTGGAGAAGAAGTGGTTGACAAAGAAAAGAAACAACTGAGGAGATTCGGCCCGACTGCTCAGCAGTCGGCCCGAATGTCGGGGACTACAGCCCGCGGGTGCACAATCGCGCCCCCGCGGAGAAGAAGTGGTTGACAAAGAAAAGAAACAACTGAGGAGATTCGGCCCGCCTGCTCAGCAGTCGGCCCGAACCTCGGGAACTACAGCCCGCGGGTGCGCCAGCGCGCCCCCGCGAAGAAAGGAAGATAGAAACTTACTCCGGCTCTCGGCCGGACGGGCAGTCTGCGTCTCCAGCTCCTAGACCTTGGAGTTGTAGGCGGTCACGCGGAGATTGTGATATCCTGCAAAAGGAACACCAGACGAAATCAGCAGTCGACAATTGCAAGATAAAGTTCCGACCCGCCTGCTCAGCAGCCGGCCCGGAACTTGGGGACTACAGTCAGTGGGTGCGCTTGTGCGCCCCCACGAGAGAAGCAAGAGGATCATCCAAAGAAGAAAGCCAAAGATAACTTACGCGGATGGAGGTTCGCGACTCCAAGAAAGCCTCGTTGTAGTGCCTGAGGGCCTGGACGTCAAGAGATGCCCGGTTCAGGGCGCCCGTCCCGCCCCCGTGTATCTAACCCACGGGTGCGGCGCTGGTCGCCTCGGTGTCGGGGACCGACGAGCTTGTGGCACCGACCTCCTGCGGCCGCGGTTCTGAGGCCGCCTTCTCAAGACGGCGGCGCGTGGGTGTGCGGACCATAGGAATCAGGTCCATCACCACCGTGTTTTCGACCGGTGGCACCAGCGGCGTAACCGGCTGCACGTCCCGCGGCTCGCTGGCTGGCGGAGGCGGCGGAGGCGGTGGTGGTGGCACGAAGACATCTGGCATGGCCATGTCACCGCCCTCCCGCTCCCGGATCGGGTGGTCGACGCCGGCTCCTCCGGCCGCCGCCATGAATTCAGGCGGAGGCGGCAAGGTGTTCAGGGGCGCCACGAGCAGCGGCTCTTGGCGGCGCACGGCCTCCGCGATCCGCTCCTTCTCCGCGGCTTGGGCTTCCGCCTGCGCCAGCGCTCTCTCAGCGGACGCGGCGGCCTTGTCCGCCTGCTCCTTGGCCAGGCGGTCGGCCTCTTCCTCACGCGCCTCCCGCGCGTTCTGCTCTGTCGCCTCCCGGAGGTCGGCGGCCGGGTCGATCCGCCGGCTGGTCGAGGAGGTCGCTGCCGACCTGAGGACCGAGGCGGCGCTCGACTTCTCGAGGGTTAGCGGAGCCCTGAAATAAGAAGACAAGTCATAAGGCTCTCACGCTAGATTGACAAGAATACGAGAAGTAAGGAAAAGATACTTACGCCGACACTATAACGGGCACCTTCGGCTGCCTCTGATACTTGGCCACCTTGGCCGCGGCTTCTTTCCGCCTGGTCGCCGCGGCCGGGTTCTTGGGCTTCTTCGGGGCGCTGCCGAACAGGGTAGCGCCCTGCTTCCGCTTACGCTTGCTGCCGCGGGCGGGCGGCCCGGAAGAGGGGCCGGCGTCGGTGGTGGTGGTGCTCCGGGCGGGGCGCGGTTTGTCTTCATCTTCGTCGTCGTCGGGCCAAGTTCCCACGCCGCCGCCTTCTTCGGAGCCGCCTACTCCACCGCCGCCGCCTGCTCTGCCGCCGCCGCCTGTTGCGTCGTCGCCAGTAGCGGCCGCCTAAGTCGGGTCGCCTGGTCGCCACCGCCTGTCCGGCTGGAGGTCATCGCCCGGCCCCAGGAGGGCGGCCGTTGCCGCGGACATGTAAATCTGCAACCAAGAAAGAGCTACATCATGACGAGAAACGAAGCTGAAGAAAACGGATCAAAGGACAAAATGAAGAAACTTACAGCAGGCGGCGGGTTGTGGCGGGAGTACGCTCGCTTCCCGTACCGCCACTCTTCCTCCGACACCTTGAGGTCGGAGATCTCGTTTACCATCCGCGCAACCTCGGTGGGCGGCATCCCTTTCGTGCACAGCCGGCACGGATCGCGGTGTCCGCCCATCCGGAAGATCGGATGTGGGCGGCTCTGGAGCGGGAGGACCTGGCGCTCGACGAAGGCAATGAGGAGGTCGGAGGCCACAAGGCTCTCCGACTCCTGGAGCACTCGGAGTAGGCCGATGGCGGCCGCCGCGTCCGCCGACACCGGCTTTGGTTTGTACCCCCAGGTGGGCCGAGTCCCGGTGGGGGCCCGGCCTCGTAGGCCGGCAGGTTGAGGAAGTCGGCAGCCGGATCTACGTGCTCGACGTAGAAGTAGGACTGCTGCCACATCTTTGTTGGAAATATGCCCTAGAGGCAATAATAAATTAGTTATTATTATATTTCCTTGTTCATGATAATCGTTTATTATCCATGCTATAATTGTATTGACAGGAAACTCAGATACATGTGTGGGTACATAGACAACAACAAGTCCCTAGCTAACCTCTAAATTACTAGCTCGTTAATCAATAGATGGTTACGGTTTCCTGACCATGGACATTGGATGTCGTTGATAACGGGATCACATCATTAGGAGAATGATGTGATGGACAAGACCCAATCCTAAGCCTAGCACAAAGATCGTGTAGTTCGTATGCTAAAGCTTTTCTAATGTCAAGTATCATTTCCTTAGACCATGAGATTGTGCAACTCCCAGATACCGTAGGAATGCTTTGGGTGTACCAAACGTCACAACGAATCGGGTGACAATAAAGGTGCACTACAGGTATCTCCGAAAGTGTCATTGGGTTGGCACAAATCGAGGCTGGATTTGTCACTCCGTGTGACGGAGAGGTATCTCTGGGCCCACTCGGTAGGACATCATCATAATGTGCACAATGTGATCAAGGAGTTGATCACGGGATGATGTATTACGGAACGAGTAAAGAGACTTGCCGGTAACGAGATTGAACAAGGTATCGGGATACCGACGATCGAATCTCGGGCAAGTACAATACCGCTAGACAAAGGGAATTGAATACGGGATTGATTGAGTCCTTGACATCATGGTTCATCCGATGAGATCATCGTGGAACATGTGGGAGCCAACATGGGTATCCAGATCCCATTGTTGGTTATTGACCGGAGAACGTCTCGGTCATGTCTACATGTCTCCGAACCCGTAGGGTCTACACACTTAAGGTTCGATGACGCTAGGGTTATAAAGGAAGTTTGTATGTGGTTACGAATGTTGTTCGAGTCCGGATGAGATCCCGGACGCCACGAGGAGTTCTGGAATGGTCCGTAGGTAAAGATTTATATATGGAAAGTTGTTGTTGGGTTAGGAAAAAGTTCGGGTTTTTCGGTATTGTACGGAAGCTTCGGAAGGTTCCGGAGGATTCGGAGGGGTCGAAGGTCCGAAATTGTTCCACCACGTCCAATACAGTAGCATGGGCTGTGGGGGCGCCTAGCCTTAATGGTCCAGGGGCACCAGCCCCCAAGGCCCATGCGCATGGGAAGGGGAAACCCTAAGGGGAGGGCCTCCACTTGACTTGGGAGGCACTCCTCCCCTCTTGGCCGCCCCAAGTCCCATCTAGGGCTGGCCGCACCCCTTGGGGTGGAAACCCTAAAGGGGTGCAGCCCCTTTCCCCTATATATACTTGAGGTTTTGGGCTGCCCAACACACATGAGAACTTCTCCTCTTGGTGCAGCCCTGCCTCTCCTCCTCCTCCTCTCCCTTGGTGCTTGGCGAAGCCCTGCGGGATTGCCACGCTCCTCCACCATCACCACGCCGTTGTGTTGCTGCTGGATGGAGTCTTCCTCAACCTCTCCCTCTCCCCTTGCTGGATCAAGGCGTGGGAGACGTCACCGAGCTGTACGTGTGTTGAACGCGGAGGTGCCGTCCGTTCGGCACTAGGATATCCGGTGATTTGGATCACGATGAGTACGACTCCTTCAACCCCGTTCTCATGAACGCTTCCGCTTAGCGATCTACAAGGGTATGTAGATGCACTCTCCTTCCCTCGTTGCTAGTTTCTCCATAGATAGATCTTGGTGACACGTAGGAAAATTTTGAATTTATGCTACGTTCCCCAACAGTGGTATCAGAGCTAGGTCTATTGTGTAGATTCTTTGCACGAGTAGAACACAAAGTAGTTGTGGGCATTGATTTTGTTCAATATGCTTACCGTTACTAGTCCAATCTTGTTTCGACGGTATTGTGGGATGAAGCGGCCCGGACCGACCTTACACGCTCTTCACGTGAGGCAGAGTTCCACCGATCGACATGCACTTGGTGCATAAGGTGGCTAGTGGGTGCCGTCTCCCACTTTAGTCGGAACGGATTCGATGAAAAGGGTCCTTATGAAGGGTAAATAGCAATTGGCATATCACGTTGTGGTTTTGCGTAGGTAAGAAACTTTCTTGCTAGAAACCCATAGCAGCCACGTAAAACATGCAAACAACAATTAGAGGATGTCTAACTTGTTTTTGCAGGGTATGCTATGTGATGTGATATGGCCAAGAAGAATGTGATGAATTATATGTGATGTATGAGATTGATCATGTTCTTGTAATAGGATTCACGACTTGCATGTCGATGAGTATGACAACCGGCAGGAGCCATAGGAGTTGTCTTTATTTATTGTATGACATGCGTGTCATTAAACAACGCCATGTAATTACTTTACTTTATTGCTAACCGGTAGCCATAGTAGTAGAAGTAATAGTTGGCGAGACAACTTCATGAAGACACGATGATGGAGATCATGGTGTCATGCCGGTGACGATGATGATCATGGAGCCCCGAAGATGGAGATCAATGGAGCTATATGATATTGGCCATATCATGTCACTACTATATAATTGCATGTGATGTTTATTATGTTTATGCATCTTGTTTACTTAGAACGACGGTAGTAAATAAGATGATCCCTTACAACAATTTCAAGAAGTGTTCTCCCCTAACTGTGCACCGTTGCCAAAAGTTCGTCACTTCTAAGCACCACGTGATGATCGGGTGTGATGGATTCTTACGTTCACATACAACGGGTGTTGACGAGCCTAGCATGTACAGACATGGCCTCGAAACACATGCAATACACTTAGGGTTAACTTGACAAGCCTAGCATGTACAGACATGGCCTCGGAACACAGAGACCGAAAGGTCGAGCATGAGTCGTATAGTAGATACGATCAACATGAAGATGTTCACCGATGATGACTAGTCCGTCTCACGTGATGATCGGACACGGCCTAGTTGACTCGGATCATGTAATCACTTAGATGACCCGAGGGATGTCTATCGAGTGGGAGTTCATAAGATGAACTTAATTATCTTGAACATAGTCAAAAGACCTTTTGCAAATTATGTCGAATGGCGCGCTTTAGTTCCACTGTTTAGATATGTTCCTAGAGAAAATATAGTTGAAAGTTGACAGTAGTGATTATGCGGACAGAGAAAGCTTATGTCCTTAATGCACCGCTCGGTGTGCTGAACCCCAAACGTCGTTTGTGGATGTTCTGAACATCGGACATACACGCTTTGATAACTACGTGATAGTTCAGTTAAACGGTTTAGAGTTGAGGCATGAAAGACGTTTTGAAATGTTGCGGAACATATGAGATGTTTCGAGGGCTGAATTAGGATTTCAGGCTCGTGCCCACGCCAAGAGGTATAAGACCTCCGACGATTGTCTTAGCCTGAAAACTAAGGGAGAAAAGCTCAATCGTTGAGCTTGTGCTCAGATTGTCCAAGTACAACAATCACTTGAACCGAGTGGGAGTTGATCTTCGAGATGAGATAGTGATGTTTCTCCAAAGTCATTGCCACCAAGCTGCTAGAGCTTCGTGATGAACTATAACATATCAGGGATAGATATGATGATCCTTGAAGTATTCGCGATGTTTGACACGCGAAAGTAGAAATCAAGAAGGAGCATCAATTGTTGATGGTTGGTGAAACCACTAGTTTCAAGAAGGGCAAGGGCAAGAAGGGACACTTCATGAAACGGCAAATCAGTTGCTGCCCAATGAAGAAACCCAAGGTTGAACCCAAACCGAGACTAAGTGCTTCGTAATAAGGGGAACAGCCTTTGGAGCAGAATTACCCTAGATACTTGGTAGATGAGAAGGCTGGCAAGGTCGATAGAAGTATATTGGATATGCATTATGTTAATGTGTACTTTACTAGCACTCCTAGTAGCACCAGGGTATTAGATACGGTTAGGTTGCTAAGTGTTAGTAACTCGAAATAAAAGCTACGGAATAAACGGAGACTAGCTAAAGGTGAGTGACGATATGTGTTGAAGTGTTTCCAAGTTTGATGTGATCAAACATCGCACGCTCCCTCTACCATCAAGATTAGTATTAAACCTGAATAATTGTCATTTGGTGTTTGCGTTGAGCATAGACATGATTGGATTATGTCTATCGCAATACGGTTATTCATTTAAGGAGAATAATGGTTACTCTATTTATTTGAATAATACCTTCAATGGTCTTGCACCTAAAGGCCTGGTTTATTAAATCTCGATCGTAGTGATACACATTTTCATGCCAAAAATATAAGATAGTAATGATAGTACCACTTACTTGTGGCACTGCCATGAAAGTCATAATGGTATAAAACGCATGAAGAAGCTCCATGTTGATGGATCTTTGGACTCACTCATTTTTGAAAGGTTTGAGACATGTGAACCATGTCTATTGGTGTATACGCATGAAGAAACTCCATGCAGATGGATCGTTTGGACTCACTTGATTTTGAATCACTTGAGATATGCAAATCATACCACATGGGCAAGATGACTGAAAAGCCTCGGTTCCAGTAAGATGGAACAAGATAGCAACTTGTTGAAGTGACACATTTTGATGTGTGCAGTCCAATGAGTGCTGAGGCATGCAGTGAATATCGTTATGTTCTTACTTCACGAATGATTTAAGTAGATACTGAGTGTATTTACTTGATGAAACAAAAGTCTGAAATATTGAATGGTTCAAGTAATTTCAGAGTGAAGTTTAAAATCTTCGTGACAAGAGGATAGAATGTCTATGATATGATCATAGAGATGAATATCTGAGTTACGAGTTTTGGCACACAATTAAGACATTGTGCAAATTGTTTCACAATTAATACCGCTCGAACACCATAGTGTGATGGTGTGTCCGAACATCATAGTTGCACCCTATAAGATATGGTGCGTACCATGATGTCTCTCATCGAATTACCACTATCGTTTATGGGTTAGGCATTAGAGACAACCACATTCACTTTAAGTAGGGCACCACGTAATTCCGTTGAGATGACACCGTATGAACTATGGTATAGAGAAACCTAAGCTGTCATTTCTTAAAGGTTTGGGGCTATGACGCTTATGTGGAAAAGTTTCCGGTTGATAAGCTCGAACCTAAAGCGGATAAAATGCATCTTCATAGGACACCCAAAACAGTTGGGTATACCTCCTAATTCAGATCCGAAAGCAATAGGGATTGTTTCTTGAATCGGGTCCTTTCTCGAGGAAAAGTTCGTCTCGAAAAGTTGAGTGGGAGGATGGTGGAGACTTGATAAGGTTATTGAACCGTCACTTCAACAAGTGTGTAGCAGGGCACAGGAAGTTGTTCTTGTGGCACCTACACCAATTGAAGTCGAAGCTTATGATAGTGATCATGAAGTTTTGGATCAAGTCACTACCGTACCTCGTAGGGTGACAAGGATGTGGACTGCTTCAGAGTGGTACGGTGATCCTGTCTTGAAGATCATGTTGCTAGACAACAATGAACCTACGAGCTATGGAGAAGCGATGGTGGGCCCAAATTCCGACAAATGGTTAGAAGCCATGAAATCCGAGATAGGATCCATGTATCATAACAAAGCATGGACTTTGGTGGACTTGCCCGTTGATCGGCAAGCCATTGAGATAAATGGATCTTTAAGAAGAAGACGGACGTGAACGGTAATGTCACCATCTGTGAAGCTCGACTTGTGGCGAAGAGTTTTTCACAAGTTCAAGGAGTTGACTACGATGAGATTTTCTCATCCGTAGCGATGCTTAAGTCCGTCGGAATCATGTTAGCATTAGCTGCATTTATGAAATCTGGCAGATGGATGTCAAGACGAGTTTCCTTACCAGTTTACGTAAGGAAAGGTTGTATGTGATACAATCAGAAAAAAAAATTCGATCCTAAGGATGCTAAAAGGTATGCTAGCTCCAGCGATCCTTTCTAAGGATTTTGTGTGGAGGCTATATATACCCCTCCACCTCCTCTTCATTCGTGGAGAGAGCCATATGACCAAACCTACACTTCCAACTTACCAGTTCTGAGAGAGAACCACCTACTCATGTGTTGAGGCCAAGATATTCCATTCCTATCATATGAATCTTGATCTCTAGCCTTCCCCAAGTTGCTTTCCACTCAAACCCTCTTTCCACCAGATCCAAATCCTATAAGAGAGAGTTGAGTGTTGGGGAGACTATCATTTGAAGCACAAGAGCAAGGAGTTCATCATCAACGCACCATTTGTTACTTCTTGGAGAGTGGTGTCTCCTAGATTGGCTAGGTGTCACTTGGGAGCCTCCGACAAGATTGTGTTGTTGAACCAAGGAGTTTGTAAGGGCAAGGAGATCGCCTACTTCGTGAAGATCTACCGCTAGTGAGGCAAGTCCTTCGTGGGCGACGGCCATGGTGGGATAGACAAGGTTGCTTCTTCGTGTACCCTTCGTGGGTGGAGCCCTCCGTGGACTCGCAAGAACTGCTACCCTTCGTGGGTTGAAGTCTCCATCAACGTGGAGGTACGATAGCACCACCTATCGGAACCACGCCAAAAACATCTATGTCTCCAATTGCGTTTGAATCCTCCAAACCCTTCCCTTTACCTTCTTGCAAGTTGCATGCTTTAATTTCCGCTGCCTATATACTCTTTGCATGCTTGCTTGATTTGTGTGATGATTGCTTGACTTGTCCTAAGATAGCTAAAATCTGTCAAACTCTAAAATTGGGAAAAGGTTAAGTTTTTAATTGGTCAAATAGTCTAATCACCCCCCCCCCCTCTAGACATACTTCAAGGTCCTACACAGACGGGCCCCAGCAGCCGGCCCAATTACCATTGTACCCCTGGGGGGCAGGCCTTTATAAGCCCCCTAGTTCACCCATGCAAACGGTTCCAACACTGATAGAACTAGCCAGTTACCTAGGGCAGGGAGGAGCTAGCCTTGCCTTCCCCTACCTCAAGACACAGCTCAAGGAGCACCTTGTATCACTAGTGCCTTAGTGATCATGCGGAGACCCCGCAGAGCAGCAATAGGGGTGTTATCTCCACGGAGAGCCCGGAAGCTGGGTAAAGTCCAACGGCGTACGTGTCTACGCCTTATCCCGCTTCCAGGCACTGGCGACGTTCTACTCGCTCCCACCATGATAAGCCATCCTTTGGCATATGTCGCACCCAACCCCCGACACCTGCGGCCCGTCCTCGAGAGCATGTCTGCTCCTGGCACTCGAGCCTCAGGAGAGGTGCTGGACTGAGGACTTCAAGGCATACCTGACGCAAGGCATGCTGCTGGAGAAGGAAGAAGACACGGAGCGTGTGGCCCGACAGGCTACGTCATAGTGCACTTGGGACGGTGAGCTATACATGAAGCGGCCAAACAATATTTCTCTATGATGCATCTCCAGGGAACAGGGGAATGAGTTGCTAGCCGACATACATGGCAGAGACTGCGGGCACCACTCGTCATAGCGCACCCTAGTCGGCAAGGTTTTCCGCAGCGGGTTCTACTGGCCCACGGCACTCAACGACGTGGCCGAGCTGGTGAAATCCTGTGAAGCCTGCCAATTCCACGCCAAGCAGATCCATCAGCCAGCTCAGGCCTCCAGACCATCCCGCTCTCGTGGCCATTTGCAGTCTGGGGGCTTGATATCTTAGGCCCGTTCCCTCGAGCGCCAGGGGGCTACACCTACCTCTACGTCACCATCGACAAGTTCACCAAGTGGGCGGAAGTGGAAGCCGTCTGCACCATCCCAGCGGGTCAGCAGTTAAGTTCACCAAGGGCCTCGTAAGCCGCTTTTGGGTCCTCAACTACATCATCACCGACAATGGCTCACGGTTCACTAGCAATCTCTTCAAAACGTATTGTGCTAACCTTGGAACGTAGATATGCAACGCTTCCGTGGCACACCCCAGGAGCAATGGCCAAGCCGAACGCGCCAATGCGGAAGTCTTAAGGGGCCTCAAGACCAGGACCTTCAAGAAGAAGCTCGAGGCCTGCGGGAGGGGCTGGCACGACGGGCTCCAGTCCGTGCTATGGTCCATCCGCACCATAGCCACCAAGCCGATAGGCGAGACACCGTTCTTCCTCGTCTATGGAGCAGAAGCGGTTCTTCCACACGAGGTCAGGCATCACTCCGCGCGGGTCATGGCGTTTCATGAAACGCAACAGGAAGCTATACGGGGGATGGATCTCGTGCTGGGGGAGGAACGCCGCCGTGAAGCCTCACTCCGAGCTGCGAGGTACCAGAAGGCACTGCGGCGGTACCACTGCCGCAGCGTCCGCTCCAGGACGCTCGAGGTGTGGGTGATCTCATCCTGAGGCGGGTGCTCTCCAGGGAAGGGCTGCACAAGCTCTAACCCATGTGGGAGGGCCCGTTTTGGGTTGCCCATTTCTCCAGGCCTGGCGCCGCGCGCCTGGAGACGCAGGACGGGATCCCCATCCAGAACACCTGGAACATCCAGCACCTCCGGAAGTTCTACCCATGAAGAAAGGCCCAGCGCCTATGAAGCAAGGCCTAGTTCCTATGAAGGTCTCCGCTCGTGACACTCTCACGTAATAATGAGTGGGGTTGTACACGCCCCAGAGTCTCAGGAGTGCCGGCCTCGGGCCTCGGGGGCTCCCTCCCACGTCCAAGTGGCAGCACTTAGCTCCGCGCTGGTGAGAAGAAAAGAAGACTAGACTAGGTGTCGGACACGGCTTTTCATTTGCTTTCCGCAGTTGGCTTGCCCCTCTTTTAAGGAAATTTGCTTTCTGGTGTTCCCTCCTGGCTTGGTTCCATCGCTTTTTGCCTCCTTTTTTCGCCCTCGGTTCCTCGTTTTGGCCCGTACTCTCCCTCGCATGCCTCGCAAGGAGTCTAGATGGGTGCCCCCATGAGCGTTTTCATGTTCTTCGCGAGGCACCCTCACTCGAGCTCGCAAACTGGCACACCTCTCTCAATCCGTGCCCCTCGGGTACCGTGATGCGAAGCGCTGGGTCATGGCCGGCCACGCCTGCGACCAGGGCTCGGTAGGGCTCGTAGAATAAGAGTTTCCTAATGAATTTCTGCAATCCCTAGACGCCTCCCAACCATGGAAGCCTCGCCAGCCTCACCAGGCACTGGGAAATACGCGCCTCGCGAGGCGGAAACTACTACTTCGAGCGCGCCAAGCTAAGTCATTCATACACGCTTACATAAAACATTGATGCTGCAACATGGCACGAGAACAATAAACATAGCATAGCGACTTGGAAATCATGGTTCGGTTCGTTTCACGCCCCTGCAGGGCCCCATACTTGTCTCTTTAAAATGCAGGAAGGAAGGAAAGGACAAACAATAGCGGCGCGTGCACTCGCAGTGGCTCGCAAGGATGGGCCCATGGCGCTCTACCGGACTCAGCCAGACTCGTCCTCGCGCTTCACTGGGGCGCGGCGACGAGACGACCCGCTGCCACCCTCGAGGCGGGCGCGGCGGCGTGGAGGCTGGTCATAGCCGCCGCTGCTGGAGATGTCGCTGGAGGAAGAGCCGCCGTAGCTGGATGAACTGCGGCGGGCACCAAGGGCGAGCTCGCCCTTGTCCTCGGCACGGCCGTCGCCAAGGCCGAGCACCTCGTCGACGTCGTTGTCCTCGGGACAGCACCCGACGCGACGACCATCTTCCCCGAACATCCTCATGACCACGACGTTGTCATACTTGAGATGGAGGGTGCACCGCCTGCCCAGACCGCGAGTGCGGGCGAATGTCTGCCAACCGCGGGCCAGGGCCACGTTCCTCGCGGCGGAGATCTCCACCACGACCCATGAAGCCTTACTGCAGCAGCCGTCCGCCTGCAGCCAAAGCCCACCTGGACTCATGGCTGGCAGCTCGCCAGCAAAGAAGCGCGGAAGCTGAAGCCAGGTAACGGCTAGATTCTCGCCCAGACGATGAAATCCGGCAGCACTTCCACCGAGTATAAGCGTGGCCGAGGAGGCCGCGCGACCACAACGCGCCTCCCTCCACCGACGGGGTTGCCACGACACGGGCGAGTCCCGCCACGCGAAGAGGCACCGCCACGGCCGCGAGAGGCCACGACGGGGGTCGCGGTGTGCTTGCAGGGGCGGCCACGCCTCCTCTTGGGTGGCGGTGAGCCGGGCCCCTGCTGGTGGGCCTTCCCCTTCTTCGCGGTGGAGAATCTTTTCGTCGGTGCCATGGGAGTTGCTGCCGAGTAGAGGAGCAAGGAGGAAGAAGCGAGCGGGATGGAGGAAGAGATGGGCAACGGGGGCTCCGCCCCTCTCCCCATTTATAGCCAGAGGGAGGCCAACCGCCGGCCTCCACGATCGCGGGTAATGATAACCCCTTTTGCATGCAGCAGGGACTCGTCAAGTCGGGCGGTTGCCGAGGCAGCGTGGGGAAGTGGAGACGCCCACGTCCAATAAATCGCCACGTGTCAAGCAGGCCCGCAGGCTGTTGGGGCCCGCGGCACTCCACACTTGCCCTTGGCTTTGCCTCGAAGCCAAGCCCGAGCGCGCCTTGGGCCCGGGGGCTACTGTCGGTGTTCAGGGAACGGGGTTCCCTAGACTTGCCTTCCTACGGCCCACAGCATGGCTCCACCAGCAGGCCCGTACGGCCCATCTTAACCAGCGAACACCCAAGACCCTTGCGAGGGGCCAAGCCTCGCGAGGTGGACAACACAAGACCTCCTATGGGGTGGCCTCACCAGGCTGGCTCGCGAGGGGCGGAGATATCAAGGAAAGGGACACCTCGCGAGGTTCCTGTGATGCAAGCCATGACGACCACAACCAGGTGGGCGCCTGCGCGCGCAGTGTCCTTGTTTCCTCTTTGGTGCTAAAGAGGCAAGCGCAGGCACGGAGTCCCGAGGCATCAGGAATAGGTTTCCATATCGGTGCAACGAGACCAAGACCAGCAGGACGGCAGGACAGAGTTCACCGTGGAGCCCAAGACGGCGGCACCACCAGAGCCTTTGGCAGGCGAAGACTATTTTTGTCAGGATAAGCTGTACTAGCTGCCCCCCTTCAAACTTGGCCATTGTGGGATCCCTTCCCGCTCAACATTTGGGAAGAGGACCCGGGCCTCTATAAATAGGACTAGCCACCACCATGGGAGCGAGAACTGACCTAGGATTGGATCCATTCCATCCTCACACTCACCAGCTCACCGAGTACAAGAGCACCTCTCCTTAGGAGGCTGTTCTTCCCTTGTAACTATTCATCCCCAGCCCAAGAGGCAATCCACCACACCACACTGGAGTAGGGTATTACACCACAACGGTGGCCCGAACCAGTATAAATCTTGTGTCCCTGTGTTCTTTGGGTTCGGCGAGCTAGTCCATGAGATCGTGGAGTGCATGAGCTTGGGAGAGGAGAGATCTTCGTGTGCACCCCAGTGTTCAAACCTTAAGGGTTTTGCCGAAACCCATGATCCGATAGAAACTGATAAGGATTATTAGCAAGAGGATACGAATGGTTGCAAGCAAATTATTTGTTTATGCTCTATCCAACACAACAGTGAGTTGTAGGATGGTAACTACAAACTCTGCAGCCTTCTCTTTTTAGTGCCCATAATGAGTTGTTAGACAACAATGTCTGAATCTTTTTCGTTCCCAGTGGTTCCCGAAGAAGTTCACCCAAGATTACCTCGCAAAGTACATGATTGGTGGGCACGCAATGAAGGTTAAAGTATTTCATCCAGACTATAATGAGCATCGAGAAGTCCTAATGAAGACAGTGAAGGATGGACGGGCAGCCATCACCAGGGGTTGGCCTAGAGTCGTGCGCACATTACGCATGGAGGAGGGCACAATATGGGCATTCCGCTTCACCTTCTCCAGCAACCAGAATGTCTTTCGCCTCCCTCATTATAGTCTTTAGTACAACTGTGGTTCATCATTCTGTAGTTCTCCAGTATATGTACCTGTGCATCGAATTATGGATTCGTGGTTGGACCTATATTTGAAATAAACATGGTTGGATATGAATTAAGTGATTTCCTACTTTCAAATTCAAATCATGTGATTTTTAAAGTAGGGATTAATTGGATTAATTAGGGATTAATTAGGGATTAATAAGGAATTACACTGCACACGGTTTGCGAAAGCGAAACGTCTGCAATATACGTGGAGATCAGAAACGTTTCTAGGATCCACTACATGTGCGATCAATCTCCACTGCACACATGACTTTCTCTTGAAAACTGTTTGCGTTAGGCCACCTTGCGCAAACGTTTACCACATAAAAAGTGTGTGTGATGGACATCCTTTGCCACACAGTTTCTTCTACGCACCGTGTGTGATGCATTCAATAACGCAAACGATAAAATTATTAATATCGTGTGCAATGGCAACGCTATCACAAACGATTTAACGGGAAAAATTGTGTGTGATGTACCTATGAATGGAAACGTTTTCCTTGGAGCAACTGTGTAGGATGTACATACGAACGGAAACGTTTAGCGGGGACTGACTGTGTAGGATGTAGTTGCGACCGGAAACAATTTAGTCGTATAATTATATTTTTTTTTAGCTCTACTATATGTATTTCCGTATTTGAGCGCTCGTCGGTCGCACACGGCCTCATTTTGCCGAGCGTGTGTGCCAGGAGGGCATATCCCCGACGGTTTCTGGATCGTGTGCGAAGGACCCCCCCCCCCTATCGCCCACACTCACTTGGCAACGGTTCCAAATGCCGTCGCGGAAAGGGGTTAAAAATCGTTTGTTTAGGACCGACGCGTACCAGTGATTGTTGCTTCTAGCAGTTCTCTTGATTCCACTAATGATTCTCTTAGTCAAGTTACACTTGAGCAAGAAAATAGCTTATTAAGGGAATTATAGAGAAAGGTGTTTACAAGAGCCTTGCCAGAAGTAAGCAATTTGAGGAAATTGTACGCAAGCAAGGAAGGCACCGGAAGAATCAAGGTGTTGGTTTTGAGCGAAAGTTCAATGCCAATGGAGTTGAGTGGGAAGAAGATCAATATCCCAAGACAAAATTTGTTCCTCAACAAGAGAAGTATGACCCCACTTATTTCAAGGGAAAACAAGCTCAAGATGATCTTCCACCACGAGACCACAAGCTAAAAGGCAAAGACAAGCTTCAAGAAGAGATTGACTCATTTGAAGAAGCTCCTAAGGCCATGGTCAAGTGGGTTCCCAAGACTACGTCAAGTTCCACTTCATTAATTATGACTACAAATCCAAGGATTCCAATCAAGTTGGTGTGGATCCCAAAGAAAAAGAACTAGAGTGTTCTTGAGGATGACTCTGCCAACATACTTCACTCATATTCATTTTGGCAAGGACATGTGCAATCAACTTTCATATCTTGCACTAGTTCATGGAGTCACAAACCCTCTTGTGGGTAAGACAAGGGACAAGGTAACCTAATGCTTTCATGGACATCATCATATGTGTGGTTCACTCTATGTCTATGGATATCCTAGTATGTTCCTTGTGGGACTAAACCATGTAGGTATTAAAAGTGCAACACTCCAATGGATTGCTCCAAAAGATCCACATCAACATTGAGCATTCACATCTTCACCATCTACATGAAGTCATCATCGACGAAACCCAAGGTTAGTTCATCCCTCTTAGGGGGGATATCACATCTAGGGGGAGCTTTGCTCTAAAAATTTGAGCTAAAGCAACTCTAATGGTGTGAACACAAGAATGCTTTATGTAAAAGTGGTAACCCCACTTGTGCTTAAACGATGAGTATGACCTATGATCAAATGTTCTCATTTGATCCTAAGTCAATATACTCATATATAGATGACCTAGTCATCGCCAGTTGCTTGATAGATGCTAGAGTGTTTGTGCATGTCACATATTCATTTGTATCTTATTGTGTGAGCATGTTGGTTGCATATTTTCTCCATTTGAGGACATCCATTTGTGGTTTTGATTATTTGGTTTTTCTTTGCCAAATGGATGGACAAGAATGCCTAAGTACTCCCTTCAGCTATCTATGTGTTTTCTCTTCCCAAATTCTATTCATGCTACATCACAAAATTTGAACAAGTTTTTTTCGGACCCTCTGGGTGAGGAGCACTCGGAGCCACCGTTCCGTCAAGGGCTGACTTCAAAAACCTTCTGGTGATTTTTTGTCAGACCAACACATTCATATTCGGTCCCACTGATACCACTAGATTGATCTAGGTTTTCACCTTGGTGCCACCGATTAGAACGATTCGGTCTCACCGACTTGCCGCAACTTCAAGCAGTTTTGCATCTCGGTGCCACCGAGACATTCCACCCGGCGCCACCGACAGCATATGGGTATATATACCACGACCCTTCGTTTGGAAATTCCTTCAAACTCTCTAGCCTGCTTACCCCATTGCTGCCGCCCCTTGGTCTCTGGATCGTCACCGTCTCCACCTGTGCGCCGTTGTCGCAGGTCACCGCCGCCGTTAACGTGAATCCTCTCCGCCATTGCCGACGTAGCAAGCCATCACCAAGTTAGGGTATGGTTCGAACCCTTTGTGCAAATTACTTTATCCGGTTCAATGCACAAAGTTATTGCATGTATTCTTGCCACGATTGAAAACTTCCTATCCGCACAAAAGTTCCTTTAGATTATATTTGATGCAAAATCTTAGGGTTAGGTTTCCGCCGAGCTCATCTTGGACCGACCGAAATGAAGTTTTTGGTCCCACCGATTGGCCCTGGCCATTGCACTAAGTACAACTCGGTCTGACTGAAGCATACTGACCGGTGAGACCGAAAGCAATTTCTCAGTGAAACCCTGGAATTTCGGAGTCACCAAACTACCACTAGGTCTGACCGATACTGCATGTTTATACTCTGTTAAGTGCTTCGGTGTCACCGAGATTATCATATCGGTAGCTCCGAAATGCTTTCTGCAGAAAACTAAAATTAAGATTTTGTCTCAATTTTTGCAAAAACAAGCTATCTTTTGTGATGCTCATCCTCTCTACCCATACCCATCTATTCACAGGATCAGTTTGCAGAGATGTCTGAAGCTAGTGATAGTAAGAACAGATCAGAGGAACAGATCAACCTCAGTGAGGGCGCTAGTCCCATCAGCAGCTATGATGATGGCAGTAGGAGCACTCCTAGCAACTTGCCTAAAGCTGCTACCAGACAGAGGAAGAAGAGGAATTATGACAGTGAAGATGAGGATTTTGTTGTTGAGGAAGAGGTAACTTCAAAGAAGAAAGTCCTTAGGAAGGAATATGCTACAGCTGCCACCACAAAACCAGATCTTCAGAAGAAAGCTCCTGCTAAGAGAGCTCCAATTTCCAAAGTCAGGCAGTCCAGAGTTGCTCAAGAGCAAGCAACTGCTGATGCACCAAGTGGTGCTGGTGAGAAGAAGAAGGAAAGGAAAAGAGGTAGATGGTGCAATCTAGGTGATCCAATGGCTGAATTTGAAAGGCACTCATCTAAAGAAGAAGAGGAGGAGGAAGAGCAAGTTGAAGCACCACCTGCCAAGTCTCAACAATTGATGGCAGATGCCATTAAGACTGGTGCTGATCCCTACAAGCCCAAGAAAGTTTCAAAGGTGTCTGCTCCTAAAACTTCAGCTCCCAAGAGATCTACCAGGAACATTCCTGCAGCAGAAAAGAACAAGGCCCCAGTGCCAGAAGTTCAAGATGATGAGCCACTAGTGCTCACGAAATTGAAGCCCAAGATTCTAGACCACAATGATGACCATCCAGTTGCTGAGACATGAAACTGAGGAAAGATGCAGGTCTGCGATTATGGAGAAAGACAGATCCATTTGCCACAAGGAGGACTGTTGTTGATTACCGTTTCCACACCAAAGAACATCAGGACTTCTACAAGACTATTTTGCTTGACAAGAAACCCATTGTGTGTGACATGAAGTGGGTTGAATGGAGGTATATTGATGTCAATGAGGATTACTTCCCCCATGTTCATGAGAGCTTCAAGCTGAATGGAGTTGATGGTTTTGTTGGTCAAGAGCTCACCAAGTGGAATGATGACATGATAATGCAGTTTCACTCCACTGCACACTTCTATCCATATGGAAAGATAGTTTGGATGACTGAGGACACTAGGTACCAGTCATCAATCTCTGAGTGGGCTGAGCTCATCAATGCTGAAGATGATCTTGATGTATATGGCAAACCGAGGAAGGATCACAATTCTATGGCTCACATGTACGAGCATATTCCTGAGGTTGCATTGGACACTCACAAGTTTGGCTCCATATACTATCTGCTAGCTGGACTGACCACCATAAACACCATACTAAGGCATACCCTCTTGCCTAAGTCTGGAGATCATAGGATGATACGTGGTCACTCCATCAACTTGCTCCACCTGTTTGATGTTCCCCAAAAGTTCAAGGTCATGAGTTTGATAGTTGAGACAGTCAAGAGGACAGCTACCCTACCAAAAGAGTTCATGTGGATATCCTCCAGATATTCAGATGTTCATCAATTCTAAGGTTGAACTGGAACATATCTACTTGAAAAAGAGCATTTACCTCTTAGGCCAGGTTTTGAGGACAATGAAGTTGTCATGGATGCTACACATCCTACTTATGTTGAGGCCCGGGAGAAAGCTGAGAAGGCAAAGGCTGCAAAAGCAGCAAAGGCAGCAAGTGCTCCAGATACATCTATTGTGAATCTCAAGACTAAGCAAGATCAGCTCACATATATGCTAGAAGCTACTCTGAGGATTGAGAAGAGCTTGGCCACCTTGACTCAGAATTAGGAGAGCTTAGAGAGGATTGTTGAGGATAAAATGTATAACCTTGATGCGAAGGTCACAGAGATTCAAACTATTGTTGAGAAGCTGAGAGATGATCCTGAGGACAATGTTGCCAGAACTACTACAGATAGATTCCAGACAGTGCCAAGGGCACAGAGGTCGGCTACTGAGCCAGTTGCCGACTTGAGGCCTGCTCATTCTGCTCCTGCCACCACAGCCACAGTAGCTCCTCCAATATCTCCTCCACCAGCTCCACAGACATCATTTGAAGCATTTGCATATAGACTCCTCTTAATGCCATCTACGCACACCGGAGCTACAAGCCAGAAGACCCCTTCAGGAGCTGCCGGAGAACGTGCCTAGAATGTCGTATAGCACTATATGTTTTCAAACTTTTTGGTAACTTGTTGCCAAAGGGGGAGAAAGTGTATAGATCATAGGCTTGAGAGAGAGTATTTTTCTTCTTTTGTTGGTTCTTTATTTGCCTTGCTACTTGCTACTTGCTTCTTTGGTTGGTTGCTACTTGATGCTACATTTGTGTTATGCTTGTGAGATACCTTGTGTGATCATGTGTTTGATCATACTACGCTTAATTTTTGCTTGCATGACTATCTCTATGAATTTTTGTGTATGATAAATCACTTGTATGTTTGGTGATGAGTACATGTTATTTAACTCTTATCATTTTGTGTGCTCCACCAAGATGTATGTGACATGGAAGAGTGAACCATGATCCTAATCGATTGTGCATTTGCATTCAAACGCAAATTTTAGATAATGCACAAATTTAGGGGGAGCTCTTGCTTATCACATACTTCTCAAAGCCACGATGTATTTCATTCATATTACATTTGCCGGAACTTTGATCTACATGTTGTCATCAATTACCAAAAAGGGGGAAATTGAAAGTGCAACTAATCCACGGGTGGTTTTGGTAATTCATAACAACATATAGCTCATTGAACACATATCCATTCAAGATTGATATTTCAGGAAGTTCAATAAATGACATGGCATGGACTAGGAATGTCGACCCCTTAAAATGCTAAGGACACATATTGGCTAAAGCTCAAGATTCTTCATTTTATTTTTAGTCATCCAAGATCACATTGAGTCCATAGGAAAGCCAATACTATTAAAAGGGGATGAGGTGTTGATTAATGGATTGCTTTCTCAAATGCTTAGTGATATTGCTCTAAATACACTCAACCACTTTCTTCATCCATATATGTCAAAACCCTAACACCAACTCGGCCCCACTGATTTATCCTACCTAGAGCCACCGAGTTCATATGACATAGCCACTACCTGAAACCCTAGAAATTCGGTTTCACCAAGATGGCCCTGCAATCTCTCTATTTCCCTTTTAACATTTCGGTCTCACCGAAATGAGCAATCGGTCTCACCGAGTTTGCTTGACTGACTCTCTATTTGCTCCTTGCTAAATTCGGTCTCACCGAGTTTATGCAATCGGCGCCACCAAGATGAAGTTTGCCCTAAGCCCTCGCACATCGGTCCCACTGATTTGTTCCAGTTAGTCCCATCGAGATTCCTAGCATTCACATTTTGAACTAAATCGGTCTCACCGAGTTCATCTATTCGGTCTCACCGAGTTGGGTCAAATGTGTGTAATTGTTGGATTTTGTGTGGAGGCTATATATACCCCTCCACCCCCTTCTCCATTTGTGAGAGAGCCATCAGAACGTGCCTACACTTCCAGCATACATTTTCTGAGAGAGAACCATCTAGTCATGTGTTGAGATCAAAATATACCAATCCTACCACAAGAATCTTGATTTCTTGCCTTCCCTAAGTTGCTTTCCACTCAAATCATCTTTCCACCATATCCAAATCTGTGAGAGAGAGTTGAGTGTTAGGGAGACTATCATTTGAAGCACAAGAGTAAGGAGTTCATCATCAACACACCATTTATTACCTTTTGGAGAGTAGTGTCTCCTAGATTGGTTAGGTGTCGCTTGGGAGCCTTTGACAAGTTGTGGAGTTGAACCAAGAACTTTGTAAGGGCAAGGAGATCGCCTACTTAGTGAATATCTACCCGAGTGAGGCAAGTCCTTCGTAGGTGATGGCCATGGTGGGATAGACAAGGTTGCTTCTTCATGGACCCTTCGTGGGTGGAGCCCTCCGTGGACTCGCGCAACCGTTACCCTTCGTGGGTTGAAGTCTCCATCAACGTGAATGTATGATACGTCTCCAACGTATCTATAATTTTTTATTGTTCCATGCTGTTATATTATAAATCTTGGATGTTTTATAATATCTTATAGTCATTTTATATCATTTTTTGGTACTAACCTATTGACATAGTGCCAAGTGCATTTGGTGTTTTTTGCATGTTTTTTACATCGCAGGAAATCTATATCAGACGGAGTCCAAATTCCACGAAACTTTACGGATATTTTTTTGGACCAGAAGGAATATAATGGGCCCAGGCTGCGCTTGGGGGTGCTCCGAGGAGAGCACAACCCACCAGGGCGCTCCAGGAGGCCCAAGCGCGCCCTGGTGGGTTGTGCCCACCTCGGGTGCCCCCCGGACCGCCTCTTTGCTCTATAAATACCCCAATATTCCAGAAACCCTAGGGGAGTCGACGAAATATTCATCCAACCACCGCAGAGTCAACCACCAGATCCAATCTTGACACCATCTCGGATGGGGTTCACCACCTCCATTGGTGCCTCTCCGATGATGCGTGAGTAGTTCTTTGTAGACCTTTCGGGCCGTAGTTAGTAGCTACTCCCTCCGTCCCATTATATAAGAACGTTTTTTTACACTACACTAATGTCAAAAACGTGCTTATATTATGGGACGGAGGAAGTAGATGGCTTCCTCTCTCTCGCTGAATTCTCAATACAATGGTCTCTTGGAGATCCATATGATGTAACTCTTTTGCGGTGTGTTTGTTGGGATATGATGAACTTCGAGTTTATGATCAGTTATATCTTTCTATATGCATGAAAGTTATTTGATTTTCTTTGATCTCTTATATGCATGATTGCTTATAGCCTCGTATTTCTTCTCCGATATTTGGGTTTTGTTTGGCCAACTTGATCTATTTATCTTGCAATGGGAAGAGGTGCTTTGTAGTGGGTTCGATTTACGGTGCTTGATCCCAGTGACAGAAAGGGAATGGACACATATGTATCGTTGCTACTAAGGATAAAAGGATGGGGTCTATCTCTGCATAGATAGATCTTGTCTACATCATGTCATCATTCTTTTTGCATTACTCTGTTTTTCCCTGAACTTAATACACTAGATGCATGCTGGATAGCGGTCAATGTGTGGAGTAATTGCAGTAGATGCAGGCAGAAGTCGGTCTACTAATCTTGGACGTGATGCCTATATAATGATCATTGCCTGGATATCGTCATGATTATTTGAATTTCTATCAATTGCCCAACAGTAATTTGTTTACCCACCGTTTGCTATTTTTCTCGAGAGAAGCCACTAGTGAAACCTACGGCCCCCGGGTCTTCTTTCTCATATTATTTGCCTTTGTGATCTACTTTTCCTCTACATTTATTTTCAGATCTATTAAACCATAAATACAAAAATATCTTCCTGCAATTTATTTCTATTTATTTTGTTTAGCGTTCGATCTATCAATCTACTACAAATTTACCTCACGTCCGTTTGCCTATCTTGAGGCGCCGTACCCCGGAAGGGATTGACAACCCCTTTAACATGTCGGGCTGCGAGAAGTTGTTATTTGTGTGCAGGTGTTGTTTACGTTGTGTTGCTTGGTTCTCCTACTGGTTCGATAACCTTGGTTCTGAGGGGAATACCTACCGTCGTTGTGCTGCATCATCCCTTCCTCTTTGGGGAAATACCGACGTAGCTTCAAGAGACATCAATGTACGATAGCACCACCTATCAGAACCACGCCAAAAACCTCAGTGTGGCCATTGTGTTTGCACTCTCCAAACCCTTCGCTTTACCTTCATATGCAATGGTTTACTTTCGGCTGCTACACTCTTAGAATTGCATATGTAGGATGATTGCTTGACTTGTGCTAGTTGCTAAAATCTGACCACAACTAAAATTGGGAAAATGTTAGATTTTTATTTGGTTAAGTAGTCTAATCACCCCCCCCCCCTCTAGACCTACTTTCGATCCTACAGGAGGTGGGCCCGCGCATTCTTGATCGCGGGCGGCAGCTCCTCCTTGACGGCGATGTGGTGGCGATGCGGCGGCAACAACGGCGCGTCGATGCGGGTGTAGCGGCTGTGTGGCGGGGACCCAAGCTCCTCCTTGACGCGGCGACCGATCTAGACGACGCGATGGTGTGGGAGCGAGGCCGGCTCCTCCTTGACGCGGCGTCCGATCTAGATGCCGCGGTTGTGCCGGGGCGAGGCCGGCTCCTCCTTCACCGGCAGGAGTGTGGATGGCTACTCGGTCTTGATGTGGTGGCGCGACGGTGAGGTCGGCTCCTCCTTCACGCGCACAGGCGATGGCGGCGATGGCCCCATGTTACGGAGCGACCACCCCGTCATTAACTTGATTTGATGGACGAAATCTTCGTCATCATAGCGGCCTCCTTGAGGAGTCGGGGCGGCTGTGACGGTGGCTCTTGCGGCTACTGTGGCGGCGCCTGCTCCTCCTCGTCATTGGAGGAGATGACGATCTCCTCCTTGGCGGAGAAGCCGGTCGCCGTGGATGCTACCGGGCCCAGAGAGCGTCGGTGGCGGCGACGAGAACCGCTAGAGGAGGAGCTTCAGCCTACTCCGTCTGCCGGCGCGAAGCACCATGACTTCGGCATTGCCACAACTTCGGTCGAAGAGGGGGAGGGCTTGGGCACGAAGACGGAGGAGAGGGGGACGGTGCTAGGGAAGGAGGTGGTACGTCTTTGTGCAACTCCGACGCACGACTTAAATAGCCACGGTGAGGACCAGGCAAAGAGCCCGTCGGCAGCTTCAATGCGGCGCAACGGCCGTGTCGGGGCTCCTTGGGAACCTGCTTTCGCATGGAAGCGGCGTCTACCAAGAGGTCGCGTCGGTCAGCGCTGCCCTCCCTCCGATTACATCGCAGCATCAATGCCGGCCTCCGTGTGCAATGGGTCGGCATGAATGCAGCGCGGTAAGCGGCACATGCATCAAAAGGAAAGCGTGGGAGGGATGGATGTGGGGGTTTTGGTGGGTCAGAGCGGTCAAAAGCGGGCTTAAGAGCGGTCCAGACTCCCGCAAACCTCCCCTACATTTGTCTCCGGTTAGCGGAAAAAATCTCGTCCGGACCGCGCCACGGACCGATACATGCCCGCATTGGATGGCTTCCATGGTCCGGACAGCGTGGTCCAGACGGTTGCGGGAGGTTTACGGGTCCGCCTACCCATCCAACGCGGGCTTGTATCGGTCCATGGCGCCATTTCTCCTGAAAGTCGGAGACAACCGTGGGAGAGGTTTGCGGAACTCCGGACCGCTCCCAAGCCCGCTTCTGTCCGCCCTGGCCCACCAAAACCCCCTCCCCATCCCGCTCGTGCATCCCGCCTGGCGCCAGCTATCCACATTCATGCCGCTGCAGAGCGCGCTGCTCCGCATTGAAGGGGGTTCAGGACAGACGCAACCTCTCATTGCCCCCGCCACTGAAGCGGCGCGCTAGTCTAGGGAGCCGCCCACTAAACGCCGGCTGAACACGTCTCCTCGCTGCATTCATATGCCTCCATTAAACCCGCGTGGAAGCCGAGAAACCTACTTCGATCACACATCTGTTCATGAGCGGGCTGGCATTAAACGCAACGCTGACCGAGCTCCTCACGTTTGTCCTCTATTTAAATGAGGCCAGACGCCAGGCAAGACTCACACCCCTCCGCCACTCCCCACAGCAGTTCTCCGGCATACAAGCTGGCAGGGTGGCCCGCCGAGCCCGCCCGATACGGGCGAGGGAGCTCACAGCTCCACCTCCCGCGCTTGAACCACCGGAGCAAGTTGCTGCCCCAAGCCGTCGTGTGGTCCAGCAACTCGCCGCTCCAGGCCCACTCGATGAGGAGTGGCGAAGAGCACGGTGGCACAGGCGTCATTGATGCCGTCGACGTCTGCGTCTCCCATGTCTGCGGTCGCGCCTCCCATGCGTGTGACCGCGCCTCCCGTGCATGCAACCATGCCATGCAGGTAGACACAAAATTCGGGTGCGCGGAGAGCGATGAGTCGGTGGCCGGCGCCTCCGGGTCTGCCGCTATCATCGAGGATAAGTAGAACACGGCAATCCGCCGCCGCTTGGGTCCCAAGAAGACCACCGCCTAGGCGACGCTGGCATACACAGCCGGTGTCTTGCCTGGTTCTTCTCTTTCGAGGACCTCGGTCGATCCCACATGGCTCCACGGAAGAGAAGGCGCCGCCTTCCTTTCTCGCTGAAGCATCGGCCGGGGGTTCCACTCCGATGAGTGGTGGGGAAGCGAGCCGTCCTTTGCGCTGAAGCATATACCTTCGGGGCTCCTAGCAGTCCGGTGATCGGGCTGCCGGACATGAGGAAGACAAAGGGATCCGCGGGCAGCCATTTAGATTATTATTATACCTCCAGGGCCGCACTAGCACCGTTGATGTAAATGTTATGAAATATGTCATGTTTATATGAAAATCTGACTTTTTTACATGAAATCTGTCATGTTTATATGAAATTTGGCCGTGTGTGTTTGCACGAATTTCGTCCGATCGGTTTGAGTTGTTGTGAAAATGTATGCGGCTAGCGTTGGATGGCGTCCTCGGACTGGTCCCCCTATCCGCGGAAGGATGCGGGAGGATTTTTGTGGGTTGCCTCTGTAGATGCCTTTAGTCGCCATAACAATATTTCTTGCATCCCTGTCAGCTGCATTTTGCCATATTATCCTTGGCAAGAATTACCTCATAATTAAGGAGCCACATAAAAAACCTTAATGTTCAGTGGAACTCTTGTCTTTCGGATGCGTTGTCTATGGAGGAGTGTGATGATGAGATCTTCATACATGGGCTTCACCGAAGAGACACAAGAGGAACTCTATTCCGTCGAAATAGAGGCTTTTGCTCGATATAACTTGTATAATTTATTCTCCGCATATTCTTCTAGCCAATTTCTCAAACAACATAAGCCTAGCCAGTTAGGCTCGAAATATATATGCGCCTATACATCAATTTACAGGATCTGGCAGAACTTGAGAACAATTATTTGCACCTTGCAGCATTAGTTTAATCAGATTACTTGTGTTCTCGTGGACAGTATCGACTCCGAGCATACTTTAAAGTGAAATTTGCTAGTTTTGTTTCCTGTATGCAAGCATGAATCCTCATGAGTTAATACCACAATTGGTACATAAACTTGTAGGGGTGGGAACAGATTCATACATAAACTAAAAAACCCCACAAAACTGGTCCTCCAACTTGACTGTTGTAACAAAATCACCTAAAACCACCCCGAGCTGCACACGTGGCACGCCAGGTAGGCTCTGTCGGGCCCGAAGCGTGTTTTTACAAAGAAACCTTCGCGCTTTAGCAATTTCACAGACAAGTCCGTACCCCCGACAGAAAACCCCCTGGTCGTCGGCCCCGATGCAAACCCCTTCCAAAACCTTTCCTTTCATTCGCCCATCATGTCCTCCTCATCTCTGCTCCTGCGAGGCGACGCCGTTGTCGGCCTCATCGACGGCGACACAGGGCGCCTTGGAGCCACGGCGTAGGGAACCCGACGAGTTCCCTCCTGAGTACGGTAAGCACCTGGCGATTCGCGCTCGTCTGCCTCCTCCTCTGCTTCCCCTGTTCCTGCATCGGGCGGGTTTTTGAGACCGATCGTGCCGATTTATTGTGAAATTTGGGTCGATCTGCTCACTAGGGTTGGTTGTGTGCGTCCCCAGGGTTCGAAGGGGAAGTAGTTTCCATGAGCTTATCTAGGGTTTCTTGATGCTGATTTGGGGAATTGGGGGGTCAATCAAGGGCAATGTGAGGGGATTTGACCTAGGGTTTTGGGTAGCATACAAGGAAAGGGGGTTCCTTTAGGTCAGAGAGGAAAGAGATCATGTGTTGATGTGATTTTGTTGTTCACATATTCAGAGATTATATGATATTGTTGCAATGTACTGTAGATGCAGTACTGTTATGTTTTGCACTATAAAATGCTGAAAGTGAGCATTTTTACTATTGCTTTGTGATGTAAGGTTGGTCTTTTAGTTAATATGCAGTACATACTTGTGTTTGGAAATCAGAGTACAGATTCAGTTAGAGTTTGAGCATTGTACTCTGTCAGTTGAAACTATGATTCAGTTAGAGTTGAATGTGTTGTGCACTGAAAATTTCATGTGTCAATTATTGCAGTGACAAATGAAGAAGCTTGCTAGTTTTTCTCAGTGGAGTTTGAGCACAATGGAATTTTCTTGGGGGAATGCATAGGTGGAGAATTGAAGTTCTCTTACATTGGGTGCAGTCATGAAGCTTTTGACTACTGTCATTCAGACACATGGCCACTGGGGATGATCAAGTATTTCTTGGCAAGGATGGACTATGACCCTACAGACCCTCAAATCAAGGTGTACTGGATTTTGCCAGGGAAAGACTATGGTGATGGCCTGCTATGTGTGGACAACCCAGATGTTATAGCTGCTATGGTGAGGTCCAGCTGAGAAGCCAAGACATTGGATTTGTTAGTTGATGAGGAGAACAAGATTCAGACATTATATCCTGATATCATACTAAAAGGATGCCCAAATGCAGATGGAAATGAGGATGCAGAGGAAGGAGAGGATGCAGAGGCAGATCATGATGTAGAGAATGCAGAGGAAGGAGAGGATACAGAGGCAGATCATGATGCAGAGAATGCAGAGGAAGGAGAGGATGCAGAGGCAGATCATGATGCAGAGAATGCAGATAATGCAGTTGAAAACAATGATGGAGAAGAAGAGTTGAATGAAACTGACTTGGACTTTTATGAGAGTGACTATGATTGTGAAGATGGAGATGATGATTTGTTTGCTCAGAATGTGGACAAATCAATGAATGAAAACAATGAAGAAGAGGAAGAGATATTTGAGGAGGAAGATCCATTGGATGATGATGAGCTCAACCTGTCAAAAGATGAGTTGGAGAAGTTGAAATATACATTCAGAACATTCAATGCAAAAATGGACATGAGCAACCCAATCTTCAGGGTTGGGCAAGTATTGGAGAAATGAAAGGGCTAAGGGAAGCAGTCACTGCATATACAGTCAAAAAAGAGAGTGAAAATCTTCAAAACTAGAAATGAGGCAGAGAGATTCATTGGTGTGTGCCAACCAGATTGCCCTTGGAGGTTGAAAGCATCTAGAGACAAGAGAACAAGAAGCATTGTCATTAGAGAGTACAATGGAGACCACACCTGTTCCAAAACATGGGATTCCAAGTGCTTGACAGTAAAGTACCTGACTGAGATATTTATTGATGAGTTCAGAGACAACAAGAGCATGGACTTCGGTACATTTGGAAGAAAAGTTCACCAGAAGTTCAAGCTTAATCCAGTGAGAATGAAGCTTGGCAGGGCCAGGAGTGCAGCACTTAAGATCATACATGGTGATGACAAAGCACGGTACAGCCAGTTGTGGGACTATGGACAAGAACTGAGGAGAAGTAATCCCCTCTCCTTCTCCCACCTGCCGCCGCACAGTTGTGGGACGACCAATAGGCTATTCAGAGGAGTTCAAACATAAACTCAGTAACATGTCTTTTCTTTTGTATGCCCCTCTCCTTCTCCCACCTGCCGCCGCACAGCTAATGGCCACTCCCGCGCGCTCCACTCCCGCCCTTTTCTTCCCGCGCGCTCCACTCCCGCGCTTTCGTTCCCGCGTGCAACAATAAAAGTCACTCACTCCTTCTTCTTCTCCCACCTGCCACTCACTGCCACTGCCACCGCCCAATGGCTCGCCGGAGCAGCACCTCACGAATGCCTCGCCCGCTCCCCTCCAGCACACCGCCGAATGCCTCGCCCGCTCCCCTCCAGCACATCCCAAACACCATGCCACTTCCCTACATCTACGAGAACTTCCCCGAGCTGCTGCGGCCGGTGGGATTGGTCTCACCAGAGGTCCTAGAGGCCACGAGGACAGCACGGTGGAAGGAGAGGGAAGAGCAGCTCTACGATGACGCCAAGGCTTGGACAGACGCCTTCAAGGAGTGGTACAGAGTTATGGCAGAGATGGATGCAAATCCCAGTATCTGCACTGTCCGGCGGCAAGCATGCATTCAAGTTGCCAAGAACTACCCCAACTAGACGCTCCGCAATTTTTCTCAAAGGGTATACTTCGAGAGAACAGTGGAGGAGCGAGCCAGGATGCCGCCCCGAGTGGGCCGGCATTGGACATCGTCCGCTAGGCAAGGGAGGAGGCAAGAACTCCAGGGGACAGGGTGAGGTGGGTGTGCCTATGTGGACAGATGCCGACCACGGCGCCGCCGCAGCCTGAACAGGTGGATGCTCTGTCGTTCCTGTCTCCACGGCCAGGCCTGACAATGGAGGAGCTCTGAATTAGCCTGAACTGTGCTTGTGTTGCCTCTGAATGTTGCCTCCGAATGTTGCCTCTGAATGTTGCCTCTGTATTAGTCTGAATGTTACTGTGCTTGTGTTCACTTCTGTTAGTTGTTCTGCTTAAGCTTTTGTGCTATTGCAATGTCAAGCTTGTGTGCTTGTACTAAAGATTGTGCTGGCTTCTGTTAGTTGTGCTTGTGCCAAAGCTTGTGTGCTTGTGCTAATTCAGTTTTTTTAAAATAAGTCTGTCAAATTCAGTCTACTTCATGTCAGTCATTCATGTCAAAATGAGTGTATTTTCATGTCAAATAAGAGAATCATTACAGGAACAAGCTAAACTTTTTGAATAACAATATGTAGCAAATGATTTCAGTACCATCAAACAGTTTGGAATGTTTACAACACTGAACATAGATAATAGGTAGCCACTGATTTCATATAATCAGTACAAGTAGCAACTGATAACAAAAAGTTTCACCTCTCACATCATGTCACATACTAAATTACCTAACTTACACAAAACCTCTTATCACTAGAGCTACAACACTATACAACAGTGCAGAGTAGCAGACCAAACAGTCTAACCAAATTTCCCTCCTACCCCTAGTTCTGATCTCCTTCTTGTGCTTCATGATCATGGCCTTCCTCTCTTCCTTCAACCTCATAATTTCAGCATCCTTGTCAAAGACAAATTTCTGAAGAGCCATATTCTCTTCAGCAAGTTTGCCAATCACCTGCCTAGGCCTCCCCTGCCATTCTTTGTCCACCCACTTCAGATAAGCACATGTACCATAACCCTGAAAACATAAAACAAGCATTTTGGAACACACATTTAGTAAATTAGCATCCATTCCAAACTAAGCATTTTGGAACACACTTCAGATATGTTTGCTGAATTCTAACCTCAACAGGACAGACAAGAAATCTACGACCATAGTCATAGCCCTCACAGCAAACTCTTCTTGTTGGGTTCAGAAAGTGACAACATTGGTCACTAGTGTCAATGCCATTGAAAACAGCATCAGGGGAGGATGGAGGTATACTCCAATCAAAGTCTGGAAGTATTGCAGTCCCCTACAGTCATATCCAACCAAAATATCTTCAGAAAGTTACCACATTGAGTACAAAATTGAAAGAAATTCACTACATCTTGCAAGTCTTCAAGAATCAACATCTACGATCATATCCATTCACTACAAATTTTCACTGTCCATCTTCAAATTGAGGAGAGGATACACACCTTGCGAGAATCAACATCCATGTAGCGCACCTCGCTGGTGATCTTCGCCCAGGGCTCGCCGCCCTTCGTCTTGTCGGCGCCCGCGAGGTCACAGGAGCGGGCGACGCTGGCCAGACGACGGCGCTGCCCCTGCCCCAGGGCGTCCTACCTGCTCCCTCCATCCTGAAGATGTCGACCCCTTCATGTCGCACGAGCCGGCGGTGGAAGCGAGAGGACGGCGGTGGCGTGGCCGGAGCGGCGGCGGAGTGGACAGAGAGGAGCTCGGGGCTAGGGATTTGTAAATGGGGAACGGGCAGGAGGGGTTGCAGGAGCGCGGTGTAAAAAAATAAAACTGGAGGGCCTTTCTGCAAAATTACCAGAGCCAACGTGGCATGCCAAATGTCGCCTCCACAGCTGCTTTGTATGATTTTATTACAGCAGTCAAGTTAGAGGACCAGTTTTGTGGGGTTTTCTAGTTTTTGTATGAATCTGTTCCCAACCCCTACAAGTCTATGTACCAATTGTGGTATTAACTCTTGTCTTTCGGATGCGTTGTCTACGGGGGAGTGTGTTGATGAGATGTTCATACATGGGCTTCACCGAGGAGACACAAGAGGAACTCTATTCCTTCGAAATAGAGGCCTTTGCTCGATATAACCTGTATAATTTATTCTCCGCATATTCTTCTAGCCAATTTATCAAAAAACATAAGCCTAGCCAGTTAGGCTCGAAAGATACTATGCGCCTATACATCAATTTACAGGATCTGGCAGAACTTGAGCACAATTATTCGCACCTTGCAGCATTAATTTAATCAGATTACTTGTGTTCTCGTGGCCAGTATGACTCCGAGCATATTTTAAAGTGAAATGTGCTAGTGCTGTTTCCTGTATGCAAGCATGAATCGTCCTACCCCTGTCCTTTTCTTGTTATCCCTGATCTCTGTTAGATCCTTTACAAAGTAACAAGATATATGGCCACCGTACCGGCCCTTTCCCGGCTCCGAAGTTTAATACTAGAGTTTTAATTTCCTTGCTCTCTAAAGCAATGCAAATTGAGCATATGAAAGCAACTTCGACCAATACCTTGCGTCCCTTCTAAAGAGGGAAATGAAGTGGGGAGACGGCCCCATGATTAGTTTGTGGCGGTTGGCAGGGCGTTTTAGAGCAGATGTATAGCAAAGATTTAATCAACAACTTAACATATATTAATTAAAAGTAGTTGTGAGTGGGTCACTATCAAACTTTTGATCTTCCGGTTATTAATTTAGATGTGGTGGTTAATAAATTAATCAGTTATTCCCTTTTCTGTATAATTATCCCATTACTCCAGTTAATGAACTTAATGGCTATCATCATTTGGTTAAACATAGTCTATAAGACTACCCATAGTAGTAACTTAGATTAGTCCATGTTACTACATCTATAGTGGGGAGTAAAATATGTGTAGTGTCATGCAACACTTTATTATTAGATTGTAGATTTATCTTGTCTTGCTATGTGTGATATTACTCATAGTATATAAGTAACTAGCTATGTTACTCAAATCATCTCTCTCTTCATTAAATCATTGTCACATAAGAAAATTTGTTGAGTCAGACCCTATGTTACATACTGCTAAAGTTACTGCCATTATGGGCAGTCTACAGATGTTAGCATTGCATATTTTATACAACCCAAAACATAATTATTTGTTTTGAAAGACAAAATATATGTATAGTGCGTAACTTAGGGCCCAAACGTAGACTCTTAAATCGCCTGTAACCGTCTGGACCGCGTGGTTCGGATGTGTTTTTTCATCCAACACAGACTTATGTCAGTCCGCAGGGCGGTCTAGACGTGGTTTTTCACGCAAACTTAAGACAAATTTTGGGCTTTGTGGACGCCTGGATCGATGTCACGCCCATCCTTACTATCCTAGCCCACCAAAAACGCCCACCTGCCTCTCCCGCGCTTTCCATCGAACGCCCACGCCGCTTGCCGCATTGTATTCATGTCGACCCAGAGCATGCAACGGCCTGCATTGATGCTGCGCGACGGGTGTGAGGGCGGCGTTGACTGACGCGACCTCTCGGGCATTGCCGCTTCAATGTGACGTTGTGTCCCGAGAAACCAACTCTGGCTTCTGCTGCGCCGTGTTGAAGCAGGCTGACTGCCTGTTCGCCTGGTCGTGACGACGGCTATTTAAGTCGCACGCCTGCGATGCACATCCATACACCTCCTCCTCTCCGAGACACTCCTCCTCTATAGCCCCCATCACCGATGTCGAAGTCGTGGTTCTCCGCAGCGACAGGCGGAGGATGTGGCGGTGGCAGTTCTTGGCCGCGGCGGTGGCAGTTCTTGGCCGCGGCGGTCCTCTGCACCGCGCAGCAGGAGGTGGAGCGGTCCTCCACGAGCGGCTGGCAGCCGCCGGACAAGGCTGTCGCGGCCTTCGGCGCCTTCCGCCCCTGGAGGGGCGACGACGACGGTAGAGGTGATGGGAGTGATGGTGACAGTGGTGCGGCAGTGCAGGGCGACCATGCCTACAAGGTGGTTTTCCGGTTTTAGTGTTTAGGGTTTTCTTTAAGTTTTTAGTTAAACGGTCGAAATATCTATTTTTATGTAAATTATGTTTGAACATTCATGAAATTGGCGAGTTTGCTTAATGTTCATCTGCTTTGTTTAAACCATATTTTAAATGTTTACAGATAGCATTGGATAACTAGCTTCCGTATCCGACTTGTCCCTTGTGACTCCGGTTGCACACGCATCGACCTGACTGGGCCTGTGCTAAACTTGCCAACGATCTGGCGACACCTAACCCTACATACCTTTATCTTACGCGCGCGAGTTTGCCACACGCTCGTAGACAAATTAGTTAGGCTTCGAAGTGGCGGTTGTTGATTACTGCCACTGGCACAAAGAGGTTGCGTGCACCTAGAATCTGTCCCATACAAAACAAGGGAGGGAATCAAGGTCACACACTAGATTATTTACAGGTTCTCTTAGATCTCTCTTTTTAGGCTGATCAGATCAGTGCATTAACAGCACACCGGCTGATTTTAGTTAAGAAAAAGGTGGCGACAGGAGAAACTAGGTGCTGAGTAAACACGCACTAGCTAGCTGTCGCTAGGAATTAGTTCTCCGTGCAGATAGCGGACAATACAGCTAGATGTGCCAAAAGCTAAAGCTGTGTGCTACACAAGATCGATATGCAGATCGATCGTCTAGCTGGTGCACACAGTGTTGTCATATCTCTGTCTTGTGTGCGCGCGCAAGAAAATTGCATTAGGACCTCTTCGACGTTGAGCTCTAAAATGGATGTTGTATTGGTTTGCGATTCGGTCTGAATCAGTCAACGGACATGGATGCGGAAACTGGTCATCTAACCGCATTCCCAAAACCTCCACTCAGATCCGGACATTTTTATTTCAAATGTATAGTAATATGAGAGCAAGTTAAAGTACGGCTTTCATAGCTCTGATCACAACTAGAAACATATGTTCATAGTTTTTACATGTTTTTTTTTTTTGGAAAAGGGGCCATGCCCCAGCCTCTGCATCAGAATGATGCATACGGCTCATATTATTAATAATAAGGAACCAGTCTGAAAAGTACAAAAAGGGCATAGTGCAAACTGAAACAAAATCTGCTGAAAAGAACTGCTGAAAGCCACAACCGGCTGGCAAAACTATAGGATCACTCTATCCTATTACATGACCGCCATCCAAACGGTTGAAAATATCCCGAGCTACCATCTCCCATCGGGTAGACGCAGTAGTAATAAGCGCTCCCTGGCCTCCGTCGGAGTGAGTAGCGACCACATACGGATGAACGCTGTGGCTCTGAAAACAACCTGCAAAAAGTGAAAGTTTGTTGATCGGTTAAAGACTAAGTCATTTCTGCAGTTCCATATTGCCCACAAAGAGCACAAGCGCCAACACGAATGTGTCTCGCAATGTCATAATCCACCCCATCTAGCCATGTTCCAAATAACATACTAATAGAGGTAGGCTGACCGATATTAAAAGCAATATGAACCGACCGCCACAGAATCTTAGCCAACGGACAATCGAGAAAGAGGTGTTTGATACTTTCAGAATGATCACAGAAGCTACACCGAGACGGACCTACCCAATTACGTTTTGCAAGATTATCCTTAGTCAAAATTACCTGTTTATGCACAAACCACATAAACACTTTGATACGTAAGGGTACCTTAACTTTCCAGACGTGTAAGGAAGAAGGGATGACCGAAGAGTTAATGACATCCTGATACATTGATTTGACCGAGAACACACCGTTCTTAGTAAGTTTCCAATGCAGCTGATCAGGGTGAGCGGACAACCTGACATCCATCAAACGTCGAACCAGATGGAGCCAGGCCTCCCAACGATTACCAACAAGCGTCCGCCTAAAGCTGATATTGAGGGAGCGGACTGTAAAACAGTAGCAACATAGGCATCTCTACGTTGAACTATGTTATACAAAGAAGGATATTGAAGTGCTAGTGGAGTCTCCCAAGCCACGTATCCTCCCAAAACCTCGTCGTGGTACCATTCCCAACAATAAACTTAGTCTTGTTGAAAATATTTGTTTAACTCTCAAAAGCCCCTTCCAAAAGGCGAATCTGAAGATCTCACAGACACTTGGGCCAAGGTTTTAGCAAAGAGATACTTATTGCGTAAAATATGTGCCCAAGTGGCCTCCGTCTCAGATGACAACTTAAAAAGCCACTTGCTAAGGAGACATATATTTTTGATTTCCAAATTTTCAATACCTAAGCCACCCTGGTCTTTAGGTCTGCAAATAATATCCCACTTCGCAAGTCTATACTTCCGCTTAAGCTCGTCAATTTGCCAAAAGAAACGAGATCGGTAGAAATCTAACCTTTTCCTAACTCCAACCGGAACCAGGAAAAAGGATAGCAGAAACATTGGCATACTAGTAAGGACCGAATTAATCAGAATTAATCGCCCTCCATATGACATGAGCTTTCCTTTCCAACAGCTCAGTTTCTTTTCAAACCGATCCTCCAAACATTTCCACTCAGCATTGGTTAGCCTACGATGATGAATGGGTATACCCAAGTCTGAAAATGGTAAGGAACCCAATTCACATCCGAACAATTGTTGATACGAATCCCGGTCATCATTAGCTCTTCCAAAACAAAACAATTCGCTCTTGTGGAAGTTGATTTTAAGCCCGGACAATTGTTCAAATAAGCATAGCAGCAGCTTCATGTTCCTAGCTTTCGCCATGTCATGCTCCATAAATATGATAGTGTCATCAGCATATTGGAGAATAGATAGCCCTCCGTCTACTAGATGTGGAACCAGGCCACCTACCTGTCCTGCATCCTTTGCCCGACCTATTAAAATGGCCAGCATGTCGGCCACTATGTTAAATAGAATCGGGGACATAGGGTCTCCTTGCCGTAGCCCCTTGTGAGTTTGAAAATAGTGACCAACGTCATCATTCACCTTAATCCCCACACTCCCTTTTGCGTTAAAGATTTAATTTGGTTTCTCCATGCGGATGAAAACCTTTCATACGTAACGCTTGTTGCAGGAAAGGCCATTTGACTTTATCATATGCTTTCTCAAAATCCACTTTAAAAACTACGCCATCCAGTTTTTTGGAGTGGATTTCGTGGAGCGTTTCATGCAAGACAACAACCCCTTCCAGGATGTTTCTATCCGGCATGAAAGATGTCTGAGACGGCTGAACTACTGAGTGTGCTATTTGTGAAAGCCTATTTGTGCCCACCTTAGTGAAGATCTTAAAACTCACATTTAGCAAACAGATGGGTCGAAACTGCTCGATCCGAACAGCGTCCGTCTTCTTAGGCAGAAGAGTAATCGTCCCAAAATTCAGCTTGAACAATTGCAGCTGACCCTCAAAGTACTTTCATGAAACATGGGCATTAAGTCCCCCTTGATAAAATGCCAACACTTCTTGTAGAACTCCGCCGGAAAACCATCCGGACCTGGAGCCTTGTTGTTCTCCATTTGAGAAATAGCCTCGAACACCTCTTTCTCCGAAAAAGGAGCAGTCAATAGCTCGTTCTCGGCGGTCTCAAGTTGAGGCACATCCTCAACCCTAGACTCATCCAACGCCACAAAAGTCTCTACCGGGTTACCAAACAACTGTTTGTAATAATTGGTAATGTATTCTTTGAGATTATCCTGACCAACTATGGTTCCTTCATCTTGTTCTAATTGAAAAATTCTCTTCTTACGATGCTTCCCATTCGCAATCATGTGAAAGAATTGAGTGTTATCCTCGCCTTCTACGATTTTGCGAACCTTGGCCCGCAATGCCCACTTCAATTCCTCCTCACGGAGAAGCTTTTTAAGCTTCATCTCGGCATCTATCTTTGTTGCCAACTCAGTGGAATCTAAGATAGATGTTTCTGCTTTAGCTTCGAAATTTTGGATGATAAGAAGGAGTCTGTCCTTCTCCGCCTTATAGATCCCATGCGTGTGTTTAGCCCAACCACGAAGGAAACTACGGAGATGACGAATCTTGGATTGCCATTTGTCGATAGGTGTCCTACCTCCAGAGTCCATAGCCCTTTGTGTAGCTAACAACTCGAGGAAGCCTTCTCGTTCGAACCAGGCCGTTCGAGCGAGAAAAATTCTTATTACCCACGAAATTTTGAACACGGAATCAACTAACAGCGGTGTATGATCCGAGACACCTCGAGTCAAAGCCTGTACCGTTACCGGTGGAAACTTCTGTCCCCCTCGACACTCGCTAGCACTCGGTCTAGTTTCTCAAAAGTCGGGACCGTAGCGAATTAGCCCAAGTGAATTTCCTACCGAGAGTTCGATCTCTCGAGATCCAAACTCTCAATGATAGTATTGAACATAAAGGGCCATCGACCGTCAAAATTGGCATTATTCTTGTCCTCTCTTCTTGGATTATGTTAAAATCCTCCCACTAAGAGAGGTAACTGCTCATTAGCACAGATCGCACCAGATCTGCCAAGAAATCTGGTTTGAGTTCTGTTGAGCAGCCCGTAGACTGCCACCAAAGCCCAATCAAACCCATCGCCTTAGATCTAACCCGAAACTTGACAGCAAACTCTCCCATAACTCGCTCCTTACCTCCAATGTTTCACACTTAACCCCAAGTAAAACCCGCGGATCTTCCTCGAGGTGGGAGGCGGTGCCAATCAAAATCTACCCCGGACAAAGTGGCGAGGAATTGAGTAGTGAAATTACTCCTTCCAGTCTCGGACAGAGCAATGAAATCCAAATGATGCTCCAGAGAAGCATCCGCCAGAAACCTCCTTTTAGCCAAGTCTCTAAGACCTCTGCTATTCCAGAAAATGCCTCTCATAAGTCATCATGAAATTTTTTGGCAGTACGAATCCTAGCACTCCTACGCACTGCGGAAACTGGATAAACCTTTCGTTTCCATGTCCGCTTAGGCTTGACTATATCGACCACCGGGATATGACCCTCATCCTCAGCATCTATCACTAAAGGCTCATCTGCATGGAGAGAAGTCTCAGGCTGTGAGTCTTCCTCCGCCAGGAGTCCATCAGGGTCAAGATCAGCACACATACCATCTAGGACCCTAACCCCAAGCGCATCAATCTCCGAATCATTCATTGGTTTAACTGCAGCTAGGTGACGAATCATATCAACCGCACGCTCAGCTTCTAAATCAAGAATATCGTTGACTGATTTAGCAATCTGACTATCATTATTACCAAGTGAAATTCCTAGTTGATTTGCATTATTGATGATCTCATTATCAGTAAAATACAAAATGGAATTTGACTTAATTACTGACATACCAGTGGTGGTTTCGACGTCCTGCAACTTGGCGCGCGACGCGTACCGTAGTTGAATGTAAATCGACGTCCGGCTGCTCCTGCAACCGCCCGCTGATCCGCCTCCCCTGGGAGATAGGGTCCGGGATGCCACCAAAAGCGATGACCTCCTCGCGAGAGGTCCTGCACGGGGAGAGACCACCTGCCCCTCCCCCCACAGCGGCGCCCTGAATCGCCGTCACCGCCGGCGTCAGCGTCCGCCGCCCAAGAACTGGCGATCCGCCAGCAGTCGCCGGCTCCAGAGCAGCCCAGCCGCCACGCACCGAAGCGTGGGCAGAAACTGCAGAGTCCCCACCCAGCCCTCCCAACACTGTGGGGGCCGGAGAGGCATCCACCCCTAGTCCTGGCGCACCAACGGCGACGAGAAGCGGTGTCGCCGCTTCCCTAGTCGTATAGGCCGGTGAAGACACCTCCTGCCTGCAGGACCCGTCCTCAGCCCCCCGAGCCTCCGGGGTGCGAGGAAGAACAGCGCTGGCCCTGACCGTACTCCCGGGCAGCTCCACCGAGTCGTCCAAAAGAGTCATGTCCAACCGCGAAACAGGGGAGGAAGGAGAAACAACACCTCCTAATAGTCGATCCGTCCTTCAAGGTCCATAAGCCCTCCGGCATCACCGGTGGCACGTGCTCAGACGGATCATCCAACTCCACACGATCACTCCAAAGACGAGAGGGCGCGGAGAAAGCCCCAACAGAACCAAGCTGAAGCATATTGGACGGTGCCGAACCCGAAGTTTTCCCCTTAGCAGACTCTGTTGGTTTAGGCGATTCCACGGGCCTGGAATCCCTGTCACCGTCACCGGGTGCATCCTCTCCCCGGTGTCCAGAAGCACCACCCCCCTCAGACGTATCCATAGGTAACAACTCCTCAAAATCCTGAAACAGGTCCGGGTCCTCATACTCGACATTCAACATGTAAGCAACCCCCTCATAACACCATCTGACCACATCTGGCAAGAACTGAATGTTGGCCACGCTAATCAACAAACGAGCAACACCATGAGCACGAGTGAAAGGCATGTCCACCTGCTCCGTCTTACCGAGCAAGGACCCCAAGCTCCACGTGACAAAAAAATCATCCAAGGGTTGGGACGGTGCCCCTGAAAAGCGAACCCAGATCTGAGTCAGTGGTGTGCCCTGCGGCTCCTTCTTCTTCCACTCATCAAACTGTAACACAAAGCTAGTTCCAGTAACTCGACTCATGCCAAACTTGAGAATCCTCTTCTGATCCTCTTTAGATGGAAAATCCACTTTATAAGAATTATCAGAAAGCTTCAACAAAGACCATTTAAAATTTCCGCCTGATCATAAAAGCATCAGCCGGAAGTCCGTGGAAAGAATATTTTTTTTGCCCTGCCGGACCGGCTATTCAAGTCTTCACGCTTACTGTGTCGACACCTTCCCCTCACCATCCGGCTCCTTCTCAGCCACCCCCAGCTCGGCCGACAAGCGCTTCAACATCTTGACACGGACGGCCCATCCTCATCCAACTCATCCATCTTCATGGTCAACATCTTCGTATTCTTCATAGAGGCCGCGAGCTCAGCCCTCCTCTCTTTGAGATTGAACTTGTTCTCGGTCGCTTCCATCAATGTGGTAAACATCTCGACCTTCTTTTCTCCCTTCTGTCAGAGTGTTTGACACATGCATCATCCTTCTTCACCAAGATGTTCTCGATTCTCTCTGTCATCTTGTCCGTCACCCCTTCTCGCTTCTTCTCCTCCTCCTACTTCTTTTCTCGAAACCTTCTTCTAACCTTCTTTGGTAGCTCTTTTGTTCAGTCGGTTGGATTACTCGCTTCTTCCTCGGTGCCGATGCCGATGGTCTTGATGGAGTTAGCAATGGATAGTTACCATTAATTTGGATGCCCCATTCAAACTTCAACAAGCAATGCATGAGGACGAAGCTCCTCTTCTCCACCTTCAAGAACAAGTTGCATGCATGGAAGGGCTACAAAGAAATAAGTTGAATATCTGGCTAAATGACCAATACATAGAGCATATGCGGCCAACAAGTTGCATATCCGGCCAAATGACCAACACATATAACAACTCACTTGCTCAGTGATTAGCGCACCACTTGACCACCGACCGATTAGTTGTTTCAAATGGCCGCAATACTTGCTCACAACCTCTTGGATGATGTAACATTGATGGTTCAGCGACTTGATCCCACGATTGCCGATGAGCTCATTGCGGCAGGGCTCCAAATTCTTGCGCTCATGAACCAAGTATGAATGTTGGCCCAAAATGTTGCGCCCTTTTGCTCAGTGTCGTGGATTGGATGCTAGTGGTCAATCATGCATCGCACAACAATTCGCTCTCCCACGCGATGAGCATTTCTCCTCTACCTCTCTTCTTCGGATCTGCCGCAAATTCCTCTGGATCAAGGTCGTCATTCTCGTCCTGCTTCGGTTGGTCGGTGTACGAATCTGGCTACTGGATGTACGTGTCTGGCTGCTGGGTGTACTTGCCTGGCTGCTGGGTGTGCATGCCCGACTGGGTGTATGAGCCCGACTGTGTGCATGGCTGTGTGTACGTGACAGACTAGTGTATGTGCCTGGCTGCGAGTCATCCACTTGTCCGACCTCGAAGCAGCCTCTATTGTGGATCATGTCCAATGTCCATCATCTCCTTGTCAGCATTGTACACTGGCTCGCCCGGTTGAGACATACCGACAAACAGAAAACGGGCACCGAGCTGCTCCATGTTTGCCATTCATGATCGGACAAGCTGCGATGATGCCTACTCGGTGAAATGGAGCGGTACGCGTTGACATCGACACAATTGGCACGTGCTCAGCGGCAGATGTCGGGGATTGTCGGTCGAGCTGCTTGGAGGCGTAGAAGTGGGGAGGCTGGTATTGTTCCGACTTGGGCGGCATGTGCATGGACGGCGACGGTGGGGGGGGGCATGTCCTAGGCCCCATCAAGCCCCTGCACCCCTTCTGTGACCTCTCCTACCGCCCTCTCCTCCCTTTTTGCCGGCCGAGTCATCTTGTGCCTTCTTTTTAAGGCGGCGGGCTTGTTGTGTCGTTGAGTTGATCTTTCGACTCACTGCCTTCTTCGGATCCTCCACCTCTGCCATCTCTAACACTTTTCTTACGGGTCCATGCGGCAACGATGGCGAAAAGCGTATGAATTGGGGTGTGGAGCGGCGGGATGGTAACGATGAGGGTGAAGAAAGGGGGTTGGCACGAAAACAGAGCGGACCGCTCCAAATGTGTTGACTCTGACTCGGTTTTGGGTGGATAGGGGGTGTTAGAGTACATGGCATGTGTCCGAATTCCCGCAAAGTCCCCCTGGAACGGACACCCGGGCTGGTCGATGAACAAATGTGGGACAACATTAGATGGCTTGCAGCATCCGGACGGCTTGGTCCGGACGGTTGCGGACAGTTTGAGAGTTCACGCTGCAGATGCCCTTATGCACATCCGTATTGTTTAATGACTGGCTAAATTCGGCACTGTAAAATAATGATTAACAACTTAACATTAAAGTTATGTACTTGCGCCAAGTACGGAAACCGTGAAAGAGTATGTGAACTTTGTGTCTCGTGAGACGGGTGTTATTCCATAGATTCACCCATGCAATCGGTGATGCAAGATGTCGCCATTATGTGAAACTCGGCAGTTGCATCGACCCCCGTTTCATAAGGCATGCATAAAGTACTAGGTTTCAGCAGGTTGTCTTGCTAGAAGAGAATATTACGTGGCCCAACTGGACAACCCTTTAGCTTGCTGCTAGCTATGTTGTGGTCCCAACATGCATCTAGAAAATTATGTAAATAAAAAAATTAGATAAACCATGCTAAAGCATTTTTTTCATTTTTCGAAAAGGATCAAGGCAGTATATTAAATAAAACAAGCCCTTCCCTGCAAAAGAATGAAATAAAAATGGCCTCCAATTTTGGTAAAATTTTCACTCATTTACAGTTCAAATTAAATGACTAGAAATGCACTAAATAATTTAAACTAGAACAAACCTCAAAAAGTGTCGAATTTTACATGGAACATGTACTGATTTATCTTGGTTGTACTAAAAAGTTCAAGGTGAACCTATGAAGCAATTATCACTTGGAATTCAAACATTACATGATCCCTTTTGAAACTACGATTCTTCCTTGAAAATGGCCCGATTTCTAAGTAGTGGATGTCATGACTTTTGAAAACCTTCTCAAATTTTTATCACAACATGTGGATGCCATATGAGGGCATCATGCCAGGTTTCTATTTTTTCAGATTTTGCTTGAATATCTGGTATTAAAAACCAATAAGCTCCATGTTCAGGGTTAAGTCGTGGCACCCTGTTGTTTTATTTATTTCCTTTTATCGGATAAGGCCTAAATATAGATTAAAGAACACAAATAGGATTTTTTTTTACTCCATTTTTTATCAATCTTCTTCATGCACTTGTAGTTCAAAATTCTATTATATGCGCTTGTAGTTTAAATATGTGTTTGCCTAGTTCCACGTGACAGAAACTCGACAAAGCATGTGTCGAGTGCCATGTGGCACAAACTCGACAAGCATTCAATTTCTCGATGCCATCATTTTTGTCTAGTATATTCTTCGTGGAACTCGGCAAAGGTCATGTTTTCCTAGTATTTAACGAAATGCACGCAAACATCCTGGCACTGAGCAAAGTTTCAGGCCTCTTTTGGTTCATAGGATAGGATTATCATAGGAATAGGAAATTTGCAGGAAATGAGATGACATGTATGTCAAATCCTATGAATAGGAATAGGAAACGAGATGTCATTTGGTTCACACCAAAGGAAATTTTCCATTGAGCATAGGCTCATTTTTATTTTCCTATGAAATGTGAAGGATAGTAACAAATCCTATGTAGGAATAGGAATCCGTTCCTATGAACTAAAGGGCTCTAAAGGAAAAAATCCTATAAGAATCCTATCCTCTAGAATTTCTATGAAATTTCTTCAAACCAAAGGAGGCCTCAGATTCCAGTAGTGTGATGGTCTTTCTTATCTTCCCTAAATACATGCATGTCAGACTTACTATACCGGCAAATCAGTGATTGTACATACCTTACTATTCTTGCTTCAGGAGTTTCACAAGTCCAATTCATCTCCCAGGAGCACATGCTCCCGCGCTTCAAAAATACCCGTTTAAAATGTTCAAAAAATCTGAAAATATATAGATGTGTTCATGGTCACATCCAAATGCTATCTGCAAATTTTTATGTGAAATGATTAACCATTCACTTCTGCTTCGGTAGAACTCCTTAAACACATGAACGGTTCAGATTGTTCGATACCCCTTTATTAGTAAGGGCATGATGATCGTATTTGTAAAAGTGACCCGCCCGCACGTGCACTAGGTATATGTATTTTTGCATCCACGGTGTGGGGCGTTTTTTTTCATCCGCAGAGGGAGGTGCGATTTGTTTCTTTTACATGAGCGCCGGCCTCGATTTGTTTTCGAGAAAGTCAAAAAATGCGGCGCCTGCAGAGTGGAACCAGCTACCGCTTGCTTAGGGATGGCACCCGCAGAGTTTGGGTATGGGTGGAGCCACCCCATACCCTTACCCATCCCTCCTGAGCTTACCCATCACCCTTACCCATACCCGTCAATGGGTACAATTTTTTCCCATACCCATTACCCGACAGGGTAGAAGGGTACCCATGGGTAAAAGTACCCATTTTGCAAAGCATCAATTTGAAGAACTCATGGTCATAAACAACAACATATAACCTTAATTTACAACAACACATACTTATAAACAACACATCATGAAAAACAACACATACTTATAAATAGCACATCATGAACAACAACACATTTAATAAAAAAATCCACTTACTCGTAAACAGCAACACATCGAAACAACACCACATAGTTCACAAAATTCACGCAAAATTTAGACTATAGAGATAATTTTGAGTTCACACAGATTTTGTATGGGTACATGGGTATGTGGGTATGGGTTATATGATCCCATACCCGTGCCCACTCTACCCGATGGGTTTTAGATTTCCCTATTTACATACCCATGGGTAACTTTTTGTCCCATACCCTTACTCTAATAGGGTTTTTACCCGCAGGGTACGTGGGTAATGGGTACCCATTGCCATCCCTACGCTTGCTCAAGGGGGGCATTAGCAAACGTGAGCTAGCCACTACGGCCGGCATGCACGTACCGACAATTCTACGTGTTTTCTTCTTTTTTATCGTGGGGAAGTCATGATTTATTTTTTATTTATGTTTTCACCGGGCTGTGATATTTGTGTTGTGAGCACGTGTGACGGTTCAACGCAACCAGACGACAATCACGGCTGCATCCTTAGCCCACTGTTGCCTCGCCTGTCGCGCCACTTCCGCTGCCGCATATGCCGCCTCGCCCGCCCCGTCGTTAAGTCGTCGCGTCGCGCCGCCTGGCCCTGCATTCACATTGATGTGGCGCCTTCCAACCTCCTCCCGTCACAGCCCCCATCTATAAAAAGTCGGGGCTGGCCAACCGTCGAACGTCGCCCTCTCCTCCTCCTCCTCAGTCCCCCGTCGCCCCTTATCTTCTCCATGGTGAGCTCCAGATCCGACAGCAATGGCAGTCGATCTTGGCCGTCGACTCTCTCGTCGCCGCAGGCGGAGTTGAGCCACTTCAGGTTGCTCGCTTCATCGTCGGCGTGGCTGCCAAAGGATTGGCACATCACCACCGACGGATACGCGACATTGGGGCCTGGCGCAACACCGGAGCAGCTCCACTCCCACACAAAAATGAACGAATTTCGACACCGAGCACGCTGCAACACGCCCGGCCTCTGTGTTATGGTTTTTTCACCGAGAAAACCATAGAAAATGCATAGACTGTCAAAAATGAACGAAACTTGGCATGCATGTTGGCCATTGTGTGGAGACAATTTGGGTACGTATGGTGAAGATGAAAAAAACGTGCTTCGAGACTTGTCCTACCGGCAGACCCCAATGGTCCTGGTTGAAACATGGTGTACTTGTTGTCATACACGAAATGACACCAAATTTTGCCAGCATGTGGGGGCATGCCCATTGCAGCCCTCCACGCAAAAATTGAACGAATTCGGACATCGAACGCACATTGCATCATGACCGCCCTATGTTTTAGGGATTTTTCACCAGGAAAACCATAGAAAATGCATAGAATACTAGAAATGAATGAAACTTGGCATGAATGTTGGCCATTGTATGGAAAAAAATTGGGTACGTTTAGTGGAGGCAAAAAAAAATGCTTCGAGAATTGCCCTACCGACAGACCGGAATAGTCCCGATTGAGCATGGTATATTTGTTGCCATGCACGAAATGACACCAAATTTTGCCAGCATGTGGGCATGCCCTTGGCAGTCCCCCACGCAAAATTTGAACGAATTCTGACACCGATTGCATGTTGCGTCCGTTCGCCTGTGTTTTACGGTTTTTCACCGGAAAAACCGTAGAAAATGCATGAATTGTCGGAAACCAACAAAACATGGCATGCATGATTGCCATTATGTTTCTGTTGTGTGAAAAAAATTGGGTCTGTTTGGTGGAGGTGAAAAAAAGTGCTTCGAGACTTGCCATGCGGGATACCTAAAGGTTCAAGTTGTACATGGTGTGTTTGGTGCCATGCATAAAACGATATAAAATTTTGCCAGCGGGTGTGCATGCTCATGGTAGTCCCCCACAAAAAATGTGAACGAATTCGGACACCGAACGCACATTGCGTCACGTCCAGCATGTGTTAAATGTTTTTTCGCTGGGAAAACCCTAAAAAATGCATGAAATGACGGAAACCAACAAAACTTGGCATGCATGTTTTCCATGGTGTTGCCGTTGTGTGGAAATATATTGGGTATCTTTGGTGGAGGTAAAAAAAAGTGCTTCGGAACTTGCCCTACCGGCAGAGCCAAGCGGTCTTGATTGAACATGATGTATTTGTTGTCATGCACGAAATGACACCAAATTTTGCCAGCATGTGGATTGATAACAATTTGTGTTCAACATCAGTTGTTGCGAATTTGTTAACAATTTTAGAAAAAGTGTTCAAGTTTATAAAATTTTCATACACAATTTAAAATTCTAAAATTGTTGAAAAATTTCAAGAAATGGTTAGGATAAAAAAATGTTCATGTTGATTGATAACGACGGAAATTGCAAATAACCGAAGCATTTAAATTAGTAAAATCTACATTGAAACCACGCACAGACTAGTCGGCATCGTTTCGTTCGTTCCTTAAAACGCGACTCATTTTTTGTTTCGCATTTAATTTTCTTTTTCTGAGGACGGACATGGCGACTCATGCGACGAGAACATGTACACCATGCGTACACATAACGCAGAATGAATCATCCATCCATCTTATGCATGCGGACTGAAACATGCTCACCTTTTATATTTAATATATTTTGTTTGCCTTAACTGTATGTGTTTAGTGTCACGCGCGCGACTCATTTTGTTAACAGGAGGACGAGAATGTGTTTTACAAAGAAAAAAAACGAAGAATAAAATGGCCAAACAAAACAAAAAACGACTGAGAGGATGAACAACAAGAAGAATAAAAGGAGTAATTAGGCACAACAACTTAGCTGTCCTAGTTGGTTAGAGTGTGTGGAATTAAACTAAGAGGTTGGGAGTTCATATCCTATCTCGTGCACCTATTTTTTGAAGGTTAAAAAAATGGATCAGCCCAAGACGGAGGTACTGCTTCTATATGAAGCTGGCTATACATTATGGTCAAATGACCATACTGTCCTTATATAGTTTGTGAAGGAGGGTCTACTGAAGCAAGGCTCTTAACCATTTTGACCTGTGAGAAAGAAAAAACAAATCAAAGACCAAATGTTACACCCAGCATGGCGGCACGGACTGTCACGCAAATCGAAGGCGAGCACGAAGGCATCTACACGGCGTGAGCAAGGAAGCAAACCAGCTGGTCGTACGTGGAACCTGATTGAAGACGCGAGATTTTTCATGTATCTAGACAAACTTAAGCCAAGTAATATTGGACACACGCATCTCACTGCAAGCTCACTCGAGTCAGTGTAAAAGCAGATCAGGCTGAGATCGATTTACGTGAGTCTGGCAGCACTATCGTCCATCGACACCGGCAACGGTTAGTTGATCGAGTATATGGTACAATCCTTCGCCAAAGAAGAAGATCGAATAGTTTCGGCATCGATCCCGTTGCTGCACTCACATTCCCTCTTCTAGTCACCAAGCATCCGATCGACAGGACGTTACTCATCGATCTACACGCGGTCATGTGTTAGTAGCGGCCATGCAGGAACAATATTCCGAAATCAATCCATATATTCGCACCGACTCTAACTTGGCTTATAGATGGCCAAGTACGTGGTAGCGTGCAACGATTCCCAACCCACTTTACAAGATAGAGAAAGAGGGAGGATTAACCTGGGACATGAGGTGTGGCCAGATGGTTCTTTTTGCCCTTTATCGGAAAAAAAAGATGGTTCTTTTTGCGGGGTAAATCCTCAATAATAGTATTATAGTCTATTAATACAAATTCAGATACACTGTATAGAACATGGCGTAACCAACAACCAGTGCTACCGCTAGAACGACCAATATTAACAAGACTATAAGCTCTATTTTGATTATGCTCAATTTTGAATGTAATTGTTATCTAGCCTAATAGACGCGGGTGGTAATTGTTCGTATGATTTATTTATTTTGTCTTTATTCATCATATATACATATATAGGCTAGGGGGGGCGTTGATCTAGCCCATGGTCTGGATGGTACAACTGTGAAATTGTTTATATGAATTTATTTATTTTCTCATTTTGCTATAATATTTTTTTAGATTGCTTTTTTAGGGGAAAACCAAGTTTTATTCATCAAAAACCACAAATTGTGGGATACATCTTCGATCAGGAGGTTGGCCAAACCAAACGTGGCGCCCCGGACTCAGAGAAAGCGATGACTTGGCTAGACTATGTGCCTCCATATTGGATGCACGAAACTCGAAAATGAAATTACAGTGGAAATAGTTTGCTAGTATTTTTATTTCACTAATGACAGCCCCTATGCTGCCCCTACATCCTGTTGGGGAACGTGGCAGAAATCAAAAAAATTATACGCATCACCAAGATCAATCTATCAAGTTATCTAGCAACGAGGGGAAGAGGAGTGCATCTACATACTCTTGTAGATCGCGAGCGGAAGCGTTCAAGAGAACGGGGTTGATGGAGTCGTACTCATCGTGATCCAAATCACCGATGACCGAGCGCCGAACGGACGGCACCTCCGCGTTAAACACACGTACGGTTGGGGAAGACGTCTCCTCCTTCTTGATCCAGCAAGGGGGAAGGAGAGGTTGATGGAGATCCAGCAGCACGACGACGTGGTGGTGGATGCAGCGGGGATCTCGGCAGGGCTTCGCCAAGCTCTACAAAGAGTACGAGGTGTTGGAGAGGGAGAGGGAGGCGCCAGGGGCTAGGGTGCGGTTGCCCTCCCTCCCCACTATATATAGGCCCCCTGGGGGGGCGGCCCTAGGAGATGGGATCTCCAAGGGGGGCGGCGGCCAAGGGGTGGCTTGCCCCCCAAGCCAAGGGGGGCGCCCCACCCCTAGGGTTTCCTGCCCTAGGCGCAGGGGGAGGCCAAGGGGCGCACCAGCCCACCAGGCTGGTTCCCTCCCACTTCAGCCCATGGGGCCCTTCGGGATAGGTGGCCCCACCCAGTGGACCCCCGGGACCCTTCCGGTGGTCCCGGTACAATACCGGTGACCCCCGAAACTTTCCCGATGGCCGAAACTTGACTTCCTATATATAAATCTTTACCTCCGGACCATTCCGGAACTCCTCGTGACGTCCGGGATCTCATCCGGGACTCCGAACAACTTTCGGGTTACTGCATACTAATATCTCTACAACCCTAGCGTCACCGAACCTTAAGTGTGTAGACCCTACGGGTTCGGGAGACACGCAAACATGACCGAAACAACTCTCCGATCAATAACCAACAGCGGGATCTGGATACCCATGTTGGCTCCCACATGCTCCTCGATGATCTCATCGGATGAACCATGATGTCGAGGATTCAATCAATCCCGCATACAATTCCCTTTGTCAATCGGTACGTTACTTGCCCGAGACTCGATCGTCGATATCCCAATACCTCGTTCAATCTCGTTACCGGCAAGTCACTTTACTCGTACCGTAATGCATGATCCCGTGATCAACCACTTGGTCACATTGAGCTCATTATGGTGATGCATTACCGAGTGGTCCCAGAGATACCTCTCCGTCATACGGAGTGACAAATCCCAGTCTCGATTCGTGCCAACCCAACAGACACTTTAGGAGATACCCGTAGTGCACCTTTATAGCCACCCAGTTACGTTGTGACGTTTGGCACACCCAAAGCACTCCTACGGTATCCGGGAGTTGCACAATCTCATGGTCTAAGGAAATGATACTTGGCATTTGGAAAAGCTCTAGCAAACAACTACACGATCTTTGTGCTATGCTTAGGATTGGGTCTTGTCCATCACATCATTCTCCTAATGATGTGATCCCGTTATCAATGACATCCAATGTCCATAGTCAGGAAACCATGAATATCTGTTGATCAACGAGCTAGTTAACTAGAGGCTCACTAGGGACATGTTGTGGTCTATGTATTCACACATGTATTATGATTTCCGGATAACACAATTATAGCATGAATAATAGACAATTATCATGAACAAAGAAATACAATAATAACCATTTTATTATTACCTCTAGGGCATATTTCCAACAGTCTCCCACTTGCACTAGAGTCACTAATCTAGTTACATTGTGATGAATCGAACACCCATAGAGTTATGGTGTTGATCATGTTTTGCTCTAGGGAGAGGTTTAGTCAACGGATCTGCTACATTCAGGTCCATATGTACTTTACAAATATCTATGTCTCCATCTTGAACATTTTCACGAATGGAGTTGAAGCGACGCTTGATGTGCCTGGTCTTGTTGTGAAACCTGGGCTCCTTGGCTAGTGCAATAGCTCCAGTGCTGTCACAGAAGAGTGTGATTAGCCCCGGCGCATTGGGTATGACTCCTAGGTCGGTGATGAACTCATTCACCCAGATTTATTCATGCGCTGCCTCTGAGGCTGCCATGTACTCCGCTTCACATGTAGATCCTGCCACGACGCTTTGCTTGCAACTGCACCAGCTTACTGCCCCACCATTCAAAATAAACACGTATCCGGTTTGTGACTTAGATTCATCCAGATCGTGTCGAAGCTAGCGTCGACGTAACCCTTCTGACGAGCTCTTCGTCACCTCCATAAACGAGAAACATGTCCTTAGTCCTTTTGGTACTTCAGGATATTCTTGACCGCTGTCCGGTGTTCCATGCGGGATTACTTTGGTACCTTCCTACCAAACTTACGGCAAGGTTTACATCAGGTCTGGTACACAGCATGGCATACATAATAGACCCTATGGCTGAGGCATAGGGGACGACACTCATCTTTTCTCTATCTTCTGCTGTGGTCGGGCATTGAGCCGTGTTCAATCGCACACCTTGCAATACGGGCAAGAACCCCTTCTTGGACTGATCCATATTGAACTTCTTCAATATCTTGTCAAGGTACGTACTTTGTGAAAGACCAATGAGGCGTCTCGATCTATCTCTATAGATCTTGATGCCTAATATATAAGCAGCTTCTCCAAGGTCCTTCATTGAAAAACACTTGTTCAAGTAGGCCCTTATGCTTTCCAAGAATTCTATATCATTTCCCATCAACAAGTATGTCATCCACATATAATATGAGAAATGCTACTGAGCTCCCACTCACTTCCTTGTAAACACAGGCTTCTCCATAAGTCTGTAAACTAACGCTTTGATCATCTCATCAAATCGAATGTTCCAACTCCGAGATGCTTGCACCAGCCCATAGATTGAGCGTTGGAGCTTGCACACCTTGTTAGCATTCTTAGGATCGACAAAACCTTCCGGCTGCATCATATACAGTTCTTCCTTAAGATGGCCGTTAAGGAATGTCGTTTTGACGTCCATTTGCCATATCTCATAATCATAGTATGCGGCAATTGCTAACATGATTCGGACGGACTTCAGCTTCGCTACTGGTGAGAAAGTCTCATCGTAGTCAACCCCTTGAACTTGTCGATAACCCTTAGCGACAAGTCGAGCCTTATAGATGGTCACATTACCATCCGCGTCTGTCTTCTTCTTAAAGATCCATTTATTTTCTATGGCTCGCCGATCATCGGGCAAGTCAGTCAAAGTCCATACTTCGTTTTCATACATGGATCCTATCTCGGATTTCATGGCTTCTAGCCATTTGTCGGAATCTGGGCCCGCCATTGCTTCTTCATAGTTCAACGGTTCACCGTTGTCTAACAACATGATTTCGAAGACAGGGTTGTCGTACCACTCTGGTGCGGAACGTGTCCTTGTGGACCTGCGAAGTTCAGTAGGAGCTTGATCCGAAGTACTTTGATCATCCTCATTAAGATCCTCTCTAGTCGGTGCAGGCACCACAGGAACATCTTCCTGAGCTGGGCTACTTCCCGTTTCAAGAGGTAGTACTTCATCAAGCTCTACTTTCCTCCCACTCAATTCTTTCGAGAGAAACTCTTTCTCCAGAAACGACCCGTTCTTGGCAACAAAGACCTTGCCTTCGGATCTGAGGTAGAAGGTATACCCAATGGTTTCCTTAGGGTATCCTATGAAGACGCATTTTTCCGACTTGGGTTCGAGCTTTTCAGGTTGAAGTTTCTTGACATAAGCATCGCATCCCCAAACTTTTAGAAATGAAAGCTTAGGTTTCTTCCCAAACCATAATTCATACGGTGTCGCCTCAACGAATTTCAACGGAGCCCTATTTAAAGTGAATGCAGCTGTCTCTAGAGCGTATCCCCAAAATGATAGCGGTAAATCGGTGAGTGACATCATGGATCGCACCATATCCAATAGAGTGCGATTACGACGTTCAGACACACCGTTACGCTGAGGTGTTCCAGGCGGCGTGAGTTGTGAAACGATCCCACATTTCCTTAAGTGCGTACCAAATTTGTGACTTAAATATTCTCCCCCATGATCTGATCGTAAGAACTTTATCTTTCGGTCACGTTGATTCTCAACCTCATTCTGAAATTCCATGAACTTTTCAAAGGTCTCAGACTTGTGTTTCATCAAGTAGACATACCCATATCTACTCAAGTCATCAGTGAGGGTGAGAACATAACGATATCCTCCGCGAGCCTCAACGCTCATTGGACCGCACACATCAGTATGTATGATTTCCAATAAGTTGGTTGCTCGCTCCATTGTCCCAGAGAACGAAGTCTTGGTCATTTTGCCCATGAGGCATGGTTCGCATGTGTCAAATGATTCATAATCGAGAGACTCTAAAAGTCCATCAGCATGGAGCTTCTTCATGCGCTTGACACCAATGTGACCAAGGCGGCAGTGCCACAAGTATGTGGGACTACCGTTATCAACTTTACATCTTTTGGTATTCACACTATGAATATGTGTAACATCACGTTCGAAATTCATTAAGAATAAACCATTCACCAGCGGGGCATGACCATAAAACATATCTCTCATATAAATAGAACAACCATTATTCTCGGATTTAAATGAGTAGCCATCTCGAATTAAACGAGATCCTGATACAATGTTCATGCTCAAAGCTGGCACTAAATAACAATTATTGAGGTTTAAAACTAATCCCATAGGTAAATGTAGAGGCAGCGTGCCGACGGCGATCACATCGACCTTGGAACCATTCCCAACGCGCATCGTCACCTCGTCCTTCGCCAGTCTCCGCTTATTCCGCAGCTCCTTCTTTGAGTTAAATATGAGCAACAGCACCGGTATCAAATACCCAGGAGCTACTACGAGTACTGGTAAGGTACACATCAATTACATGTATATCACATATACCTTTGGTGTTGCCGGCCTTCTTGTCCGCTAAGTATTTGGGGCAGTTCCGCTTCCAGTGACCACTTCCCTTGCAATAAAAGCACTCAGTCTCAGGCTTGGGTCCATTCTTTGGCTTCTTCCGGCAAATGGCTTATCGGCGCGGCAACTCCCTTGCCGTCCTTCTTGAAGTTCTTCTTACCCTTGCCTTTCTTAAACTTAGTGGTTTTATTCACCATCAACACTTGATGTTCCTTTTTATCTCCACCTCCGCTGATTTCAGCATTGAATATACCTCAGGAATGGTCTTTTCCATCCCCTGCATATTGAAGTTCATCACAAAGCTCTTGTAGCTCGGTGGAAGCGACTGAAGGATCCTGTCAATGACCGCGTCATCCGGGAGATTAACTCCCAGCTGAGTCAAGCGGTTGTGCAACCTGGACATCTTGAGTATGTGCTCCTTGTGAACTATTTTCCTCCATCTTACAATCGAAGAACTTGTCGGAGACTTCATATCTCTCGACCGGGCATGAGCTTGGAAAACCATTTTCAGCTCTTGAACATCTCATATGCTCCGTGTTGCTCAAAACGCTTTTGGAGCCCGGTTCTAAGCTGTAAAGCATGCCGACTGAACGAGGGAGTAATTATCAAGACGAGACTGCCAAGCGTTCATAACGTCTTGGTTCTGCAGGATGGGTGCTTCACCTAGCAGTGCTTCTAGGACATAATCTTTCTTGGCAGCTATGAGGATGATCCTCGGGTTCGGACCCGATCCGTATAGCTGCTGCCATCATCTTTCAGCTTGGTTTTCTAGGAGGGGCGTGTTGAAGTTGAGGGCAACATTAGCGTGGGCCATTTGATCTACAAGACATATTGTAAAGATTTTAGACTAAGTTCATGATAATTAAGTTCATCTAATCAAATTATTCAATGAACTCCCACTCAGATAGACATCCCTCTAGTCATCTAAGTGAAACATGATCCGAGTTAACTAGGCCGTGTCCGATCATCACGTGAGACGGACTAGTCAACGTCGGTGAACATCTGCATGTTGATCGTATCTTCTATACGACCCATGCTCGACCTTTTGGTCTTCCGTGTTCCGAGGCCATGTCTGTACATGCTAGGCTCATCAAATCAACCTAAGTGTATTGCGTGTGTAAATCTGGCTTACACCCGTTTTATTGAACGTTAGAATCTATCACACCGATCATCACGTGGTGCTTCAAACAACGAACCTTCATAGCAACGGTGCACCGTTAGGGGGAACACTTTCTTGAAATTATTATAAGGGATCATCTTATTTACTACCGTTGTTCTAAGCAAATAAGAAGCAAAACATGATAAACATCACATGCAATCAAATAGTGACATGATATGGCCAATATCATATTGCTCCTTTGATCTCCATCTTCGGGGCGCCATGATCATCTTCGTCACCGGCAAGACACCATGATCTCCATCATCATGATCTCCATCATCATGTCTTCATGAAGTTGTCACGCCAACGATTACTTCTACTTCTATGGCTAACGCGTTTAGCAATAAAGTAAAGTACGTTACATGGCGTTATTCAATGACACGCAGGTCATACAAAAAATAAAGACAACTCCTATGGCTCCTGCCGGTTGTCATACTCATCAACATGCAAGTCGTGATTCCTATTACAAGAACATGATCATCTCATACATCACATATATCATTCATCACATCCTTTGGCCATATCACATCACAAAGCACTTGCTGCAAAAACAAGTTAGACGTCCTCTAATTGTTGTTGCATGTTTTTACGTGGCTGTTATAGGTTTCTAGCAAGAACATTTCTTACCTACGTAAAACCACAACATGATATGCCAATTTCGATTTACCCTTCATAAGGACCCTTTTCATCGAATCCGCTCCAACTAAAGTGGGAGAGACAGAAACCCGCTAGCCACCTTATGCAACTAGTGCATGTCAGTCGGTGGAACCTGTCTCACGTAAGCGTACGTGTAAGGTCGGTCCGGGCCGCTTCATCCCACGATGCCGCCGAAGCAAGATAAGACTAGTAGTGGCAAGAAAATTGACAACATCTACGCCCACAACTTCTTTGTGTTCTACTCGTGCATAGTAACTACGCATAAACCTAGCTCATGATGACACTATTGGGGAACGTGGTAGAAATCAATGTCAGGACCCCGATCTAAGTCACGCAGATATAGCCTGTAACACCTCATATCACTTTGCGGCCTCACGCACGGTATTCCCACGGATGTCGCCTTACCATGGCCCGGGACCGTTTGCGCCTTTTGTATCACGTATATGATAGTGTCGCTAGCATCCATATGACAGAGAACCCGGGCCGACATGACTAGTCGTGAACCCAAAGTGGCACTAACTTACGGGGACAGGCATACATGAATCAACATCGAGCATGTCGGTCAGCAGCGTGCGAATCAGGGCTGTAGCACTGGCTAACAGACTCGGGAACCGGGCTGTAGCAGGCTAGGCAGGACTCGGATGTCACCGCGTGACATTTCCCGAAGGATGGATACAGAGCGAAGTGAATCACATGCCGGCCAGTCAAGTGTTCGGAGCAGTAGTCTTTGGGCTAGCAGGACTCGTGAACCGGGCTGTAGCGGACTACTATGGCTCATGGAAGCACAAGACTACATTTCCCCATAAGAGAGGCTACCAAGGATAAACAACTAGGTTGTCGGATCCCACACATACCAAGCATTTCAATCATACACACAATATGCTCGATATGTGTAAATACAACATGGCATCACAACATAACTCTATGACTCAAGTATTTATTCATTAGGCCCGAGGAGTGAGATATTACAAACATGGGTCTCATGACCCAACATTGAAACATACAAATCAAAGCACATGCGGAAGCTTAACATGTCCGAGTACGCACAACTACAAAAGAAAAAGGCTTAGAAGCCCGACTATCTACCGATCATCGCCGAGGGCACAAGATCATAGCTGAGGTATCAAGCTAAGCGTCAAGTCCACATGGAACTACTAGCGAGGACCGAGCGTCTCTGCAAAAACATAAAATAGGCAAACGTGAGTACAAATGTACCCAGCAAGACTTACATCGAACTATCTACATATGCATCGGTATCAATAAAGGGGTGGTGGAGTTTAAGCGCAGCAAGCCAGCTTTGACTTCGGTGGCTATCCTAAACTACGATTGCAAGTAACTCTTTTGAGGTGGCGCTACGAGTCCACATGTTCACCATATCAATACACCACTATGGATCCGCTACCGTCTCCCCACGAACGCCATCCATAGCACTCACGCTTATCTTGCGTATTTTAGAGTATCCACTTTCACTTGTCTATGAACTATACAGGCAACACGAAGTCCTTTATCGCGGACACGCTATTGAATAGATGATGTTAACCTGCAGGGTGTACTTCTTCACACACGCCTCGCCACTTACCACCATGTACACGTCGTGTATCTCGGCAACCTTCAAGCGGAAGCCTGGTGAGGAGTCGGCCACGACCGACTAACCACACAAGTCTCTAGTCCAGGTTTATCGCCTATTCGGGTTCCATCCGCGAGGAGATCCGCCGGGTTTCGCTCACAGCCCCAAACGATGTGTGCAGGGTTCTGAGACACCAAGCAGGCGCTCGGTACACGGGCCACGGTGTATCTACCGCATCATAGCCCACCCCTAGGGTCAGCGCCACGCACGGCCTCCAACACATATCCTACAAACACGTAAACTAGTTGCAACTCACGGACAGAGGACAGGGCGGTTAATAAGTCGAGAGAGTCAATTAAGGATCCCAATGTGTGGTAGTAGCTGTTTATGGATCACAAACACGAACTCAGTTCGATGGCGGCTTCAATGAGACAACCCACCATGTACTCCTACATGGCCTCTCACTGCTACCTTTACCAACTCGTGTTCACACACTTAGCTCTCACACAATGGGACATGTTCACACACCTCCGATTCATCCACGATGAATCGGACTGACTCAACTCTAAGCGAGAGCAGGCATGACAAACAAGCATGAATGAGTAGGCACATCAGGGCTCAAACAACTCCTACTCATGCTAGTGGGTTTCATCTATTTCTTGTGGCAATGACAGGTCATGCAGAGGATAAAGGGGTTCAACTACCGCAGCAAGTAACAGATGAATCGTTGTTGTCCTAATGAAGTAAAAGAGAGCAGGAGCGAGAGAGTAGGATTGTATCAGAATGAACAAGGGGGTTTTGCTTGCCTAGCACTTCTGAAGATAATATAGCTCTTCATCAGTGTCATCGATCTCATCGTCGAAACCACGTCTATCGAGAGGGGACAAATACCGGCAACAGAGAAGAAACACAATCAATGCAATGCACAATATGATGCATGATCATGACATGGTAAAATAAGTGTGTTGGGCTAATGCAACTACAACCAGATGGGTTTGAGCTATTTTGAACCAAAGATTCAAAGTTCAAACACATTTGTGATCTTAAATAGTGCTTTATCATGTTTTGCACTAAACAGAAAGTTAACTTGTTTAAACATGCATGAAACTAGTACATATGGATAGATTGGATTTTTCTGATCATTTTTCATATATAATTTGTTTGATTTGGAGCTACGGTTGATTTTCTATGATTTTTAGAAGTTTTGGCTATTTTCTGGAATTTACTGTATAAGAATAAATCCAGAAAAGAGTTATCTAACGTCACCACTACGCCACCGTGACGTCGGCAGGTTAACGAGGGCTGGCCGGGTCAAACCCGACGTGTGGGGTCCACACGTCGATGTAATAGGGCAGGAAGCAGGGTGACCCGGTGGGTCCAGGTCAACGGTGACGTGTTAGAGTCAAACTGACAGGCGGGCCCATTGTGGTTAGTGCTAATCTAACAGAGAAATAAAACTGATTAGTTTAGGCACTGGGGCCCACATGGCAGTGGCTCTAGAGGTGGTTTAGCTGGGTCATTAGTGGCTAATGATGAGCCATGTCATCAGTCGCCGGAGTTTCGCCTGCGACGACCATTTCGCGCGGCGGAGATCATCGGGATCTCGCTACAGCCCACGGTTTGAGGCAGGGTTTGCTCCTACAGCTTCCTGGCGTTCTCGCACATCTAGTGGTAGTAGCGGCAGCAGCTGGGATGGCCGGGGTTGACGGCGGCGAGCACTTCTGCGGCGGCCGGAGTTCGGGCACCTGCGGGTTTGGCGTTGTGGTGCACGGGAGGGGGATCTGGTGGGTTCTACGTGCTCCTGGTGAGGTGTGGAGCACGTTGCCGTGCTCGGGAGTGAGCTGCGGTGGCTCTGGTCTCGTCTGCATCATCTCCGGCGGTGAGGAGCTCACGGCTCCGGTGAAAAGGGCGGCCAAAGTGCGGGAACGAGCGCGGGGAGGAGGGGAAAGGTGTCGGAGCTCACAGCGATCTCGCGGAAAGACTGAGCAGGCTCGGGGAGGCGGAGACGGCGGCGAATCGATCGACGACGGCCGTCAGTGCAGAGGACGAAGATGGCGTCGACGACGGCGCTCCAGGGCGTCCAGCATCATGTGGCTCGGCGGAGAGGACGGGGGCGTCACGGCGGAGCTCGGGGGTGCGTCGGAGGGGCTCGGAGATGGCTGTGGCCGTGGGGGAGCTCGTCGGCGGCGACGGCTGCGTTCGTTCGCACTCGGGGAAGGGACTAGAGGGCGAAGGAGAGAGCAGAGAGTGAGGGAGAGGAGCGAGGGGCCACGGGGCGTCTCCGTGGCGTCGCTAGAGGGCCCGGGGAGGAAGCAGGTGGTGGCCAGGGGCGAGCGCGCGCAGGGGCGAGCGCGCGCAGGGGCGACACGCCTCTGCCTACTGGCAGAGATTGAGGACGACCGCTTCGGCCAGTGGGCTAGGCCACTAGCTGGGCCGCCAGGTGGCCTGCACAGGAGGTAAGCCCAGGTAGGTTTCCTTTCTCTCTCTTCTTTTATTTGTTTCTGTTTTCTATTTTTCTTCCTCTGTTTTGATTTAGTTTAGTAACTAAATCATTTTAATAAATTATGTATGTTATTATATGGCTTGCTAAAATATATACAAAGCCACTCACAAACTTCCAGAATTATTGGATCATATTTAATATATATTAAATATAAATCCAAAGAAAATAGTTATTGGATTAATTCAAATGGCCAAAATAAATATTTCTGTGACTCTAAAAATATTGGTTTGAATTTTACCTCTTACCAATATTTCTATAGAATAATAGGAACATTTTCTTGGACTCATTTGAGAAGATTTTAAGGTTGGTTATTTTCGAACTGATTTCTGAGGGTTTCACATGTCCCCATTTCAAGTTCATTGAAATATAAACATGATGACATGGATGAAGATGCAACTAATTACAAACAAAGATCTAGGGCTGTGACAACTCACCCCCACTGAACAAGAATCTCGTCCCGAGATTCAAGTCGTGAGGTAAGAAGATAGAGGGGGCACAAGCTAACACGGTCTTCACGGTCCAGGTTGCACTTCATAAGAACGTTGACACGATCACCATCTTTGTCTTGATGTCTTGCTCTGAGAACTCCAACTAACATGACAATGAGAGGAAAGGGAAAACTCCAGAAGGATCGATCTTCTCGAAGATCGAACAACTCAGGATCACTCATCGAGTGAGACATTGAAACATCTCTCGAGCTGAGACACGAAACACATCGAGAGGGATGGAAGAACAAGCGACGGGGTTTGATTTGGTGGGCAACAATTCCACTCTTAGAAGGATGGTGGACGGTGTCAAGGTGGCGAGGAAATAATTGCCATGATCCCGTGACGAGGCACTTTGGAAAAGGTGACTCGAAGAACTATTCCCTTAAGTGGCAAAAAGAATTACTTTTGATTCAGAGATCATTGAAACTCTTTATACCAGCCTAAGGCAATTCACAACAATCGTTTGGCGGAGTACAAAGGGATGGCATACCCGGACTAGAATGGATGATGTGGACTACCTTGTTGAAGACAACATAATGAATGATTTTTGCTTATCATCGGAGGTGGAGGGGACCCATGGTAAGTCCACCTTTGAAGATGATATTGGACAGCAACTACCGAGAAGGCCAGCCCATGGGGGATTGGCACAATGGTGGTGCAAGCTGGGGAAAAATGCAAATGCTAGGAATGATCCAACCATCATATCTGCCTGAGATTCAGATCTGGTTGGTGTTAGGATATTCCAGACCCATCCAGTCTAGAGATAAAAATGAAGTTTGCAACAAAAATCGACGAGATGGCATTGCGAGATTCTCGGGAGATGAACTACGATAGCAAGCTCCAAAACATGAGCTGGTTCTGCTAAACATGTGTGAACACGATGTCCCAGACAAACATGACCACATAGTAGTCTTATGATAAAACACTACCGAGTTCAGGTGGGGAACCATCATCGCGGATAACGAAGTCCCCGCATAAGTCATATGATTAGCTCTTATGAAGAAACTTCTTCTCCTTGAACAAATCAGTTAGTGGCTTGGTGTGCTAGGGAATTCATATGGATTGAAGATGATCAGTCTATCAGACCATAGAATACTTCGCACATGCATGGTGACTTGGGATGATTCGGAGGAAGCAAAACAAACTTTCTCGGATCCACGGCGACAACTTACATCAAATGCACGTGAATTAGAGGAAGTCACTTCTTTCATCCAAACATAGGCTTCATGAACGAAACACGAAGATAATGCTTACAAAAGTTTCCAACACTAGCTTGATGTTCAACATGAATCATGGAGGAGACAAGGTCTCTGCTGATGGGCTCAACAAGTAACTCATCGGAATTTCCATATCACTGGACTTCCACCATCATGTGAACACGGTGATAGCATTGGTCAGACCAAAAGATGTAATGGTATATGCTCGAGGAATCAACCACGAGTAAGACAACATTACGAACATCGTTGGTTCTGATTTGACTTGACAATAGCCCATACTCAAGTCAAAGTTTGGACAAGACGATAGATTCAACAACCGATCACGAGGAACAATCGATGAATATATCATCTCTCACACACACACACACACACACACACACACACACACACACACACGCAAGATATCCCCTTTGGAGTGAACTAAGTGGATTAAGATTTTATCTTCCAACTCTCCAAGTTGTTGTTTTAGCTTAACCAGTTAGTTCAGAGGTATCTAACATGGATTCTTGGAGAAAGAGTGGTTTATTGGAAAACTAACTTGATCACGAACTCAACATATCGGTCGGGGACGACACGGTGATACTTCCGTGAAGATATTTAGAAAATCAGGAACCACCGATATGTCTCTAAGCTCGAGAACAATCTTGCTTTTCAAGGCAAGGCGACATGATCGGAAGAGTGAGGATTGACACGGTCCTAACTCATTGATCGAAGAGTGCACCGAAATAAGGACTAGGTAGCACGGTCAATCTTAGGATGATGATTTAATAACCAACACGCTAAGAATGAGAGTATTGTCCATTTACTACCAAGCAACGAGGTTGCTAGGAGTATCGATTTCACACACCACAGTTCACTTGTCAGCATTCCGGTTACAACAACACGGGACCGAGGAATGAATAATGATAGCGAGAAGTATCACTGCATCAAGAATTCATAAGAAGTTGCACAATTCCCATGACATTCTTGACATAAGATGGCAATACTCCAGGGTGGAACAGAACCAAAACTCAATTGCATTTGACCTGCGGAATACAACTGTTTTGTCCCAATCCTGGAAATGGATAAGGTACTGGAGTTTGTTTCTCCTAGTCATTCTGAAATAGAATGGCTTAATGGACCACAAGAATACTAGGCATCGATAACATGAATGCACAATTACTCCTGACTATCAATTGATAGACGAAGGTCGGAATACAACTGAAGAGGGACAACTCAAAGGAACATGTAACTTTTCGAGTTGTGGAGTCATGGATTAGTATGCCGAACAAATTCAACATATTTCTTTCGGATAACCCATGCAGAGAGGTAGGATTGGCAGAGTCACAATCTAGAATGGGGAACTCATCGAGAGCACTCTTGTTGTGACCTTTTGGTTCAACGAGGAACTTCTGCCAAGGATGGTTCATGGTATTTGGAAGAATGATATACCACGGACCTCGAGGACTATCGCAAGGTTACTAATATCCTAAAGGAACTAGCAAACACTATCAACATGAGGTAAGTAGGGTGAATCTCGGGTTCAAGAACCCAGGAATAGAATACCTACTAACTAATAACATCACGGGATGCTTTCGAGAATGATGGCCAGAATCATCACACGGGGAACACAAAACATGGCTAGTTTACTAGGTAATATTCTAAGACACCTAGGGTCGTAATAATAACTCCAACATATATGTCGAGGCAATAAATTACCTCAACGCACCGATTAGTGTGCTTATTCTGACCATAAAGGACATCGAGAACAGAAAGAAAGGATTTGCAAATGCATCAGACTATTTAGAAACCTTGGATGACTTGGACAGCATAAGGGCTGTAAATGCTCAAAATGATTTGAGACATCCTGCAAAAATGGTGGCATGACCACTCAACATCACAATATCAAGGTTCTGAGACCAACTATGAACACACGGAAGTAGTAGAAACTGAACTGGGGCTTAAAACCAACAATCTTAAAAGTCTATGGATTAGTAACACGTCATCCTGATAGATAGATGAGAAGCCTAGTTCTTAAACCCCGTAGAAAAGAAGAGGATGACTTAGATCAGAAGGGCATAAGGTAAAGGAGTAAAAAGAGCCTTACGTTCCCTTCCACAATCAATTCCCTTATATAACTAAAGCATTTCTAGACACAACTTCGACCAGTTTGGCTTGGTAATCCTACAGGCAGTCAGGCTCTGATACCAAAGCTGTCAGGACCCCGATTCTAAGTCACGCCAATCTAGCCTGTAACACCTCATATCACTTTGCGGCCTCACGCACGGTATTCCCATGGGTGTCGCCTTACCATGGCCCGGGACCGTTTGCGCCTTTTGGCTCACGTATATGATAGTGTCGCTAGCATCCATATGACAGAGAACCGGGCCGACATGACTAGTCGTGAACCCAAAGTGGCACTAACTTACGGGACAGCATACATGAATCAACATCGAGCATGTCGATCGCTGACATGCGAATCCGGGCTGTAGCACTGGCTAACAGGACTCAGGAACCCGGCTATAGCAGGCTAAGCAGACTCGGATGTCATCTGCGTGACATTTCCCGAAGGGATGAACACAGAACGAAGTGAATCACATGCCGCCATCAAGTGTTCCGAGCAAGTAGTCTTTGGGCTAGCAGGACTCCGGTGAACCGGCTGAAGGGCTACTATGGCTCATGGAAGCACAAGACTACATTTCCCCATAAGAGAGGCTACCAAGGATAAACAACTAGGTTGTCGGATCCCACACATACCAAGCATTTCAATCATACACACAATATGCTCGATATGTGTAAATACAACATGGCATCACAACATAACTCTACGACTCAAGTATTTATTCATTAGGCTCCGTGGAGCGAGATATTACAAACATGGGTCTCATGACCCAACATTCAGAGCATACAAATCAAAGCACATGCGGAAGCTTAACATGTCTGAGTACAGACATCTACAAAAGAAAAAGGCTTAGAAGCCTGACTATCTACCAGATACTGCCGAGGGCACAAGATGGTTGCTGAGGTATCAAGCTAAACGTCGAAGTCCACATGGAACTACTAGCGAGACGGACGTCTCTCTGCAAAAACATAAAATAGGAAAACGTGAGTACAAATGTACCCAGCAAGATTTACATCAGAACTATCTACATATGCATCGGTATCAATAAAGGGGTGGTGGAGTTTAACTGCAGCATGCCAGCTTTGACTCGGTGGCTATCCTAAACTACGACTGCAAGTAACTCTTTTGAGGTGGCGCACACGAGTCCACATGTTCACCATATCAATACACCACTATGGATCCGCTCCCGTCTCCCTACGAGAACGCCATCCATAGCACTCACGCTTATCTTGCGTATTTTAGAGTATACACTTTCACTTGTCTATGAACTGCACAGCAACCCGAAGTCCTTTACCGCGGACACGGCTATTCGAATAGATGATGTTAACCCTGCAGGGGTGTACTTCTTCACACACGCTCTCGCCACTTACCACCATGTACACGTCGTGTATCTCGGCAACCTTCAAGCGAAAGCCTGGAGAGGGAGTCAGCCACGACCTGACTAACCACACAAGTCTCTAGTCCAGGTTTATCGCCTATTCGGGTTCCATCCGCGAGGAGATCCGGCCGGGGTTTCGCTCACAGCCCCAAACGATGTGTGCAGGGTTCCGGAGACACCAAACGGGCGCTTGGTACACCGGGCCACGGTGTATCTACTGCATCATAGCCCACCCCTAGGGCCAGCGCTACGCACGGCCTCCAACACATATCCTACAAACACCAGAAACTAGTTGCAACTCCTGGACAGAGGACAGGGGCGGTTAATAAGTCGAGAGAGTCAATTAAGGATCCCAATGTGTGGTAGTAGTTGTTCATGGATCACAAACACAGAACTCAGTTCCTGAGGACGGCTTCAATGAGACAACCCACCATGTACTCCTACATGGCCTCTCACCGCTACCTTTACCAACTCGTGTTCACACACTTAGCTCACACACAGTAGGACATGTTCACACACCTCCGATTCATTCCCGATGAATCAGACCTGACTCAACTCTAAGCAGAGCAGGCATGACAAACAAGCATGAATGAGTAGGCACATCGGGCTCAAACAACTCCTACTCATGCTAGTGGGTTTCATCTATTTCTTGTGGCAATGACAGTCATGCAGAGGATAAAGGGGTTCAACTACCGCAGCAAGTAACAGATGAATCGTTGTTGTCCTAATGAAGTAAAAGAGAGCAGGAGCGAGAGAGTAGGATTGTATCGGAATGAACAAGGGGGTTTTGCTTGCCTGGCACTTCCGAAGATAATATCTCTCATATAAATAGAACAACCATTATTCTCGGATTTAAATGAGTAGCCATCTCGAATTAAACGAGATCCTGATACAATGTTCATGCTCAAAGCTGGCACTAAATAACAATTATTGAGGTTTAAAACTAATCCCGTAGGTAAATGTAGAGGCAGCGTGCCGACGGCGATCACATCGACCTTGGAACCATTCCCAACGCGCATCGTCACCTCGTCCTTCGCCAGTCTCCGCTTATTCCGCAGCTCCTTCTTTGAGTTAAATATGAGCAACAGCACCGGTATCAAATACCCAGGAGCTACTACGAGTACTGGTAAGGTACACATCAATTACATGTATATCACATATACCTTTGGTGTTGCCGGCCTTCTTGTCCGCTAAGTATTTGGGGCAGTTTCGCTTCCAGTGACCACTTCCCTTGCAATAAAAGCACTCAGTCTCAGGCTTGGGTCCATTCTTTGGCTTCTTCCCGGCAACTGGCTTACCGGGCGCGGCAACTCCCTTGCCGTCCTTCTTGAAGTTCTTCTTACCCTTGCCTTTCTTAAACTTAGTGGTTTTATTCACCATCAACACTTGATGTTCCTTTTTGATCTCCACCTCCGCTGATTTCAGCATTGAATATACCTCAGGAATGGTCTTTTCCATCCCCTGCATATTGAAGTTCATCACAAAGCTCTTGTAGCTCGGTGGAAGCGATCAAGGATCTGTCAATGACCGCGTCATCCGGAGATTAACTCCCACCTGAGTCAAGCGGTTGTGCAACCCGGACATCTTGAGTATGTGCTCACTTGTGAACTATTTTCCTCCATCTTACAATCAAGAACTTGTCGGAGACTTCATATCTCTCGACCCGGGCATGAGCTTGGAAAACCATTTTCAGCTCTTCGAACATCTCATATGCTCCGTGTTGCTCAAAACGCTTTTGGAGCCCCGGTTCTAAGTTGTAAAGCATGCCGCATTGAACGAGGGAGTAATTATCAGCACGAGACTGCCAAGCGTTCATAACGTCTTGGTTCTCTGGGATGGGTGCTTCACCTAGCAGTGCTTCTAGGACATAATCTTTCTTGGCAGCTATGAGGATGATCCTCAGGTTCCGGACCCAGTCCGTATAGCTGCTGCCATCATCTTTCAGCTTGGTTTTCTCTAGGAACGTGTTGAAGTTGAGGGCAACATTAGCGTGGGCCATTTGATCTACAAGACATATTGTAAAGATTTTAGACTAAGTTCATGATAATTAAGTTCATCTAATCAAATTATTCAATGAACTCCCACTCGAGATAGACATCCTCTAGTCATCTAAGTGAAACATGATCCGAAAGTTAACTAGGCCGTGTCCGATCATCACGTGAGACGGACTAGTCAACGTCGGTGAACATCTGCATGTTGATCGTATCTTCTATACGACCCATGCTCGACCTTTTGGTCTTCCGTGTTCCGAGGCCATGTCTGTACATGCTAGGCTCATCAAATCAACCTAAGTGTATTGCGTGTGTAAATCTGGCTTACACCCGTTTTATTCGAACGTTAGAATCTATCACACCCGATCATCACGTGGTGCTTCGAAACAACGAACCTTCGCAACGGTGCACCGTTAGGGGGAACACTTTCTTGAAATTATTATAAGGGATCATCTTATTTACTACCGTTGTTCTAAGCAAATAAGAAGCAAAACATGATAAACATCACATGCAATCAAATAGTGACATGATATGGCCAATATCATATTGCTCCTTTGATCTCCATCTTCGGGGCGCCATGATCATCTTCGTCACCGGCAAGACACCATGATCTCCATCATCATGATCTCCATCATCGTGTCTTCATGAAGTTGTCACGCCAACGATTACTTCTACTTCTATGGCTAACGCGTTTAGCAATAAAGTAAAGTACGTTACATGGCGTTATTCAATGACACGCAGGTCATACAAAAAATAAAGACAACTCCTATGGCTCTGCCGGTTGTCATACTCATCAACATGCAAGTCGTGATTCCTATTACAAGAACATGATCATCTCATACATCACATATATCATTCATCACATCCTTTGGCCATATCACATCACAAAGCACTTGCTGCAAAAACAAGTTAGACGTCCTCTAATTGTTGTTGCATGTTTTTACGTGGCTGTTATAGGTTTCTAGCAAGAACATTTCTTACCTACGTAAAACCACAACATGATATGCCAATTTCGATTTACCCTTCATAAGGACCCTTTTCATCGAATCCGCTCCAACTAAAGTGGGAGAGACAGAAACCCGCTAGCCACCTTATGCAACTAGTGCATGTCAGTCGGTGGAACCTGTCTCACGTAAGCGTACGTGTAAGGTCGGTCCGGGCCGCTTCATCCCACGATGCCGCCGAAGCAAGATAAGACTAGTAGTGGCAAGAAAATTGACAACATCTACGCCCACAACTTCTTTGTGTTCTACTCGTGCATAGTAACTACGCATAAACCTAGCTCATGATGACACTATTGGGGAACGTGGTAGAAATCAATGTCAGGACCCCGATTCTAAGTCACGCAGATATAGCCTGTAACACCTCATATCACTTTGCGGCCTCACGCATGGTATTCCCACGGATGTCGCCTTACCATGGCCCGGGACCGTTTGCGCCTTTTGTATCACGTATATGATAGTGTCGCTAGCATCCATATGACAGAGAACCGGGCCGACATGACTAGTCGTGAACCCAAAGTGGCACTAACTTACGGGACAGCATACATGAATCAACATCGAGCATGTCGGTCAGCGTGCGTGCGAATCCGGGCTGTAGCACTGGCTAACAGGACTCGGGAACCCGGCTGTAGCAGGCTAGGCAGGACTCGGATGTCACCGCGTGACATTTCCCGAAGGGATGGATACAGAACGAAGTGAATCACATGCCGGCCAGTCAAGTGTTAGGAGCAAGTAGTCTTTGGGCTAGCAGGACTCCGTGAACCGGGCTCAGCGGACTACTATGGCTCATGGAAGCACAAGACTACATTTCCCCATAAGAGAGGCTACCAAGGATAAACAACTAGGTTGTCGGATACCACACATACCAAGCATTTCAATCATACACACAATATGCTCGATATGTGTAAATACAACATGGCATCACAACATAACTCTATGACTCAAGTATTTATTCATTAGGCTCCGAGGAGTGAGATATTACAAACATGGGTCTCATGACCCAACATTCAGAGCATACAAATCAAAGCACATGCGGAAGCTTAACATGTCTGAGTACAGACAACTACAAAAGAAAAAGGCTTAGAAGCCTGACTATCTACCAGATACTGCCGAGGGCACAAGATCATAGCTGAGGTATCAAGCTAAACGTCGAAGTCCACATGGAACTACTAGCGAGACTGACGTCTCTCTGCAAAAACATAAAATAGGCAAACGTGAGTACAAATGTACCCAGCAAGACTTACATCAGAACTATCTACATATGCATCGGTATCAATAAAGGGGTGGTGGAGTTTAAATGCAGCAAGCCAGCTTTGACTCGGTGGCTATCCTAAACTACGACTGCAAGTAACTCTTTTGAGGTGGCGCACACGAGTCCACATGTTCACCATATCAATACACCACTATGGATCCGCTACCGTCTCCCTACGAGAACGCCATCCATAGCACTCACGCTTATCTTGCGTATTTTAGAGTATCCACTTTCACTTGTCTATGAACTGTACAGGCAACACAGAAGTCCTTTATCGCGGACACTGCTATTCGAATAGATGATGTTAACCTGCAGGGTGTACTTCTTCACACACGCCTCGCCACTTACCACCATGTACACGTCGTGTATCTCGGCAACCTTCAAGCGGAAGCTTTGGTGAGGAGTCGGCCACGACCGACTAACCACACAAGTCTCTAGTCCAGGTTTATCGCCTATTCGGGTTCCATCCGCGAGGAGATCCGGCCGGGTTTCGCCACAGCCCCAAACGATGTGTGCGGGGTTCTGAGACACCAAACGGGCGCTCGGTACACCGGGCCACGGTGTATCTACCGCATCATAGCCCACCCCTAGGGTCAGCGCTACGCACGGCCTCCAACACATATCCTACAAACACCAGAAACTAGTTGCAACTCCTGGACAGAGGACAGGGGCGGTTAATAAGTCGAGAGAGTCAATTAAGGATCCCAATGTGTGGTAGTAGCTGTTTATGGATCACAAACACAGAACTCAGTTCCTGATGACGGCTTCAATGAGACAACCCACCATGTACTCCTACATGGCCTCTCACCGCTACCTTTACCAACTCGTGTTCACACACTTAGCTCTCACACAGTAGGACATGTTCACACACCTCCGATTCATCCCTGATGAATCAGACCTGACTCAACTCTAAGCAGTAGCAGGCATGACAAACAAGCATGAATGAGTAGGCACATCAGGGCTCAAACAACTCCTACTCATGCTAGTGGGTTTCATCTATTTACTGTGGCAATGACAGGTCATGCAGAGGATAAAGGGGTTCAACTACCGCAGCAAGTAACAGATGAATCGTTGTTGTCCTAATGAAGTAAAAGAGAGCAGGAGCGAGAGAGTAGGATTGTATCAGAATGAACAAGGGGGTTTTGCTTGCCTTGCACTTCTGAAGATAATATAGCTCTTCATCAGTGTCATCGATCTCATCATCGAAACCACGTCTATCGAGAGGGGACAAATACCGGCAACAGAGAAGAAACACAATCAATGCAATGCACAATATGATGCATGATCATGACATGGTAAAATAAGTGTGTTGGGCTAATGCAACTACAACCAGATGGGTTTGAGCTATTTTGAACCAAAGATTCAAAGTTCAAACACATTTGTGATCTTAAATAGTGCTTTATCATGTTTTGCACTAAACAGAAAGTTAACTTGTTTAAACATGCATGAAACTAGTACATATGGATAGATTGGATTTTTCTGATCATTTTTCATATATAATTTGTTTGATTTGGAGCTACGGTTGATTTTCTATGATTTTTAGAAGTTTTGGCTATTTTCTGGAATTTACTGTATAAGAATAAATCCAGAAAAAGAGTTACTGCGTCACCACTACGTCACTGTGACGTCAGCAGGTTAACAGGGGCTGGCCCGGGTCAAACCCGACGTGTGGGGTCCACACGTCAGTGTAATAGGGCAGGAACAGAGGCTGACCAGTGGGTCCAGGTCAACGGTGACGTGTTAGAGTCAAACTGACAGGCGGGCCCATTGTGGTTAGTGCTAATCTAACAGAGAAATAAAACTGATTAGTTTAGGCACTGGGGCCCACATGGCAGTGGCTCTAGAGGTGGTTTAGCTGGGTCATTAGTGGCTAATGATGAGCCATGTCATCAGTCGCCGGAGTTTCGCCTGCGACGACCATTTCGCGCGGCGGAGATCATCGGGATCTCGCTACAGCCCACGGTTTGAGGCAGGGTTTGCTCTCTGACTTCTGGCGTTCTCGCACATCTAGTGGTAGTAGCGGCAGCAGCTGGGATGGCGGGGTTGACGGCGGCGAAAGCACTTCTGCGGCGGCGGAGTTCGGGCACTGCGGGTTTGGCGTTGTGGTGCACGGGAAGGGGATCTGGTGGGTTCTACGTGCTCCTGGTGAGGTGTGGAGCACGTTGCCGTGCTCGGGAGTGAGCTGCGGTGGCTCTGGTCTCGTCTGCATCATCTCCGACGGTGAGGAGCTCACGGCTCCGGTGAAAAGGGCGGCCAAAGTGCGGAACGAGCGGGAGGAGGGGGAAAGGTGTCGGAGCTCACAGCGATCTCATGGAAAGATCGAGCAGGCTCGGGAGGCGGAGACGGCGGCGAATCGATCGACGACGGCCGTCAGTGCAGAGGACGAAGATGGCGTCGACGACGGCGCTCCAGGGCGTCCAGCATCATGTGGCTCGGCGGAGAGGACGGGGGCGTCACGGCGGAGCTCGGGGGCGCGTCGGAGGGGCTCGGAGATGGCTGTGGCCGTGGGGAGCTCTGTCGGGCGGCGGCGGGCTGCGTTCGTTCCTTTTCGGGAAGGGACTAGAGGGCGAAGGAGAGAGCAGAGAGTGAGGGAGAGGAGCGAGGGGCCACGGGGCGTCTCCGTGGCGTCGCTAGAGGGCCCGGGGAGGAAGCAGGTGGTGGCTGTGGGCGAAGGCCAGGGGCGAGCGGCAGAGGGCGACACGCCCGCCTCTTGGCAGAGATTGAGGACGACTGCTTGCCCGTGGGCTAGGCCACTAGCTGGGCCGCCAGTGGCCTGCAGGAGGTAAGCCAGTAGGTTTCCTTTCTCTCTCTTCTTTTATTTGTTTCTGTTTTCTATTTTTCTTCCTCTGTTTTGATTTAGTTTAGCAACTAAATCATTTTAATAAATTATGTATGTTATTATATGGCTTGCTAAAATATATACAAAGCCACTCACAAACTTCAGAATTATTGGATCATATTTAATATATATTAAATATAAATCCAAAGAAAATAGTTATTGGATTAATTCAAATGGCCAAAATAAATATTTCTGTGACTCTAAAAATATTGGTTTGAATTTTACCTCTTACCAATATTTCTATAGAATAATAGGAACATTTTCTTGGACTCATTTGAGAAGATTTTAAGGTTGGTTATTTTCGAACTGATTTCTGAGGGTTTCACATGTCCCCATTTCAAGTTCATTGAAATATAAACATGATGACATGGATGAAGATGCAACTAATTACAAACAAAGATCTAGGGCTGTGACAACTCACCCCCACTGAACAAGAATCTCGTCCCGAGATTCAAGTCGTGAGGTAAGAAGATAGAGGGGGCACAAGCTAATACGGTCTTCACGTTCCAGGTTGCACTTCATAAGAACGTTGACACGATCACCATCTTTGTCTTGATGTCTTGCTCTGAGAACTCCAACTAACATGACAATGAGAGGAAAGGGAAAACTCCAGAAGGATCGATCTTCTCGAAGATCGAACAACTCAGGATCACTCATCGAGTGCGACATTGAAACATCTCTCGAGCTGAGACACGAAACACATCGAGAGGGATGGAAGAACAGGCGACGGGGTTTGATTTGGTGGGCAACAATTCCACTCTTAGAAGGATGGTGGACGGTGTCAAGGTGGCGAGGAAATAATTGCCATGATCCCGTGACGAGGCACTTTGGAAAAGGTGACTCGAAGAACTATTCCCTTAAGTGGCAAAAAGAATTACTTTTGATTCAGAGATCATTGAAACTCTTTATACCAGCCTAAGGCAATTCACAACAATCGTTTGGCGGAGTACAAAGGGATGGCATACCCGGACTAGAATGGATGATGTGGACTACCTTGTTGAAGACAACATAATGAATGATTTTTGCTTATCATCGGAGGTGGAGGGGACCCATGGTAAGTCCACCTTTGAAGATGATATTGGACAGCAACTACCGAGAAGGCCAGCCCATGGGGGATTGGCACAATGGTGGTGCAAGATGGGGAAAAAATGCAAATGCTAGGAATGATCCAACCATCATATCTGCCTGAGATTCAGATCTGGTTGGTGTTAGGATATTCCAGACCCATCCAGTCTAGAGATAAAAATGAAGTTTGCAACAAAAATCGACGAGATGGCATTGCGAGATTCTCGGGAGATGAACTACGATAGCAAGCTCCAAAACATGAGCTGGTTCTGCTAAACATGTGTGAACACGATGCCCCAGACAAACATGACCACATAGTAGTCTTATGATAAAACACTACCGAGTTCAGGTGGGGAACCATCATCGCGGATAACGAAGTCCCCGCATAAGTCATATGATTAGCTCTTATGAAGAAACTTCTTCTCCTTGAACAAATCAGTTAGTGGCTTGGTGTGCTAGGGAATTCATATGGATTGAAGATGATCAGTCTATCAGACCATAGAATACTTCGCACATGCATGACTGACTTGGGATGATTCCAGAGGAAGCAAAAACAAACTTTCTCGGATCCACGGCGACAACTTACATCAAATGCACGTGAATTAGAGGAAGTCACTTCTTTCATCCAAACATAGGCTTCATGAACGAAACACGAAGATAATGCTTACAAAAGTTTCCAACACTAGCTTGATGTTCAACATGAATCATGGAGGAGACAAGGTGCTGCTGATGGGCTCAACAGTAACTCATTGGAATTTCCATATCACTGGACTTCCACCATCATGTGAACACGGTGATAGCATTGGTCAGACCAAAAGATGTAATGGTATATGCTCGAGGAATCAACCACGAGTAAGACAACATTACGAACATCGTTGGTTCTGATTTGACTTGACAATAGCCCATACTCAAGTCAAAGTTTGGACAAGACGATAGATTCAACAACCGATCACGAGGAACAATCGATGAATATATCATCTCTCGTCAACACACACACACACACACACACACACACACACACACACACGCAAGATATCCCCTTTGGAGTGAACTAAGTGGATTAAGATTTTATCTTCCAACTCTCCAAGTTGTTGTTTTAGCTTAACCAGTTAGTTCAGAGGTATCTAACATGGATTCTTGGAGAAAGAGTGGTTTATTGGAAAACTAACTTGATCACGAACTCAACATATCGGTCAGGGGACGACCTGGTGATACTTCCGTGAAGATATTTAGAAAATCAGGAACCACCGATATGTCTCTAAGCTCGAGAACAATCTTGCTTTTCAAGGCAAGACGACATGATCAGAAGAGTGAGGGATTGACACAGTCCTAACTCATTGATCGAAGAGTGCACCGGAAATAAGGACTAGGTAGCACGGTCAATCTTAGGATGATGATTTAATAACCAACACGCTAAGAATGAGAGTATTGTCCATTTACTACCAAGCAACGAGGTTGCTAGGAGTATCGATTTCACACACCACAGTTCACTTGTCAGCATTCCGGTTACAACAACACGGGACCGAGGAATGAATAATGATAGCGAGAAGTATCACTGCATCAAGAATTCATAAGAAGTTGCACAATTCCCATGACATTCTTGACATAAGATGGCAATACTCCAGGGTGGAACAGAATCAAAACTCAATTGCATTTGACCTGCGGAATACAACTGTTTTGTCCCAATCCTGGAAATGGATAAGGTACTGGAGTTTGTTTCTCCTAGTCATTCTGAAATAGAATGGCTTAATGGACCACAAGAATACTAGGCATCGATAACATGAATGCACAATTACTCCTGACTATCAATTGATAGACGAAGGTCGGAATACAACTGAAGAGGGACAACTCAAAGGAACATGTAACTTTTCGAGTTGTGGAGTCATGGATTAGTATGCCGAACAAATTCAACATATTTCTTTCGGATAACCCATGCAGAGAGGTAGGATTGGCAGAGTCACAATCTAGAATGGGGAACTCATCGAGAGCACTCTTGTTGTGACCTTTTGGTTCAACGAGGAACTTCTGCCAAGGATGGTTCATGGTATTTGGAAGAATGATATACCACGGACCTCGAGGACTATCGCAAGGTTACTAATATCCTAAAGGAACTAGCAAACACTATCAACATGAGGTAAGTAGGGTGAATCTCGGGTTCAAGAACCCAGGAATAGAATACCTACTAACTAATAACATCACGGGATGCTTTCGAGAATGATGGCCAGAATCATCACACGGGGAACACAAAACATGGCTAGTTTACTAGGTAATATTCTAAGACACCTAGGGTCGTAATAATAACTCCAACATATATGTCGAGGCAATAAATTACCTCAACGCACCGATTAGTGTGCTTATTCTGACCATAAAGGACATCGAGAACAGAAAGAAAGGATTTGCAAATGCATCAGACTATTTAGAAACCTTGGATGACTTGGACAGCATAAGGGCTGTAAATGCTCAAAATGATTTGAGACATCCTGCAAAAATGGTGGCATGACCACTCAACATCACAATATCAAGGTTACGAGACCAACTATGAACACACGAAGTAGTAGAAACTGAGCGGGGCTTAAAACCAACAATCTTAAAAGTCTATGGATTAGTAACACGTCATCCTGATAGATAGATGAGAAGCCTAGTTCTTAAACCCCGTAGAAAAGAAGAGGATGACTTAGATCAGAAGGGCATAAGGTAAAGGAGTAAAAGAGCCTTACGTTCCTTCCACAATCAATTCCTTATATAACTAAAGCATTTCTAGACACAACCCGACCAGTTTGGCTTGGTAATCCTCACAGCGATCAGGCTCGATACCAAAGCTGTCAGGACCCGATTCTAAGTCACGCCAATCTAGCCTGTAACACCTCATATCACTTTGCGGCCTCACGCACGGTATTCCCACGGGTGTCGCCTTACCATGGCCCGGGACCGTTTGCGCCTTTTGGCTCACGTATATGATAGTGTCGCTAGCATCCATATGATGAGAGAACCGGGCCGACATGACTAGTCGTGAACCCAAAGTGGCACTAACTTACGGGGACAGGCATACATGAATCAACATCGAGCATGTCGATCAGCAAGATGCGAATCCGGGCTGTAGCACTGGCTAACAGGACTCGGGAACCCGGGCTATAGCAGGCTAGGCAGGACTCGGATGTCACCGCGTGACATTTCCCGAAGGGACAGAACACGAGGCGAAGTGAATCACATGCCGGCCAGTCAAGTGTTCCGGAGCAGTAGTCTTTGGGCTAGCAGGACTCCGGTGAACCGGGCAGAAGGGCTACTATGGCTCATGGAAGCACAAGACTACATTTCCCCATAAGAGAGGCTACCAAGGATAAACAACTAGGTTGTCGGATCCCACACATACCAAGCATTTCAATCATACACACAATATGCTCGATATGTGTAAATACAACATGGCATCACAACATAACTCTACGACTCAAGTATTTATTCATTAGGCTCCGTGGGCGAGATATTACAAACATGGGTCTCATGACCCAACATTGAGAGCATACAAATCAAAGCACATGCGGAAGCTTAACATGTCCGAGTGTAGACATCTACAAAAGAAAAAGGCTTAGAAGCCCGACTATCTACCGACATCGCCGAGGGCACAAGATGGTTCTTGAGGTATCAAGCTAAACGTCAAGTCCACATGGAACTACTAGCGAGACGGACGTCTCTCGCAAAAACATAAAATAGGAAAACGTGAGTACAAATGTACCCAGCAAGATTTACATCAGAACTATCTACATATGCATCGGTATCAATAAAGGGGTGGTGGAGTTTAACTGCAGCATGCCAGCTTTGACTCGGTGGCTATCCTAAACTACGACTGCAAGTAACTCTTTTGAGGTGGCGCACACGAGTCCACATGTTCACCATATCAATACACCACTATGGATCCGCTCCCGTCTCCCTACGAGAACGCCATCCATAGCACTCACGCTTATCTTGCGTATTTTAGAGTATACACTTTCACTTGTCTATGAACTGTACAGGCAACCCAGAAGTCCTTTACCGCGGACACGGCTATTCGAATAGATGATGTTAACCCTGCAGGGGTGTACTTCTTCACACACGCTCTCGCCACTTACCACCATGTACACGTCGTGTATCTCGGCAACCTTCAAGCGAAAGCCTGGAGAGGGAGTCAGCCACGACCTGACTAACCACACAAGTCTCTAGTCCAGGTTTATCGCCTATTCGGGTTCCATCCGCGAGGAGATCCGGCCGGGGTTTCGCTCACAGCCCCAAACGATGTGTGCAGGGTTCCCGAGACACCAAACGGGCGCTTGGTACACCGGGCCACGGTGTATCTACTGCATCATAGCCCACCCCTAGGGCCAGCGCTACGCACGGCCTCCAACACATATCCTACAAACACCAGAAACTAGTTGCAACTCCTGGACAGAGGACAGGGGCGGTTAATAAGTCGAGAGAGTCAATTAAGGATCCCAATGTGTGGTAGTAGTTGTTCATGGATCACAAACACAGAACTCAGTTCCTGAGGACGGCTTCAATGAGACAACCCACCATGTACTCCTACATGGCCTCTCACCGCTACCTTTACCAACTCGTGTTCACACACTTAGCTCACACACAGTAGGACATGTTCACACACCTCCGATTCATTCCCGATGAATCAGACCTGACTCAACTCTAAGCAGTAGCAGGCATGACAAACAAGCATGAATGAGTAGGCACATCAGGGCTCAAACAACTCCTACTCATGCTAGTGGGTTTCATCTATTTACTGTGGCAATGACAGGTCATGCAGAGGATAAAGGGGTTCAACTACCGCAGCAAGTAACAGATGAATCGTTGTTGTCCTAATGAAGTAAAAGAGAGCAGGAGCGAGAGAGTAGGATTGTATCGGAATGAACAAGGGGGTTTTGCATCATCGCCAGCGGCGAGGAGCTCACGGCTCCGGTGAAAAGGGCGGGCAGAGTGCGGGAACGAGCGCAGGGAGGAGGGGGAAAGGTGTCGGAGCTCACAGCGATCTCGTGGAAGGACTCAGCGGGCTCGCTGAGGCGGAGACGGCGGCGAATTGGTTGACGACGGCCGTCAGTGCAGAGGACGAAGATGGCGTCGACGACGGCGCTCCAGAGCGTCCAGCGTCATGTGGCTCGGCGGAGAGGACGGGGGCGTCACGGCGGAGCTCGGGGGCGCGTCGGAGGGGCTCGGAGATGGCTGTGGTCGTGGGGGAGCTTGTCGGCGGCGACGGCTGCGTTCGGTCGCGCTCGGGGAAGGGACTAGAGGGCGAAGGAGAGAGCAGAGAGTGAGGGAGAGGAGCGAGGGGCCACGGGGCGTCTCCGTGGCGTCGCTAGAGGGCCCGGGGAGGAAGCGGGAGGTGGCTGAGGCGGAAGGCCTTGTGGCGACACGCCCGCCTCTTGGTAGAGATTGAGGACGACCGCTTTGGCCAGTGGGCTGGGCCACCAGCTGGGCCGCCAAGTGGCCTGCACAGGAGGTAAGCCCAGGTAGGTTTCCTTTCTCTCTCTTCTTTTATTTGTTTCTGTTTTCTATTTTTCTTCCTCTGTTTTGATTTAGTTTAGCAACTAAATCATTTTAATAAATTATGTAGGTTATTATATGGCTTGCTAAAATATATACAAAGCCACTCACAAACTTCCAGAATTATTGGAGTCATATTTAATATATATATTAAATATAAATCCAAAGCAAATAGTTATTGGATGAATTCAAATGGCCAAAATAAATATTTCTGTGACTCCAAAAATATTGGTTTGAATTTTACCTCTTACCAATATTTCTATAGAATAATAGGAACATTTTCTTGGACTCATTTGAGAAGATTTTAAGGTTGGTTATTTTTGAACTGATTTCTGAGGGTTTCACATGTCCCCATTTCAAGTTCATTGAAATATAAACATGATGACATGGATGAAGATGCAACTAATTACAAACAAAGATCTAGGGTTGTGACAATCAAAAAATTTCTACGCATGACCAAGATCAATCTATCGAGTTATCTAGCAACGAGGGGAAGAGGAGTGCATCTACATACCCTTGTAGATCGCGAGCGGAAGCGTTCAAGAGAACGGGGTTGATGGAGTCGTACTCATCGTGATCCAAATCACCGATGACCGAGCACCGAACGGACGGCACCTCCGCGTTCAACACACGTACGGTTGGGGAAGGAGAGGTTGATGGAGATCCAGCAGCACGACGGCGTGGTGGTGGATGCAGCGGGGATCTCGGCAGGGCTTCGCCAAGCTCTCACAGAGAGGAGGAGGTGTTGGAGAGGAGAGGGAGGCGCCAGGCTAGGGTGAGGCTGCCCTCCCTCCCCCACTATATATAGCCCCACAGGGGCGCCGCCCTAGGAGATGGGATCTCCAAGGGGCGGCGGCCAAAGTGCTGCACCCCAAGCCAAAGCGCCCCACCCCTAGGGTTTCCTGCCCTAGGCGCAGGGGAGGCCAAGGCGCACCAGCCCACCAGGGGCTGGTTCCCTCCCACTTCAGCCCATGGGGCCCTCCGGGATAGGTGGCCCCACCGGTGGACCCAGGACCCTTCCGGTGGTCCCAAGACAATCTTGGTGACCCCGAAACTTTCCCGATGGCCGAAACTTGACTTCCTATATATAAATCTTTACCTCCGGACCATTCCGGAACTCCTCATGATGTCTGGGATCTCATCCGGGACTTCGAACAACTTTCGGGTTACTGCATACTAATATCTCTACAACCCTAGCGTCACCGAACCTTAAGTGTGTAGACCCTACGGGTTCGGGAGACACGCAGACATGACCGAGACAACTCTCCGGTCAATAACCAACAGCAGGATCTGGATACCCATGTTGGCTCCCACATGCTCCTCGATGATCTCATCGGATGAACCACGATGTCGACGATTCAATCAATCCTGCATACAATTCCCTTTGTCAATCGGTACGTTACCTTCCCGAGACTCGATCGTCGATATCCCAATACCTCGTTCAATCTCGTTACCGGCAAGTCACTTTACTCGTACCGTAATGCATGATCCCGTGATCAACCACTTGGTCACATTGAGCTCATTATGATGATGCATTACCGAGTGGGCCCAGAGATACCTCTCCGTCATACGGAGTGACAAATCCCAGTCTCGATTCGTGCTAACCCAACAGACACTTTCGGAGATACCCATAGTGCACCTTTATAGCCACCCGCCACGTTCGACGTTTGGCACACCCAAAGCACTCCTACGGTATCCGGAGTTGCACAATCTCATGGTCTAAGGAAATGATACTTGACATTTGGAAAAGCTCTAGCAAACGAACTACGAACTTTGTGCTATGCTTAGGATTGGGTCTTGTCCATCACATCATTCTCCTAATGATGTGATCCGTTATCAATGACATCCAATGTCCATAGTCAGAAACCATGACTATCTGTTGATCAACGAGCTAGTCAACTAGAGGCTCACTAGGGACATGTTGTGGTCTATGTATTCACACATGTATTACGATTTCCGGATAACACAATTATAGCATGAATAATAGACAATTATCATGAACAAAGAAATATAATAATAACCATTTTATTATTGCCTCTAGGGCATATTTCCAACACATCCCTTGTTGATATCACTGATAACTTGCTTGGAATCGGATGAAATCACAAAACTCTGTAGTTGGAGATTTTCCGCGAGTGCCAAAACCTCTCGGCAAGCGATCGCTTCCAGAGCTTCAGGGTCGTCCAGACCTGCAATCACCAGGGATGAACTGCCAAGATACGCGCCGGATTCGTCTCTGCATACCGCCGCTGTTGTCCCCCTACTACCCTTGCGGACACCAGCATCCACATTAATCTTTGCATGGCCTTGAGGAGGAGCTATCGGCCTTCCGCTCCTGATCTCTACTCCAGCACCAGTCACCTGGGGTGGTTTGACCTTCAGCATATCTAGTTCATCAATAAATCTTGTTATGAAACTGTGTGTAGAGTGAGGGCTTTGAAAAATCCCTTCATGAATCGCCTTCCGTCTCACTGCCCAGATCGCCCAAAGCGTAACCGAGAGCCTCACAAAGAGCTCGTGTGGCATTGACTCCATCAAAGTGAACAGCCATTGTTTGGCTTTTGGTTCGGTTGTAGCTGCTAGATTTTTCGTGATCTCCACGTCCATCAGTGACCAGATGCATCTGGACATTGAGCACTCTATTAGGGAATGCCTCCATAAGTCGTGAGCACCACAGATGCCGCAAGCACTTGAATCACTCATATGTTTGTGTGCCCTCACATCGTTGGTAGGGATCGAGTGTTTGGACAATCGCCAGAGAAACATCCTCACCTTGCCCGGCACTTGAGTTTGCCAAAGCTTCTTCCAGGCTCCCTCCTCTCTGGCCGTGCTGGAAGATCCCGCCGTGCTTTCCAACCATGCCTCTCTTCTAGCTCTTGTCGCCACCAGCATACGGTAGGCTGATTTAACAGAGAAATTTCCATTCTTTTCGTAATGCCAGCTCCAGAAATCCAGAATGTTCATGGTGCACGACGGAATTGCCATTATTACCTGAGCGTCCATTGGCATAAAAACTTCCGACACCCTCTGTCTGTCCCATTGGGCTGACGTGGCATCTATGAGCTCTGAGACAAGTTCCGGTGGGTTCTGTGAGATGCACCCATACGGTCTCATCATTTCCTCACGTGGCAGCCAGTTTTCTTCCCAGATTCTTGTCGTTCCCCCATTGCCTATTCTTTTGATCAAACCCAGCTTAAGGGTATCCCTCCCCTCGATCAAGCTCCTCCATATTTGGCTTGGTTGATTCCCAAATTAGCATCAAGAACCGAAGTGTTTGGGTAGTAGATGCTTTTCAGTAGGCGAGCACATAGGGAGTCAGGGAATTGCAGCAGACGCCATGCCTGCTTGGCCAGCATGGCCATATTGAAAAGTTCGAAATCCTTAAACACCAAAACCCCCATACCTTTGGGTTGTGTCATAGTCTTCCAGGAGACCCAGTGTGGCTTGCACTTACCATCTTTACTTCCCCACCAGAATTTCCTGATAAGCATGTTGAGGTGCTCATATAAACCCCGTGGAAGCTTAAAGCATGACATTGAGAAAACCGGGACCGCCTGTGCCACAGACTTGACAAGTATCTTCTTTCCTGCTGAAGACATAGTATTTTCAATCAACCTTGAACTTTGGCCCATAAACGATCCTTTAGGTACTTGAAGGCTCCATTCTTTGAGCTCCCCACATCAGATGGCATCCCCAAGTATTTTTCGTTTAGAGTCTCATTCGGTACACCCAAAAGATTCTTGATCTCCATCCTTACGGTTTCAGGGACCCCCTTACTGAAAAATATGGAAGATTTACTATGGTTAACTCGTTGGCCCGTGGCCTGGCAATACATGTCCAGCACTAGGTTCACCTCAGTAGCGGCCATACCATTAGCCTTAAAAAACAGCAGGCTGTCATCTGCGAATAACAAGTGGTTAACTGATGGCGCCGACGGTGCCACCTGCTGGACACTCAAATTTAATGACTCGTCTCTAGATTTTAGGAGACACGAAAGGCCCTTTGCTGCTATTAAGAATAGGTATGGGGATATTGGGTCCCCTTGTCTGATTCCACGTGTAGGAGTAAATTCCTCAAGCTTCTTACCGTTAAACTGGACAGAGAACTTCACTATTGTTATTAGTCCCATAACGATATTTATCCATCTTTCTATGAAGCCTAATTTCACCATAATTGCCCTGAGATATTCCCACTCAACCCTGTCACAGGCTTTCGCCATGTCAAGTTTCAAAGCGCAAGACTGGTGCTTTTTTGCTTTATTTCTCTTCATGAAATGTAGGCATTCATATGCCATGATGATGTTATCTGTAATCAGTCTCCCTGGCACAAAGGCTGACTGCTCTTCGGAGATTATATCCGGAAGTACTAACTTGAGCCGATTAGCGATCACCTTAGAGGCAATTTTATATAAAACATTGCACAAACTTATCGGCCGGAACTGAGCTAGCAATGTAGGATTTTTTTACCTTTGGGATCAATACTAGGATTGTATCATTAATGTTGGCTGATGATTCATTACCTTCAACAATCCTCAAAACTGCTCTTGTGACATCATCTCCGCAAATCTCCCAATGGCGCTAAAAAAAGTGTGCTGGGAACCCATCCGGGCCGGGCGACTTCGTAGGAAACATCTGAAAAAGAGTCGTCTTGACTTCCTTGTCAGTATAAGGGGCATTAAGAATCTCGTTCATACCCTGAGTTACCTTGCGCGGCACCATCGAGATCACTAGGTCCATGTTCTGTACACCTTCAGATGTGTAAAGCGTTTTATAAAAGGAGGTCGTTAAGGCTTCCATCTCTAGTAAATCTTCTGTCAGCTGGCCATCTTCCCTCTGGAGTGCTTTTATCTTGTTCTTCCTCCTTCGCCGACTGGCTCTAAGGTGAAAGAAATAAGTGTTTTTATCCCCGTGCATTAGCCACTCTAGTCTAGCTCTTTGGCGCCACAAAATCTCTTCACGATGGTATAATTCAACCAGAGTTTCAGTTATTTTTAATTCCTCATGATTGGGGCCAGATCTTCCTGGGACTGCGCGCAACTCATGTAGCCTGCGAAGCAGTCCCCCAATCTGCAGCCGCACATTCCCAAAATGATTGCGATCCCACTGAGACAGATCGCCTGAGACACGCGTCAGCTTTTGCCGCACTGAGTCCACCGAATCCCCTTGCTGCTGATGTCCCCATCCGGCCGCAATTACTGTTGTATGTGAATCATCTCTCTCCCAGCAGAGCTCGTACTTAAATGGTCTCGATCCGCATGTACATGCATGCACGTCGCAAAAGCTAAGTAGCAATGGGACGTGATCGGAAGTGGTAGCTATCTTATGTTCCACTGTTGCATCTGGGAAGGCCATCAGCCACTCCGGATTTGCTACCCCTCTATCCAGCCGGACTCTGGTGTATGTTCCACCTGTCACCCTTCGCTCAAAAGTCCACTTGTTTCCCCTGTATCCCAAACCAGTAAGGCCACAAGTATCCAGAGCATCACGAAACGAATCCATTTGTGCTTGGCTTCTTGCTCCCACTCCATCATGTTCATGTGCATGTAGGACCTCGTTAAAGTCTCCATAACCACCCATGGCAGATTATGTGCTCCCACAATTCCGGTCAGCATATTCCAGGTTTTGTATCATTCATTTACCTGTGCCTCACAATAAACGAACGTAACTCTAGTTTTGACCTCCACCATCTCTTCAACAGATACATCAATGTGATACTCAGAGTAACCAAGAATTTCTAGCTTTATTTCCTCATTCCAAAAGATACATAGTCCTCCACTCCTACCCGAACTGCTCACTGCGACACTTTTATTATAACCTAGTGTCCCTGCTAAATTCTCTACTCGAGAGCCCTCTAACTGTGTTTCAACAACACAAGCTATAGAGGGGGCAAATAGCCTCGTGAGATCACGAAGCTCACGAACTGTCGCGGGTTTGCCAGCCCCGCGGCAGTTCCAACACAGGAGACTCATTGCGCCTGGCGCGACCCCACTTGGGGGCCCGCCAAATGCGCATCGGGGTTCTTGGTAGGAGCTGAACTCTTTTGTGTAGCCGTCTCGTTTGCACTTGAGCTGGGTTTGGTCCTCTTCGACTCCTGTTTCGATGAGGGACTTACTGGCACTTTCGGTGGTGGAAGCATTGGGGCTTTGTTCATCATGACTGGTGTAGGGGGAAGCTGTGGTTTATGGCTAGGCTGCATCAGAGCCCCCCTCTTCCTGTTTTGATCAGCATCTTCCATCATGACATCACGTTCGTGATCCTCTTCTTCCATGTTGTCTTATGAGTCCATAATGTTATATTGGGTGGTGCCACAGCCCCGGCCACCACTAGAGCGACCTCGGCCCCTTCCACTCCGATTTTCCTCTGCTTTCCCCAGGGCCTTGACCCGGTCCTTTGAACCATGAAGCTTTCAGGTCCTTGAAGACCAGCGCCTCCTGTGGCCATACGCCATCTCCACACTCCTTAAAAAGGTGCCCTAAATAGCCACATAGCGCACACCAGTCCGGCAGCCTTTCGAATTTTACCCTGAAGATTACACGCTGCATACCTTCCTTCTTCTTGATCACCAGTGAAACGACATTCCTCAAGGGTTTAGTCACGTCGATCCTCACGCGAACGCGTGCAAAATTCCCTTCAAAGTCCTGAGATTTTGGTTCGGCGTATATGAATTCTCCCACCGTGGCTGAGAGCGCTTTGTTTTTTGGATAAAAACCATCGGGCAGGTCATGGATTTGCATCCATATTTCTATTTTTGTGAGATCAATCAGGGAGGGCTTTGTGAAACCATCATAGGGAGTGATGACCACCGCTTTTCCCTTGAACGTCCAAGGGCCATCTTGCATTACCCGTTCCCAGTCGCCTAGGCACGAGAATTGCAGCGTGTACAGATTGTCTTCCAGCGGTCTGATTTTCACCTCCTTGGCCAGATCCCAAGCAACCCTCATGTTCTTGAAAAACCAATATTGGTTGTACGTTTTTTCAGTATGAACCCTAGCAAGGGCCATCCATCTGGTTGATTCTTCAGGGAGTTCCTCCTCCTCAACCACGACATCTTGCAGGTCTCCTTCCTTCAATCCGAGCTCCGCCATCATTGCTTCCAGATCAGCATCTGCCACGCCCGTGGGCGCGCCGTCCTCCTTAGATCTCTTGCCTGAAGAAGCTGGCTCCGCAGGCGGTATTGTCCCCATCACTTCCTCCGATCCCACCATCGTCGAGGCCCACGAGCCCCAGAACACCCGCGAGGGGAGGGAGGCAGGGTAGATCAGGTTCTCTACGGTGGGGGGTGAAAGATACGCCGCCGCTGCCGAGAGGAAGCAAAACCCTAACGAGAGGGGATTTTTGTCTTTTTTTAGAATTCATGGGCCACACTGAATTGTCATAGGTTTTATTTCAAAAGATACTCCATCAAAAGACCAAAATTTTTAGAACTGATCATAAGTTTCCTTCAAATTACTCGTTTTATTAAAAAGTATAGCATCAGTCTATGTAAAATGAGTCTTTCTTGTGTGACCTTTTCTATGATAATAGTGTAATACCGGCGGGATGTTGTTCCGTTTATGAGGTCTCTTGTATCATTTTCGATTGCTAGCGATGTCGATCTGCGCATTGGGTTAACGCAAAAGCTACGCATTCCAAAGGAAGAGACCTTTTGACCGCAAGAAAAAAAATCTTACTGAAATAGAAGCGAAAAGTGAGGCCAAACTAGAAAGTGGCTCTCCACTAATGACAAGGAAATTAATATGAGTTGAGACAAAATCAGTAATATTGGTAGATCCATCGATGGTCGAATGAACTCCTTGGTCAGTAAATCATTGGTAACTGTATTGGGAAGAGAAAAACATTTAGTTTTCCTTTTTGTCAGTAAAAGAAAAGAAGAGTGGTATCCAAACGTGTGTACGGAATGTACAATCAAAGGAAGAAGATGGCATTATAATTTTTTGATATAATGTTTTTGCTACTCGTTTTGTCTATTTTTGTCTTTCCATTAAACTGGCTATTGTTTTTCCTTTCTTGATAATGATCAGAATACCGTTTGGTTTCATTTCTCCGAAAACAAGTATAGAAACGGAAGCAGGTAGTTGGGAAGGGAACGGAGGATGTACGCCGACTTCCACTATTGAAAAGAAAGTGCTATTTTTCTTTGCTTTGAGAAAGAAGTGCTATTTTTCATGAAAAAAGAAAAGAAATAGAAGTGCTATTACTTATGACACCTTTCATTTACAGTTCTGCTACAATACATCTAGATGTGTTGTAAGTATCGCCATTGGTAATTGCATTAGGATATGTTGTGACAAAGATTGTACTCCCTCCGTCCGGATTTACTTATCGCGAAAATGGATAAAAATGGATGTATGTAGAACTAAAATACGTCTAGATACATCTATTTCTTCGACAAATATTTCCGGACGGAGGGAGTATGTATTAGGGAGCGTGCCACATACGAAACTGTATAATATAGGAAGAAAATGGGTTAGCAAGAAACGATGCGTATGAAAAGGCAAAAAAAAACTTTTTCTTAAGTGCGGATTAAGGAGCGTGCGTGCCACAGACGAAACGGGGCGCGCGGTTGAAAACGAAAAGGAGGATGATGGAGTTGCGTTTCAGACGAGGAGAATGAGGTTGATTATCGAAGTGCCGCTAATAATGCACCCGTTGCGGTGTTAATCCACCCAATCCCACGATCAATCCGGCAAATCGCCCTCCATTACTATCCTCGTCTTCCCCCAATCTCTTTCCCTTTCCTTCTTCCTCCACTCTCCACTCACTCTCTCTCTCTCTCTCTCTCTCTCTCTGCATTCTGTGTGCGACACTTGTTTATCTCTCAGAGTGAACTTGTGTGTCAGATTAACTAAGGACAAGCCCTTGGCGATGAAAAAGGCAGGGTTGCCGTTGCCGAGCTCTCCAGTTCGCCGCCTCGGTGCTCCCTTCGTCAGCATCCACCTCTCTCTCTCTCTCTCTCTCTCAACCCAGCGTCCGCTGCACTGCACAGGATCCTCGATAAATACTCCCGCCCCCCTCCCAACAAGTCCCGCAGCTAAGCTAGCGCACCAGTGGCACCACACATCCTCCCCCGTGCTTCTGCTAGTTCCAACTGCGACGCCGGCCGGCAGGTCACGTACGAGGCGGATGGCGGTCAGGCAGGAGAAGAGCTACTTCGACGTGCTGGGCATCTGCTGCCCGTCGGAGGTGCCGCTGGTGGAGAAGCTCCTCGAGCCGCTCGCCGGCGTGCACAAGGTCACAGTCGTCGTGCCCTCCCGGACCGTCATCGTCGTGCACGACGCCGCCACAATCTCCCAGGCCCAGATAGGTGAGGCAATCAACGCATGCATCAACTTGCTGCTTTCCGCCGGATTCACCTCGCTTTGGCTCTTCCTGTGCTTCTGCGTGAACCGGATCCAACATGTGTCCCTGCTCTCTACTACTCTCCTTCGCGACCCAAAATAATCTTTGTTCATCGCACATGCTACCCGTCGATAAAAGTACACACAACTGAACAACCAACTACGAGTCGACAGTCAGTGACCCACTGGTCGCGTCGTGTCGCATAAGTCAACGTAGAGGTGCACTGAAAGTTTTGTTTATTACTCCCTATATAAACAAATATAAAATGTTTTAGATGTCACTACTTTAGTATGATAACATCTAAAACATCTTATATTTGTTTATCAAGGGAGTACTTCTTCTATCCATGTCGCTGACTTAGTATAATTTTATGCCTACGATGCAACAATGCACTGTGCACACATACAGAAACTGAAGCCTTTTCTCGGCCGCTCATTCCTTTCGTCGTTTCAGTCAAGGCGCTGAACCAGGCAAGGCTAGAGGCGTCGGTGCGGGCATACGGCGGCGCAGGCCAGAACAAGATCAACAATTGGCCGAGCCCCTACGTGCTCCTCTGCGGGGTCCTTCTGGTCGCCTCGCTCTTCCAGCACTTCTGGCACCCGCTGAGGTGGCTCGCGCTCGTCGCCACGGCCGCCGGCCTGCCGCCCATCGTCCTCAGGAGCGTCGCCGCCGCGCGGAGGCTCACCCTCGACGTCAATATTCTCATGCTCATCGCAGGTAATTAAGTGTTTGCTTCTTTTCTGCCATGTGGATGTGGGTGTGGTCGTGTCATGTCACCCCAGATAGGGTATCAGATTCCTTTACCACGAAAGTAACACTTCATTTTGGTCACTATTTTTAGATTTTTTTTTTTTTTGCATACTGTACTTGCTTCGTTCTTAAATATAAGTTTTTCTATAGATTTCACTACGGACTACATACTGATGTATATAAATGTAGTTTAGAGTGTAGATTTACTCATATTGCTTCGTATGTAGTCCATATTGAAACATCTAAAAAGACTTGCATTTACGAACGGAGGGAGTAGAATCAATTCCGAGATCCCTAAAAAATCAATTCCGAGAAAACGGGGCTTTTTATTAGTTGGACAAGGGATATTTTCTAGATATGCATGATTGAAAAGATACATGCAACTGGATGACATGTTTTGCTTTATTTTTTCACACCGAAAAGTTGTGTGCATCACTCGAGGTAGAGGCCGAGAACATTCTCCTCTTTCCTTGGAAAAAAAAGGACTTTGCATCCAGTACATTCCTCTCGAAGGGAGGATCTCTCCTTATTTGTCAGTAGAAAAATATCTAAAATATGGTTGAAAAATATGTAAAATTCGGGAGTTGGTTTTTATTTTTGCGAAACAAATTCGGGAGTTGATTAAGGCGAAAAATATGACATCTTGCAAGAGATAGCTCAAGGCATCTATTTGTAGCTATATATAGTGTACAAATTGAAGCGAGAGTTGTAACTAGAATTTCTTGCCATCACTTCGTTTACTTACTACTTACATCGATCGATCGCACATCTTCTCATGCATGCATCCAGGATGACACATGATGTTGTCATTTCATCACATACCCATCGATCGTACTATCCTCAACCGTTTCCGTTAAGATGCTTCACCCACAATTTTGGCAGGCGGCCAATGAATGCAAAGAGCTGGCTTTCTTACATGTTTTACTTTGCTTGCAGTTGGTGGGGCAGTTGCACTCAAGGACTACTCTGAGGCCGGCTTCATCGTCTTCCTCTTCACCACGGCGGAGTGGCTCGAGACAAGGGCGAGCTGCAAGGTCTCACAATCTCTTCCCATTCCCTCTCGCTCTCATGTAACCACACATACACAAAATCAAGTTTCATCGTTAAAACTAAAAAGGGAAGAAAGAAAAAGGAATAGTTGGAGGATCTTTAGGCTCAAAAGAAGAAACAGTTGGATGATTGCCGAGGTCCTCTCGTTAGAACCCGCTTAGCAGTGAAGGGGTCCATCCTTTCCTTTACAACATTAGAGGCTTGTGGGATCTGGACGTGCACTAGCTAGCCAGCCCCCCATACATCTTTACCAAGAGATTTTTGGTCTGCCATTGCTCATCTTTACAAAGAAATTGTCAGCCAAGAGACAACAAGTGCTTTATGCCTAGTGGAGTTAGATAATCAGGGTAAAAAAGCTCTTTTTTTTAGGGAAGTAACCTAGTTATTCCTTGGAAAGAAGGCTGGCAGTTAAAATGCAACTTTATTATTAGTCCCCTGCCAAAAGCAATACATCTCTTAGTACTGCATGTTCTTAAAGGGACTAGCTAGGTGCGTGCTATCCTTTTCCATGTAGGAAGATAAATTAGATGCTCCGTTGACGTGTACAGGCCACTGCCGGGATGTCGTCGCTGATGAGCATGGCACCACAGAACGCCGTGCTGGCAGAGACGGGGCAGGTGGTCGCGGCGCAGGACGTGAAGGTCAACACGGTGATAGCCGTGAAGGCGGGGGAGGTCGTTCCGATAGACGGCGTCGTCGTCGACGGGCGGAGCGAGGTCGACGAGCAGACCCTCACCGGAGAGTCCTTCCCGGTGGCCAAACAGACGGACTCGGAGGTCTGGGCCGGCACCCTCAACATAGACGGTACGTGCTGACAGACATTGTCTCGGTTTTGTCCGGTTAAAAAGAAAAGAAAATAATCTGTGTTGATTCTGTCTGTGCTCTGTATACATTCCTGGCAATGGTAATTTCAGGCTACATTTCGGTGAGGACAACGGCCATGGCCGACAACTCGGCGGTGGCCAAGATGGCGAGGCTGGTTGAAGAGGCCCAGAACAGCAGATCCGAGACGCAGAGGCTCATCGACACCTGCGCCAAGTACTACACTCCTGGTATATAAGCTGCTAGACAGATTCAGATACTTGTACAAAAATAGTTCATCATTTGGGTTTTCTTTTCTCACTGTTTTCCATGAGTGCACCTGCAGCGGTGATCGTCATGGCAGCGGCGGTGGCGGTGACGCCAGTGATCGTGAGAGCGCACAACCTGAGGCACTGGTTTCAGCTGGCCCTGGTGCTTCTGGTGAGCGCCTGCCCGTGTGCTCTAGTTCTCTCCACGCCGGTCGCCACCTTCTGCGCGCTGCTCGAGGCCGCGAGAACCGGGCTGCTCATCAAGGGAGGGGATGTGCTCGAGTCCTTGGCCGGGATCAAAGTCGCGGCTTTCGACAAAACTGGCACGATTACCAGCGGAGAGTTCTCTGTAGCGGAGTTCCGGGCAGTCGGAGAACGTGTTCCGAGGCACCAACTTCTCAACTGGTGAGTGCCCCTTCCCTGTACATGTCACACTCTGAACTGAATCAACTTCCTCTGGCACTTTTGTTTTCTTCAAGTTTCTTGCGTGTTGCCTATTTATGTATATGTACTTAATTTCATGGATTCTGCAGGGTGTCGAGCGTGGAGAGCAGGTCGAGCCACCCAATGGCAGCTGCCCTTGTTGATTATGCTCGATCAAACTCGGTGGAACCGAAATCGGAGAGTGTCATGGAATTTCAGATTTACCCCGGTGAGGGGATTTACGGTGAAATCGACGGACAAGGCGTGTACGTTGGGAACAGAAGAATCTTGTCGAGGGCTTCATGTGAAACAGGTTGGTAAAGAAATGTGGATCTTGTGTCAAGTGCATATGCTTTTATAAAGGAAGTACTATGTCAGTACGACAGTACATGTTCTGTTGCTAGTTTAGTTTACCACTGAACTTACTGTGAAATAAGAAACAGAGCCTGCATCCATTCCCATCCAGGAGTTCTGCTGCTAGTGACCACTGAACTCGCTTTGAAAGGATCCCTAAAAAAGTCACTTTCAAAGGATGCTTAGCAGCTTAATTCCTTTGTTTGTTTCACTCAAAGTCTCAAACACGACGATTTCATGAGCTTCTAAATAATCTTGTTCGAATCTTTCCATGTTCTAGTTCCAGAAGTAAATGACATCAAAGGAGTCACCGTTGGATACGTGGCCTGCAACAAGGAGTTGGTCGGGCTATTCGGTCTCTCCGACGTCTGTCGAACTGGATCGGCCGAAGCCATCAGGGAGCTGAGATCAATGGGCATCAAGTCGGTGATGCTCACAGGTGATAGTGCTGCCGCTGCCACCTATGCCCAGAACCAGGTAAAAATAAAATCTCTTGCAGTCGTAAACTCTCTTCATTTCTAGGACCAAACAGCCTCTAACTAACTAGTGTGTTTCTTCCAGCTGGGAAATGTTCTAGCTGAGGTTCACTCTGAACTTTTGCCGGAGGACAAGGTGCGGATCGTCGACGAGCTCAAGGCGAGGGACGGCTCCACGCTGATGATCGGCGACGGCATGAACGACGCCCCGGCGCTGGCCAGGGCCGACGTCGGCGTCTCCATGGGCGTGTCCGGCTCGGCCGTCGCCATGGAGACGAGCCACGTCACGCTCATGTCCAACGACATCCGCAGGATCCCCAAGGCCATCCGGCTGGCGAGGAGGACGCGCCGGACCATCGTCACCAACATCGTCTTCTCGGTCGCCACGAAGCTCGCCATCGTCGGGCTCGCGCTCGCCGGGCACCCGCTCGTCTGGGCTGCCGTGCTGGCGGACGTCGGCACGTGCTTGCTGGTGATCATGTACAGCATGATGTTGCTGAGGGGGGCAGACGGTGGGAGGGGGAAGAAATGCTGCGCTTCTTCTCACCATGGATCTCACTCTCACCCCAAGAAGCATGGCCATTGCTCGGATGGTCCGTGCAATTTGACTGGCGGCTGCGCGGATTCATCTGCTGGTGGCCATGCTTGCGGCGATGATCATCATCACCACGGGCATGGTGACGGCAAAGAGCCGGGCAGCCCGCATCTCCCACACAAGCATGGATGTGAAGATCATCATGGCCATGGCCACAGCCACTGCAAAGAACCGAGCAAGCTGCACCCCACGGACAGCCATCACTGTCAAGATCATGGTCAGGGCCACCACCACGGCAAAGAGGCGAGCAGCCAATTGGTGACAAGCAAGAACATTTCCCATGGCCATGGCCACTGCAAAGAGAAGCACGATGAGCACAGCAACAGCTCGGCTGAGTCAATCCAAGAGCACTCCATACTGATCGACGCGTCAGCTGCTGACCAACAACAAATCCAGTGCAGTCACCAGAGCAGAGAACACGAGGAGGAAAACTGCGGGCATCACGCCAAGGCGAAAGCCTGCGCCCCAGCTCCGGCCGACTGCTGCGACACGGTACGCGACGAGGGACGCGGAACCAAAGCGAGGGACGTGTGCTCGATCAGGCAGGCTGGTTGCGCTGCCGGAGAAACCAGGCGATGTTGCCGGAGCGCCAGGGCGAGCAGGTGCGGCGGCGGCCACGCAAGCATGCTGAAGCTGCCTGAGATCGTGGTGGAGTAGGATGAAACTACTGGAGTACAGTACTGTACTATATATCAGCAGCAGCAGCAGCTCAAGAAGGCTTTGCTGCTGCCGAAAATCTGTGGGGATCGATGGGATGCCGCTTTCTTGTGTCCTCTCCCAGTTGATTGATCCGGCATCGAGTAACAGTAGAAATGGGATCGTAACGTCCTAATAGGGCTCCTTTTAAGGGAAGTTCGTGTTTGTTTTTATAATGGCTAAGGTGTACCTTACTTGAGTTTTGTTTATCAAACACCTCTAAATCAGCGACAAGTCTCCTCCTGTACCCCCATGAAGTGGGCGACCGGGGTGGCCCTCCCTCCCCTCGCCGCCCAGCCCCCTCCTCCCACCCCTCCTCCCGCCGATGCCGCCGGCTGGCGTGGCCGGGCGTTGCCCGCGCAACGCCGTGGCGAGGCTGGCGGTGGCGGCCCTCTTCCACTTCCCCTCGCGGTTCCCCGGCTCGGGCGGCAGTTTCCAGCGATGGTGCACCTCGGAAGGCGGTGCTCCGATGTAGATCGGGCGCAGATGCGGCGGCGGTGGCGGCTGACGGCATGGGTCGGCCGGCGGAGCCCTGCAGGCCCAGATATGGGCCCTTTTGGGTCCGATCTGGGTCAGGGCGGGCTGGTCCGCCTCGCGTGGTCTCCTCCGGTGGGCTGTCGGGATGCGGTCATTGGGATCGGCGGCTCCGCGCTGCGTCGGCTGCAACGCGGCGGCAGGAGCTTAACGGGCCCGTTCTGGGCCCGGCTGGGCTGGGGGTCCGGCGTGCTCCCGCGCTTGCGTTCAATCTGCTACTGCTTGTGCCAGTGGAGGTTGTCCCCTCCCACGTGGCTGTGGTGCTCCTGTTCCTATCGGCGGTGGTCTCGTTTGGTTCGGCCGGCCTCGAGTGTCTTCGATGGAGAGGCGACGGTGGTGTCCTCGTGATTGTGGTGGCGCAGGGTGGTGGGCGGTTGGCGTGGTGGAGCCGCCGGTTGGTCCTGGGTTGTGGGTTTGAGGGGTAGGGCGAAATCCCTCTCGGGTCCGCCCGGCACCGACGCGGTGACGCCTGTGGGCGCCATCAACCTTCTTCAAGGGCATCGGGAGTACCTCTCCCCCGCTTCCCTCCGTGTACCGGGAGAAATCCTAGGATTCGTCCGGGCAGCAGCATCGTCGTCGTCGCAGTCCTTCTTAAAGGTGTTGCTTGGTTCACGGCGACTCGATGGCATTGGAGCGTGGTGGATATCTCCGGTGGGTGCAATGGTTGCGGGATGCTTCAGCTTTCGTTCATCCGGTGCTGCCGGCATTTCTTTCTTTTGCTTTTCTCTTGTTTTTCTTTTGAGCATGGTTGTGTTGTTTGCCCCAGCGTCGAATTTCTGGTTGTATCGGGTGGTTGCTATATTAATATAGCGGGGCGCAAGCCTATTTCAGTAACACCTCTAAATCAGCTAGCTAGGTTATGAAGAATCTCCCATGAATGTCACATGGATTTGTGTCTTAAACTGGTAGCATAAAACAGCAATGCTCTATGTGTTCCGTAAATCTTCTTCAACTTCGACTACAAATATACGGAAACATAATTGCCTTCATAAGATCAAAATTGATTGAAATAACTAGATTCCAAACCACCGAAATTTCGCAGCAGATACCTAGTGTTGGATGGGATCGAGCAGCCTCGATCTTCGTTTGATTTTTCTTTCATTTCTGCACCAGCCCGTAATTATTAAGCGGCCACAGTAGATGTTTCTGCAACGGAAATAGATGTTTCTTCTGGACTGATAAGTGGATCAATGGTGCCACAGTAGAAGATATCGCGCCAGAAGTTTTTAATTCCGTGCCTCCGGTCGGAGAGAAGAACAGTAGCAGAAGCAATGATTAGTGCAGTATGGATCAAGGGCATAAAGGGGAAAATAAATATTCACATTTTTATCAGATCTTAACCTTATGGGAGGCGATCTCTGAAGTTCAAATCATACATGGTGCTGAAGACAAATGGTTCTGGTCATGGAATTCTAAAGGTACCTACTCGGCGAAATCTGTTTATAAGGTACACTCCGCTGCATCAGTAATGTGTAATACTTCTTGCACCATTTGAAAGGCTTGGACTCCTTTAAAATGCAAGCTCTTTCTCTGGCTGGTCGTCAAGGGGCGTGTCTGGACAGCGGACTGTCTAGCTAAGCGTGATTTGCCTCATAATGATGCATGTTGTTTCCGCAACATTGCGCAAGAATCAGTTCATCATCTCTTCATGGGTTGTAGTGTTGTGACCATTTGGAGTTCAATGCTTCTTTGGGCAAATCTGAGAGACGTCATCCCTCAAAATGCTCATGATTTCCGGGATTGGTGGCAAGAGGCCAGAAATAGAGTCCATGGACCTAGAAGGAATTCCTTGAACACTATGGTACCACTAATTATATGGAGTATATGGAGGGAAAGAAATGGCAGAATTTTTGAAAACTCGCACACACCGCTTCAAGGAATCATCAATCAGATTAAGATTGACGCAATGCATTGGGCAGAAGCAAGTCTAGGTCGTTTTGTATTACTTTAGTTTCGTTTTGTCTGCGGTTTTTGTAGACAGTTGTTGTGGTCAGGGCTTTGGGTCTTTTTGTTTGCTGAAGTTTAGGTTGTCCTTGTTGTAACTCTGATGGACGTTGGTAAAAAATTATTAAGCGGCCGAACGCTGCAAGTGCTGGTCATGCTAGCAGTGTTTTCTGCGCACGCTGCTAGTAACATGTTACCAGGCGCGCCGCTCGGACACTGCTAGCAGGTAACTTCCAACGCCGCCAACGAGAGGATCATGTACTAGTGTAATGATGTTATTTTCTTGTGGAGTCTTTCAATATATATTTATACACTGACTATGAAAGTCGGAGATGTTTGACTACAACTATTCCAAAATGTTATCCCTCTTATTCATATTAATTATTGCTAATTTAGTACAAAGTTATACTAAATTAGCGATAATTAATATGGATCGGAGGGAGTAATTATTTTGAAGGGGAGTATGTAGCTACCTACTACCCTTAGAGGGCTATACCACCCAAAGATCCATCAACAATTTGTGCTTTGGGAAAAAAATATCAACATTTGCTATTACAAGATAAATATGCTATGAATACATATTCAATGATGAATCTATTGATTTGGTATGTTAATATTATTTTTGTGAACTTGACCAGATTTAAGAAAGTAACTAATTCTCAGTCGATTTTATAAGTTTGCTCATACAAAACTATAAAAAGCATCCAGCATGTAATTAAAATATGTTTATCTAGCACAAATAACTGTAATATCGTCTCACTAGACTAATAATTAATTGATGCCCTGTCGATTTTACAAATATGTTCATGTAGATACATATGTTCATATAGATATTACAAACCATCAGTCGTTCTATTATAATTCATTCATATAGTGCAAAAGATTCAGACTACTAGGCAATGGCAAAGCGCAAAATAAAAGACGCACATCTGCTTTAGCATCTCAGTCAGACGAGCTGGCTAATTTCAGGTGCCCCAAATTTTTTTTTGCTCATCTCAGGCACATACTAGATCAGGCATCAATTTCATAAAAGAACAGAGCACTTCTCGGTCAGACGAACTGGTTCATTTCGTTTTGCAGTTGCCACTGTTCTACACCAGCAAAAATCGCCATTAAAAGAGCTGCTACTAAAATAGCCTAACTGTCGAGAGATTTTGCTTCAGAGATCAGCAGGCCAGGTAAGGTGCCATCTGAAAACGTGCAAACCTCTGCTGAACAAGCAGTTGTATTCTGACACCAGCTACAACACGACAACGCCTGCATCGCCACGGCAGGCGGGCAACAATCGGTGTGAAGAAAGAATCCTTAAGGCATCCGTCCTCATATGACGGTGAAATTCGAGAAAATGTTCATCAGAGTGTCAAGCGCCTCGGGATAGAATTTCCGTGCGAATAGGTAGCAGGGCCTCTTCATGCCGTTCCACATGCACGGTCTTCGCTGCATTTCATGCTGCAAGAACATGACAAATAGTGAGATTCTCCACAGAGAAGGGGATGATGATGATTCGCAGCCTTGTGGTTGCAGAAAATGTAAAAGCAGCGACTTGGCAGTTTGTGGTTTCAACAAAAATGTTCATTAGGGGGAATAATCAAAATAATAACTATATACCTTCGCGTTGCTGGTCACGTGAACGCTCTCGTCAATGGACTGCAAACATTTCATGTTTAGTTAGACAAATTCCAAAACTATGCATTTTGCACAAATTAACTAGATAAAATACCCCTTTGTCCCTCCTTTTGTTTTCTTTTTTTTATGAGTTAATAAAGAGCTCACCGCTATACTTTTAAGCAGTTCAAAGCTTGTGTCAACAGCCCTATAAACTTTAGGGTGCCATTTTCCTTCAGACCAATCAACACGTGTCACTGACCAATTCGCGATTCCGGTTGGATCAACCATCTGCAGGCACGATAGCAGTATGATATCACTGGTGGCTAAAGTTTTTTAAAATAAAAAACTGGTTAGGAGCTTCTGCGTGCTTACGTTAAATAAGGTTGGCAGATAGTGCTCATCAGAATAGCAGTTATGATATTCATTTCCAGGCTGCAAAGTGCAATGATCACAAGATGAGTGGCGACATACAAATCAGGAAAGAACAACGATCTGATTTCCACGAAAATACAGAGAAAGAAATCAAACAACCTTGTAGGTCATGGCAAATTGGCAATTGATTAGAAGAACGTAGTACTACTAACTTAAAACAGTTATATAGCAGCCCTCTCTATGTTTTCCGCTTTACAGTACTAGACCACGATGCTGAATATTGTACATAAACAGGATATATAATCCAGATATGAATAGCTAGGTTGACAGTAATAGTTATCATGAGCAATGAATCATAATCCACAGTTTCACCCTTGTTTCAGTAGCTGTCTGTTTATGTGTTTCAAAAGAACTACAGTAGTCCAGTTTGGACAAAACTCTGTACCCAGGTTTCATTTGCTAATGGAACCAAGGGGCAAGGAGCTTGGCTCCCTGGTGACCTAAAGATCATTTGAAACTCATGACCATGAAAAAACAAAGTGGGCCTTGTACTATTATGTGATAGCTGAATCATTAAGACCAAACAAGACTAGCTGCAACAACTGTTATGCGGTAGCATGGAGATTTACCTTTTCTTTTCATATGTACTATTACTAAGGTACAAAATGTTGCATATCATACAAAGGTCAAATGCCTTGCAGTCTTACACAAACATCTAGGGGGGGCATTATGGCAATATAATTCTCAAGGAAAAGGCACAGCATGATATTTTTCTTTGGTTTTCTTCGAAGTTAGCTGATGTTTACCTTACAGTAACGTTTGAACTTTCCATAGTAAAGAGTGTCAACAAGTATAAGAACTGCATGCTGCCGTTTCACCGTGAACCACTGCAAGAGAACACACCAGAACGTGGGATGTTAGGCTATAGGTAAACATGCGAATTGTTTAAATTAGAAGACGGCTACGGAAACTCAAAAAATTGTTTTTAAGATCTGAAAGTGCGAAGAGAAGAAAAATGTGATGCAAAATTTGGCAACCATATGGTACAAGTAAGAAGGGCTGTTAAATTATTCTTGTCATTTTTACGAGGTTTCTGATAATCCAATTTTATGCGATTAAATAACTTTAATTTGGTAAAGGAGAAAAGGACTCCACTTTCCAGGGAAATCAAGCATAGAAATTATCACCTGTGCACCCTTTCTCCAATCCCTCTTGACGATTTCAGGTAACATATGCTCAGAGTATCTACCTGCTCCATGTGGACCAGGATCATCGAAACTGAACAATAACTGGCATGTCAATGGTGAGGCAATGATGTGTGTAACAATAATGAATAAGAGGGAAACAACAGGTCCTCAATCAGGCATATGTTCAGCTTAAAATATTAGAAAAAAAAAACTTGCATCTATACAGAATCATCTGTAACGTAACCTTCAGGACGCTCACTTACGAGTCAACAAAGCTGATGTTTGTTTCCATGAGATAACTATATACATAATCAAAGTTATGCAGTGGTACACAACTGCAATAAAAAACAAAGCATCAGGACAAGGGTATTCAATTTAAATTTAGATGAGAACAAAGGAAATGACTAACCTCTCAGACAGCAAAACAAAATGCTGGTTATCAGCATCTTGCAGTGCATTTGCCAAGAGCCTCCTCTCTGCATCAATCATAGTAACTGTACCCCAGACCACCTACAGGCAAATTGAACTATTACTTTTTCAAACAATTAAAATGTCAAACTGTGAAACAGACTTAGATCCACTATGCTTATCAGGCAGCAGGCGACTTTACAGGGTATGATAGTACCCACAAACCATACTGGTTCAAGAGCATTAACAGACTCTGAGCCTTGACTACAAACTACACCATTCCATGAAAATAGAGTGGGGATGGATGTATTATCTACTCCCTCCGTCCCATAATATAAAAACATTTTGTAAGCTGTTAGAACATTTTGCAAGCTGAAACAGCTTACAAAATGTTTTTATATTATGGGACGGAGGGAGTAGAATATTAGAAAACCTTTAATTTCTAGATCAATTCAAAAAGTATGAAACAAGGTCTCTAAATCAATACAAACAGTGTAAAAAGAGGCAGTCTCTAAATCCATTTTAATAATTTACCTTTTCACTCCGAATATCCCTGCCGGCGAATATTGGACTTGCATGAACTGTCTTTTCTCTTGATGCATGCACGTATATTGTGTATCGGTCTTCATGTCCCTGAAACAATACATCCAAGCAGCTGGATTCAGTATTCGATATCCATGCACATGCAACTAGCAAGTGAGCACATCCCGTTCTTTTCATGAGGTAGGTCTATTAATTTGAAGTTTTATCATAAGACAGGCATGACAATTAATAATCCATTTCTTCCAAATAGGAGAAGACATTAGTATTAGTAGCACATTATGCAAGTTCAACCACTGAGGTGTACAAATTTCCAGTTAAGACTAGACAGAGATGTATTGATTTTAATTTTGCAAATAGTGCCAAAAATCGTACCATGAAGAACTTTTCCCAAAGCTTCTCAAAAGGCAATGAACTGGGTGTCAAGAACATGAAAGCAATCTTCGGATTCTTTGACTGAACAGGCTGTGACAGAACAAGGTCTCTCATTACAGCACGAGCAGCTATCTCATCATCAGTGTATACTCTCACAGGTTCTAGAGCAGGCTGGGAACCACAGGAATTGGACAAGTAGCAACCCGTGTAATGTTGGGGTTTATAAAGATAAGCTCCAGTGACTATCGCACAGACAAAAGCAATCAAGACGATGACCCAGAGAGGCCTTCTAGATGAAGTTCTGTTGCGTGGTGCCATGATCCAGGTGTATGTGTAGCAATGACAGAGCTTCAGAATCTACATTTACAAGGCTTCACTTCTATAATCATGCTAAAACATCATTCCGGCAGAATTGTTGAAACTATGAAAACCTGGAAACACAGTGAAAAGGATAATTCGAGGTTAATGCTATTTTATCAGCAGACCATATGTTTAACAATCTGGAGACATGCAATAATACAGGGGATGAACCGTTTAAATTCTAATACGGGAGGGACGGAATCCCTTCTGTGTTATTTGTCTTAACTAAACATTTGACTTTGTTTGTGAATTATGACTGACTCATAACCTTGTACTAGTACTAGCAACTAACACCCCTGCAAATTGCACTGACTTGCAAACACGCCGATTGCATGCTTCAGATGATGACTCTCTCATTTCCCTTTTGCGAATAAGCAGTCCCATTAAACCATTTAAGAGCGCCGAGATGGCGTCGAGGCTCTCCAACAAGTGGAGAACCGAAATCAAAACCCCTGATTAGCCTAATTTCCTTGACGAGGTGCCAAGAAACTCCTTGAAATGGGAGACAGCTAATATTTCCTCATCTACAGTTACTGCACAACAAGAAACCCTGTATAGTTAAGGCTAATATAAAGTCGAGGCGCCCACAACACCCAACAATAATTCCCCAAACCAGCACCCCAAAAAAGAAAAGGAAAAACTATTCACCCCTTCCGTAGAACCAAACCCCTAACCCCTAGGAAGACTCCTAAATCACCCAACCCCTAACCTCACAGAGGCATAGAAGACGCGAGAATCCAGGACAGGGACCCGGAGCGCGGCCAGGAGAAGGCGCCTAGATATCCCGGTCGTCTCTCCATTTCCACAGCAACCCGAACGGCGCCCCGGGTAAATGCTACTGCGGATTCGAACTGAAACAAAAGGGGGGTCGTGGCATACCCAGTTCAGGCGGCGGATCTCCGCCGGCGCGAGCTCTTCGCCGCTTCGGATTGCGGAGAGGGGCGACGGATGCGCCTGGAGAGATCTGTCCAGGCGACGGAACAGAAAGGTGGGGAGGATTCCTGGGGGAGGGGGAGTGGGGGGCGAGGTGGGAAAGGGGAGAGAATGGAGAGGAGTTACACTTTTGTGTCTGCGCTAACGAAAGCAGGAAAAAACAGAAAAGAGGCTGCAGGGGAGTTTAACGCCAGCTCTTTTTTTCGAGCAAATGGGAGTTTAACGCCAGCTGATGGTGCGTTTGCGCCCACACACAATCTTGTTTGACATAGTACGCACGACGAAGCTCGGCCGTGGAATCCCAAGTGGCCCTGGGCTGGCATATGTTGGCTCTACCTAGCTTTTGTTGCTTCCGCCAGCCTCACACGTGCTTTGGCGTTTCGCCCAGGTTTTATCGCCCGCCCAAAGGGCATAAAAGAGAGCAACTCTAGCGAGATGGTCTGTGATGATCGTTAAGGTGATCCGCCCATAAAAAATACTCCATCCGTCCCATGGTATAAAGAGCAACTTCAACGGGGCGACCCAAACGGACGCACGAGGTGTACGTTTGGCTCGACCAAGCGGACGTGCGCGTCTGCATTTTAAAATGGTCGGCTTGAACGTTCAATGGAGAGGCCGATCCAAATGTGCCGGTATGAAAAAAAATTAAATTGCATGAAATAAACATAATTAAACATAAAGTGGTCGGTCAAACGCCGGCCAAAGTCCACCTAAATCTAATAAACATTACAAAAAATATGCGCCTGCCTGCTGCCGCCCCGCACGCTGCCTTAGACGTCGTCGGCCTTGCCCTTACCCTTGCCGTCGACGCCGCCGTCGTCAGTGAGGTCGATGAAGATCGGAGTAGGGCCAGCCCACTCAACGCCGCTGCATGCGCTGCCGGGGCAGCCCATCGGCGTTCTTTCGGGCGGCGGCATTCTTGACCCAAGACGCTCCTCCTCCTCCTCCTCGAGCCGGAGCGCCTCCGCGTCACTTTGGAGCATGGCCTCAGCGCATCTCGCTCTGGCGGAGCCGGCCGAGGTGGGCCTCCTCCCCTCCGGCGTTGCGGCGGTGGGACGGAGGCGCGCCACCCACTCGCAGATCTTGCCTGCCCACGAGTAGGCCTCCTCCGCCAAGTGGGTGGAGGCGGGAGCGCCACTGTCGGCCGGCTCGGCTTGGGCTGGACGGGCGGCGGCAGTGGCGGTGGCGGCACGAAGAGCGAGGTGTGGGCGGAGTCCCCGCCGACAGGCAAGCGAGGCTTGCTCCGGCCCATCCGGTCGCGTCCTCCTCGAGGCGGCTAGCCTCCGGCTTCAGGCCGCAGGCCTCCTCGAGGGCGGCTTGGTACTCGCCTCCGCCTTCATGTCCTCCGGGTCTACCTGCGGGGGCGGCGGTGGGAACGGCGGCGGGACGGCGTCGACACCCGAGCGCCGTTGCTCCTCGTGTTCGAGGGCGAACCGCGCCTCCCAGTTGGGCGAGTCGGCTGCGAACTCTAGCAGCCGACGCTGCTCCAGCGTGAGCTGCGCGCGGCGCTTCGCACCTCGTCGTCATGCGCCCGTTGGCTATGCGGAACCGCCGGCACCGGGATCCGCTGCGGATCCAGATGCCAATGGTGCGGCAGCATGACATCGGGGTACGGCAGTGGCTGCATGTACTCCCAGTGCCACCGCGCTTGGTGCACCGGGATGTGCAGGAGCCGACGACCAGGGCGGAAACGCGGCGCCGCCGGAGGAGGGAGGGGGGAAGGGAAGCACGGGAGGACGAGGCGCCGGGGGTGCCCTTGCCCTTGCCATTGCTGCTGCCGAAGAGGCCCATGGGAGCGCTAGGGTTTGCTGTCGCCGGCGAGGAAGCAAAGGGAGTGGTGGGGGCCAGATGTGGACGGGAGAAGTGGATGAGGCCGACCCCGCCGCACGCGTGGTTAAAAAAGGACGCTTCCACTGGCTGACGCGTGGGCCCGCTGCCAGTGGTCGTCATAAATAAGACGACTGGTGGCGGTTGGGTGGCCGCCAGGTGGGGACGTGGCGGACGGCGAGGAGACGAGCGGCGCGTCCGCACCGACGCATTCCAGGCGCAATTTTGGGCCTGATGAGCACATGGGTACATCATACATGATATTTCAGAAAAGTGCACAATTTAGTTGGAAAGACTTACTAAGCCGAATCAAGTAAACACATGGCCAGGTGAACGCTAACTTAAGTTACTATAATCTTGAATACATGGCTGCACTTTCATCTCCATTGTTGTTGGTTGAACTTAGGTATAACATGGAAGCAATCCAACAACCTATGAGCTCTTGAAGCAACCGCTTTGGAGGAACAAGTTTGGAGAAAACAAGTTTCAAGTGAAGCTGATGCTGTCAGTTTTTACCAAAAGCTACATCAAATTATCTTTCCATTGCAAAAAACCTCACATCATTTGGAATTGTGAGTCAAAGGTTCTAGTCATTCTCGTGGAAGGTGTCCAGGCTGTCAAGACTTCACAAATTTCCGAGGAGCTCTGCAACAACTTCCAAAGTTGACTGCTTATTCACCCAAGGAAGTCATGCAAACCTGCTTACTTTTGAAACCATTTTCACACCTAGCTAAGGGGGGTTGTCCCTGCTATAAAACCCCATCTCCCCCATCCTCTAAAAAAACCTTTTGTCAAACCATTCAGCTACAAGCTTATGCAATAAGACTGCTAGAGAGATCCAAGAGATCTTGCTACCTTTGCTCTTGTGAGTTCATTCGAATTCGCGAGAAGGAGCCTCTGGTTCCCCCTAGTTCGTGCTCTACGGTTCCGGACGTTTTGTGTGGATTAGTCCCGGTTTGTGGTTCTACGATTGTTCGGATAGCGGGTTGGAGTTCTTGTAGCTTCGGTCAGCCATCCCCAACGTACGGGTTGCATCCAACCTTGGCAGGTATAAAGCTAGTTATCCCAGCTGCTTGCAGCTAGTTATCCCTCCCGATTCGATCCTACGACGTGAAGATCGGGCCACCCTCGGGCGTGAACTCGTTCATTGGGTTCCCACCTATCATCTGGCATCAGAGCCTTCGTTGACATGGTAGGATCTGTTATTCGAGTTTATCTTGCTATAATCCCTTTAGATCGAGTGTTTTCATGCTATATTTTCTGTCCTAAAAGTCCAAAGCCCCACCAAAAATAAATCCAAGCCTTGTTGATGTTGAGATCTTGTTGTTGCATACCTTGCATGTTCTTCATCTTTTAGATCTGCACCAAGTTCATCTTTATAGTTGCTTTCAGATTTGGTTGTTGTGCTTTGGAAAAAGAGAGGAAAAAAAGAGTGGCAAAAAAATCAAAGAGAAAAAGAAAGTGGCAAAAAAAAAGTCAAGAGAGAAAAAGAAAGTGTTGTGTAAGATCCAAAAGTTTCAGCTTGGTAGAAAAAATTTCAGAAGCTTGTGTGTGTTGTTCAATCTTGGTGCAAAAGTGCAGTAGATCTATCCCCATATTTTCTTGGTTTGCATCAACTTGATTTCAGCACAAGCCCCTTTTTGTTTACCCCGCCGAGCTCCACCAAAAACCGAAGCTAGTTCTTTGATCCATGTCTTTCAATCGCTTTAACACATCCAGGAGAGGCACAATCTGATGTGAACCCATATGATCTTTGGTGAGTAAGAGGTGAGGTTGTGTGATTCCACAAAAAATATCCTATTCCACTTTTTAGCCCCACTAACATGGCAGGATTCGTATCGAGTGTTCATGGACAAAATCAAGGGGAAAAGGACGCCCCGGTCACACGTGCCGAGTTTCTGGAATTACGGAACATTGTTCAAGAATATCGAAGGAGGCTTGATGAGCGTCTTCGAGCAAGTGGTGACGGGGTTCGACACCGACAATACCCTGTTGCTCATGAAGTGCAGCAAAGAAGACATGCTCAAGGGCATGATATTGCTGCTCATGGGCATGTTACTGCTACTCAAGAAGTACAGAAAGGAGGACGTGCTCGAGAGCATGGTGTTGCTGCTCATGGGTGTGTCGTTGCTGCTCCTGAAGTGCAGCAAGGACGGCATGCTCGAGGGCATGCTACCGCTACCCCTAGGCATGTCGATGTTGCTCATGAATCGCAACAAGGATGTCATGCCCGACGACAAAGTTATGGCACCCGTCAGCACACCGACGACCCACCGCAAAGCATGACTGTGGTTGATGAAGCGACTCCGGTGATTCATAGCCCATGTTTACATAAGAAGCCCATTCCTAATGTTGCCATCTTGACCACCACTACTGTCCCAACATCCAAGAAACATGTCCCACAAATTACATGTGAGGAAGAGAGTCCACAATCCAAAATCCCACAACATGAGAGTGATAAGAAAAGCAAGCTGAGTGACTCCACCAAAAGTGAGGAAGAGTGTCTACTTTCAAAAATCCCACCACTTGAGAGTGAAAAGAAAAATGAATTGAGTGACTCCACAAAATGTGAGGATCAGATTGTTCATCATGAGATTAGAGAAATGCAAGATCTCCACCTAAATACACCACACATTCAGGGAGAGAGGATTAATGAGTTGTGCGAGTCCACAAAATGTGAGATTGAGATCATTCCACGCCTCACTAGAGAGATAAGTGATCCACAATCCAATATACCACACAATAAGAGTGAGAGGATAACTGAGTTATATGAGTCCAGTAAATGTGAGGTTGAAATTTTTCAACAAGAGAATAGCAAGATGAGTGATCCACCACCATGGGAAATTAGTAGTCCACCAAATGAAAAGAGAGAGGAACATTCAATAACTAACCTTTCACAAAATTCTCTTTCTTTGCAATATGTGCAGGTGCAACAGGCATACCTATCAGCTCTCTTGCAACGATGGGAGATTGAGATCCAAGAACAAATATGGAGGACGTGGAGTACCACTACACAAAGCACATATGTGAAGATTGATTTCCACAAAGGCATTGAAGTACTCAACAAGGTAAAAGAGAAAAGATCATCCATTTTGATGCACCCAGAGGTATGTACTTATGAACTCTTGAAGCATTGGCGCGATGAAATCAGAGAAAAATTCTTGAGTACATCCTTTAGCACACCATCCATCCATCAATATAATTTGTTCAACCATGATGAAGAAACAAAGGATTTGGGAAACTTGAGATCCACGCAAAAATGTTCAACTTTTTCTTTCCCTAGTTATTTTCTAGTGTCCTCGTGCTATAATTTTGTAGACCGAGTGAAGTCGAGGACGACTTTTCTCCAAGAGAGGGAGGATGATATGTACATGCTTATGGTTGGTTATAAATTTGTACTCCATGGAAATGTTAGTTGGAAGGAACTCCTAAGTCGAACAAAACATCATGTTATCGTCGTCCATAAGATAGCAAAGTTGAAAACTATAATTCTCTATATCATGAAACCTTTGCATTATGATTTGGTATTGCCCTACTTTCTTTTGTGTGATGACCAGGTAGAGTCGAGGACAACTCCTTTTCAAGAGAGGGGGAATGATGAGGACATCTCGATCATTGAAACAACACCAATCATCCCTGGACAAATACATGATCACATGCAACACAATTCTAAGGTGAAAGCTACAAATGAGGATTGCATAATTTATTTACATGGATATTATCCACTTCCCTTCTACTTATCTTTTGCAGATCAAAGAGAGTCGAGGACGACTCTTCATCAAGGGAGGGAGGATGATGAGCACATGGGTACATCATACATGATATTTCAGAAAAGTGCACAATTTAGTTGGAAAGACTTACTAAGCCGAATCAAGTAAACACATGGACAGGTGAACGCTAACTTAAGTTCATACTATAATCTTGAATACATGACTGCACTTTCATCTCCATTGTTGTTGGTTGAACTTAGGTATAACATGGAAGCAATCCAACAACCTATGAGCTCTTGAAGCAACCGCTTTGGAGGAACAAGTTTGGAGAAAACAAGTTTCAAGTGAAGCTGATGCTGTCAGTTTTTACCAAAAGCTACATCAAATTATCTTTCTAATGCAAAAAACCTCACATCATTTGGAGTTGTGAGTCAAAGGTTCTAGTCATTCTCGTGGAAGGTGTGCAGGCTGTCAAGACTTCACGAATTTCCGAGGAGCTCTGCAACAACTCCCAAAGTTGACTGCTTATTCACCCAAGGAAGTCATGCAAACCTTCTTACTTTTGAAACCATTTTCACACCTAGCTAAGGGGGGTTGTCCCTACTATAAAACCCCATCTCCCCCATCCTCTAAAAAAACCTTTTGTCAAACCATTCAGCTACAAGCTTATGCAGTAAGACTGCTAGAGAGATCCAAGAGATCTTGCTACCTTTGCTCTTGTGAGTTCATTCGGATTCGCGAGAAGGAGCCTCTGGTTCCCCCTAGTTCGTGCTCTACGGTTCCGGCCGTTTTGTGTGGATTAGTCCCGATTTGTGGTTCTGAGATTGTTCGGACAGCGGGTTGGAGTTCTTGTAGCTTCGGTCAGCCATCCCCAACGTACGGGTTGCATCCAACCTTGTAGTTATCCCGGCTGCTTGCAGCTAGTAATCCCTACCGATTCGATCCTACGACATGAAGATCGGGCCACCCTCGGGCGTGAACTCGTTCATTGGGTTCCCACCTATCATCTGGCATCAGAGCCTTCATTGACACGGTAGGATCTGTTATTCGAGTTTATCTTGCTATAATCCCTTTAGATCAAGTGTTTTCATGCTATATTTTCTGTCCTAAAAGTCCAAAGCCCCACCAAAAATAAATCCAAGCCTTGTTGGTGCTGAGATCTTGTTGTTGCATACCTTGCATGTTCTTCATCTTTTAGATCTGCACCAAGTTCATCTTTATAGTTGCTTTCAGATTTGGTTGTTGTGCTTTGGAAAAAGAGAGGAAAAAAAGAGTGGCAAAAAAAATCAAAGAGAAAAATAAAGTGGCAAAAAAAGACATCGTGGGTTTGGGACGCACTGTTGAGAGCTGAGCAGCTCGTTTTGCGTTATCGAATGATGCGGGTCACGTAGGAGGAGAGCAGTGCCAACTAAACTGCCAATTCAAGTGTGGAAGCAATAGACACTGATGGTATGGTGATGAATTGGGTTTTTGCCTTTTCTGGTCAGGTGGAGCTTGGAGGAGGCAACTGACCAATATCTACTGTGGAAGCACATGAACATGAGGGAGGGAGCACGGCGAGAGTGATGAGTGCACACACAATTCTAGGCATGTTGATGACCAAAACTTTTCTGGGCCAGCATGAGATAGATATGCCTACACGGTTGGGTCTCTATCTTAGCCGAATAACCCAACGACCTCGTGCCGGAAGGGTGTTAGTTATGTTGGTTCTGAAGATGGAGGATGAGCTTGTGTCTGTCGCACACGTTTCAGCCAATCATGGAGTGGATTCCTCGTGCCAGTCCCATCAGGGTTGAGTGTGTGAAGGACGCGACGTTTAACCTTGTGATGAAGTTGTAAGCAGCTGCTAACTGAAGAAATCTACGCTTGGGAGTGGCAATGGGTCTGGGCTCTGGCAGGCAGGACGTCAATTTGTGAGCTCCTTGGGTAGCTGCGTATGCTGCTGGATTTCTGCCTCACCACGCAGTGGGACTGGGACGGCACTGCAGAAAAAGAAAGATGACACTGACGTCGCCCAAGAAGATAACCTACGGCTGACACGGTAACTCGATGGGTCGCCCGATCCCGGCACGATGCCCCGCTCCACAGGTTAATTTCTCGGCTGGATCAACCAGTTACCCGCTTCCTCTGAGGCCAAGCAGCACATCGAATTATTCTCTGTGCCTATCCACTGTACGTCGTTCTCACATTTTAATTTTTAGGGGTTGTTAAATTTCTGGATGTTTTTTAATCAAGGGGAAACAATTCATCAGTTATTTTTGTCATGTCCTTTCACTGCCTTGATTGGACACACAACTCATGTTACCTACTACTATTTACCACTACCGACAAGTCGTACCAAATCTTTTTAGAAACTGGGTTGGCGGCATTCATCATAATCTGAATGACCAAATCCATGTGGGAGTTCTTGTCGTTCTTTGGACAATTTGTAATTACCAGAATGAATGCGTTTAACCATCATTTATTCATAACTTTTTACAGGTTATCTTTAGAGCTATGTTGTTAATTTGTATACAGTCATCACTGCATCATGTTGTTAATTTGTATACAGTCATCACTGCATCATGTTGATGTTTATGTCCTTTGGGTGCTGGTTTGTTCAATCTCCATCAGTGTCTATTGCTTCCACACTTGAATTGGCAGTTTAGTTGGCACTGCTCTCCTCCTACGCGACCCGCATCATTTGATAACCCAAAACGAGCTGCTTAGCTCTCAATAGTGCGTCCCAAACCCACCCCAACTGCTCATCTCTCAACACTGGTCTCCTCCGTCACGGAGGGACACATCAAGAAGCTGAGGAAAGCAGGATACTTGTCCAAAGACATCGCGCACCGGCTCCCAGACGAGGGGCAACTTATCCCCACCCCCAGGCCCCATGAGAGGGTGGTGTTCCTCACCCATTTCCTCCATGGACTAGGCTTCCCACTCCACCCATTTGTCCGGGGGCTCATGTTCTACTACGGCCTGGATTTCCACGATCTGGCCCCGAACTTCATCCTCAACATCTCGGCGTTTATCGTCAGTATGCGAGGCTTTCCTCCGATCAAGCCCCACTTCGCTTATGGTCAAGACCTTCAACATCAAACCGAAGGTGGTGCATAGCCAGCAAGCGGAGTGCGGAGGCGCCATGGTGGGCAAGATGCCCAACGTTATATGGCTCGAGGGCTCCTTCGTGGAAACCATCAAGAGGTGGCAATCGGGGTGGTTCTACATCACCGAGCCGCGTGACCCTGAATGGGCAGCGGGCCCCGAATTCCGATATGGCATCCCCACACGGCTCACCTCCTGGCAAGAGAAGGGCCTGTCGTGGGGTAATTCGGGAGAGCTTACCGGACTCTAAACCTGCGTCCAGAACCTGGTGGACGAGAAGGTTAAACTTGTCAACGTAGTCCAGGTCATGCTCATCCGCCTGATCCTCCCATGTCAACGACGGGCTTTTAGCTTGCCTCGGCCCTTGAGAGCGCCAAATCTGCTAAGGCCGAAGCCCAAAAAGCCCTCCAGGAAATTGAGGCGATGAAGAAGATAGCGGCGGGTAAGACATTCTTTATGCAAAGCAAGCACGTGAAAGTGAATTACTTGTTACTTACCCGAGTCCGGAGCTCTCCATGAGCATTCGCAGATCTGCCCCGTAGTGTGTCCGATGCTGCCGCATACTACCGAGCCGAGGAGGGGAGCTCGACGGAGAAGGTGTTCTGGTCTCAGTATGTTGAGGCGGACACCGGTGTTTTGAGCGACCAGCTGAAGCAGCTGGTCGAGCTCCATAAGGTGGCCGAACAGGCCATGAAGGGCCTTATAGTCCGGCTATGGCCTGGGGAGGTCATGCTTGGGAGCTACTTTGGGCAGGTGAGGCGGCTGGCGGATGCCTGTTGTCGGTGTCAAAACCGGCGGATCTCGGAGTTCTACGGCCTCCAGTTGCACCACCTTACGCCTGCTTCCATTTTGCACATCGCGGGCTTCGTGGCCCTTTGCGAACTGTTCTTAGGCGTCGAGGCTCATTTTGCGTTGTGGAAGAGATTATTCTGCCTTGTGCCCCGTGCTCATGAGGGGTCAATATATCAAGTGGGCGGAGCCGAACTATGGCGCATCGCCGGGACCGGATATCTATCCGAAACCCCGAAGAAGGCGTCCGAAGACTGGCCTTCGGAATGGTTTTATATAGAAGACGTCCCACTGCCGGATCCCGTTCGGATCGGTCTCCCGGAGTTCAGCAATGCTCCTTTGAAGAAACGCCTGAGTTGGCGCCCACGGAGCTCCCAGAGGGAAGACGACAGGGACGTCCTTTACCTGATGAGCCGAATAAGATTGTTAGCTCATGCCGGACTGACCATGATCGGCGTCATGGCCACATGTATTATGCGGGGGGTGCAGCCGCTCCAGTATAGGGGCCACCCCATGTGGGATTTCAACGGGGAGGACGATGCCACCCGTCATGGCTGCAAGGGGCCGGGATCGGTCACCGATCTGGTGAAGATTTTGTCTGCGATGTACAAGGGAGAAGAGGAGGATTTTCTCCGCGTCAGTCCATTGAGCGGATTTTCTATGAACAATCCTCGAAGCTGGGTAAGCGGACATCTCTTTTGTACACCCGATCCGTATTCCCATGGTTAGGTATCTCATTTTGTGATTTTGACGCAGGAACTGCGCCAGGCCGTGAAAGACATAAACAACCCGCCTCCACAACCCGAGGATCCGGAACGGATCCTCGATCCGGCCTCCCAAGAGGACCCGGACATATTGGTGGAGCTGATTGATGGGGTATATCACCAACTGAGCATCGATAATGCCTTGGTTGCCATTACGGCCGATTACCCCGGAATACTTCCAGCCTCGCAGGTAACTGAGACTGAGGTCCCAATACTCTGATAATGACCCATCCATGCTTATTTTTTATCACCGTATACCAATGGTGTTTCGCAGGGGGTGCCTTCGAGGCAGGAGGCCGAGCCCGCGGCGGCTAGCCAACAAGGGGCAGTTCGGCCCCGCGGGCTAAAAAGAAGTGCGGTCCGGACCGAAACTCCGCCGCAACGGTATGGCGCGCCACCATATTCCGAGGATTGATTCTCGGAGGCGATTAATGCTGGTGCTCTTTCCAGAAAAAGCGCCGCCGGATCGAGTCCGGAGAGGTTATAATCGAACCTCCGCCACCCGGGCTCCAAAGCCGGGTCCAGAAGCGGAGGCGAGCACGAGGCGTGCGTCGGATGCTCCTCCGACAGAGGATGCCGACAGATTGTCCACCACCAACTCCGAGGTGGAGAGCGCCATGAATCACAGGCGCCACCGGACAGTTCTTCGTGACGCAAGTTTCTCCCAAGAGGCTTTGAATGCCTTCAATTCGGGAGATGCGCACCTCCGTGCCGCTCAAGATGGTCTAGTCGAGCCATGGAGCAAAGTGTAAAGGACATACGGTGAGGAAATTTGATGATTATATATGCCAAGAGTCCCGAGACTTAAAATAGTTAGAATAACTGATTTAAGGATCATTTGAATGTAGGTTCTTACCAAAAGAATACCCTTTTGTCCTGGGAGCTTGAAGAGTGCAAGGCCCAACTTGAGGCCAAGACTTGGCATGACTGGGAAGCCATGAAGACTCCTCCGTAAAATATGCCCTTCAAAGTAGAAGTAGTTTAGCAAAGTGCGGCGTGTGCATAAATCGACATTAACATTGCAGAGATAGCGCGGGATGGATCCGGACAAGCAACAGCTCTGCGCCAGACTAAAGGCGGCGAGAGCGTGCTTACGAGGGTGCGGCGGGAGAAAAATAACCTCAAGATGCCAACACCCAACTGGTGAGGAACTAAAGGATGTTCGTGCTCCGGTTGTCCGACTCAGAAGGAGAATCGACAACCGTCGCGGCATTTTCAATAAGTGCTTAAACGAACTTTGAAAGAGTTCGGCGAGGAAGGCGACTAACATAAACATGTATGTAGGTTTGCTCACAGTGTCGTCCGAGGAGGAGATTCCAGTTCTTCGGGTGATCTTCTTCCCGAACTGCGTCGGCTGCAAGAACTAGTTCAGCGGTGATGAAAGCGTCGCCAAGCCTTGTGGCCATCTATCTCCTCGCTCAAGGCATTGGGAGCTGGCAGAGCGGCTTCAAGGAGCACGGCGGCGCTTCCGACTATGGAAGATATCAGCCTGCCGTCAAAGGCGCCAGGAGGCACTGGGCCATGGTAAAGACGCTGTACACGGGTTGACCCAAACCACATGGCCGAGGTCGGACCTGTGGGGCCTGATGGGAAGGAGATCCCTGTAAGCTTAGTGTACGGCCAAGTAGAATTGGCCGCCAAGTATTCCCAACAAGATTGTAAATTAGATAGCCTATTAGATGGCATTGAGGAGGAATACAATTAGTCGAGTTGACTATGTAATTGAATATGACATGAAAAATGTCTTCTAGCCGGATTGTAGATCGTTTGTCATAGCGGACCTTTTCGCTTCGACCTCGGGACCCAATAGTCCGGAGTGTGTCCGAATACCCTCGCGGTTATGTAAGAACCGGGCATGCATGGAGACAGGCGTAGGGGTCATTATTGCTGTATCGGATAAGTGCCCAACTAGTTATGTTATATTACATGGATAGTAAGAAACATCTTCCAGGAGAATAGTTTCGTTAAGGGTTCCTTTTTCAGGAGGCATGCCCTAAAGTGCATGTCCAAACTGCTAAGAAAGCAGAAAATCATCTGGGGCATATGGATAAATAGTTAAAATCATCTTTCAGTTCACCGACCGAATATTCCCTTAAGAACGCTAGCTTCGGCTTCACCCGTCGAGGTACACATCCGGTGACCGGCAGTAATAATCGCAGAGGTGCTCCTTTACCACCTAGCCGAACTATCGGGGAACGGGGTAAGCACAGAGCCGAGCAACCCAGCTTGGCCAAAACTTAAGTCATATCGATGCATATAATGGTGAGTAAAAGGTACATGCGGAAGTTTGACACATGTGTTGGGCATGAAGCACGTATAAATAAGCTTCTGTTAAAGAAGCCCCCAGGTATAATGAGCGCGGACAGCGCGTCAAGTGTGTGCGAACAAAGCGCAAACGAGCCTCTAAAGGCTTCAAGAAGAAGGAGGAGGAAGGAGAGAAATAAAAGACAACAAAAATAGAAAATGTGGACTCGGAATCCGGCGCTTAGGCGTAGAATCTTCGTAGACGGGCTGCGTTCCATGGGTTCGGCTCGAGTCGGTTATCCGATGCGTTTCGCAGACGGTATGATCCGCCGGTCAGGACCTGGTCGATGATGAAGGGACCTTCCCATTTGGGCTTGAGTTTGTCCTTTTTCTTGTCCGGCAGGCGTAGAACTAGTTCACCAACGTTGTAAGCTTTGGCCCGTACTTCCCTGCTTTGATATCTTCGAGCCTGTTGTTGATAAAATGCGGAACGAGCTTTTGCCACGTCGTGCTCCTCCTCCAGTGCGTCCAAACTATCCTGCCGATCGAGCTCGGCTTCTCTTTCTTCATACATGCGCACGCGAGGTGAGTCATGCATTATGTCGCAGGGCAAGACTGCCTCTGCGCCGTACACCATAAAAAATGGTGTGAATCCGGTAGTACGATTCGGCGTGGTCCGCAGCCCCCAGAGTACGGAGTCAAGCTCCTCAACCTAGTGCGTGTTAGATTCCTTGAGGGACCGCACTAGTCTGGGTTTAATTCCTCTCATCATTAGGCCGTTTGCTCGCTCGACTTGACCGTTGGTTTGAGGGTGATAGACTGAGGCGTAATCGAGCTTGATGCCCATGTTTTTGCACCATAATTTGACCTCATCGGCCGTGAAGTTGGTACCGTTATCGTGATGATCTTGTGGGGACGCCGATCGGTGCACTACCCCGATATGAAGTCTATCACCGGCCCGGATTCGCCGCTTTAACGAGCTTGGCCTCTATCCATTTGGTGAATTTATCCACCATGACCAATAGGTATTTTTGCTTGTGGGTTCCTCCCTTAAGGGGTCCAACCATGTCAAGCCCCTAGACCGCGAACGGCCAGGTGATGGGTATAGTTTTGAGGGGTGGGTGGCATGTGGCTTTGGTTAGCAAAAGCGGCAACCGACGCATGGTTGGACTAAATCCTCAAGATCTGCCGGGCCGTCACCAATAAAATCCTGTCACGGAAGGCCTTGCCTACAAGGGCCCGGGCTGCGGCGTGGTGCCCACCCAGTCCGGCATGAATTTCAGCCAGGAGGTTTCGCCCTTCCTCTTCGGAGATACACCTTTGAAGGACCCCTGTTGTGCTTTTCTTATAGAGCTCTCCTCATGGACTTTATAGGCTTTGGATCGCCGTACTATGCAGCGAGCCTCATTTTGGTCTTCGGGAGTTCCTGCCTAGTTAGGTAGGCTAGAATGGTTCCATCCACGGGCGATAACCGCCATTATTTCGTGGAGGGTGTTATCTCGTTGGCGAGCCTCCGATTGTGTCGAGTGTTCGTGTCAGCGATGCGGTTGGGTTGGATTGTTATTTCCGGACTCCCCTTCCCATAGTACGGATGGCTTGAACAGCCATTCCAGGAAGATGTTGGGCGGGACGGCATCGCGTTTTGCGCCGATGCGTGCCAATACGTCCGCCGCCTGGTTGTTATCCGGGCTATATGATGAAATTCGAGCCCTTCAACCGTCTTGACATTTTAGGACCGCATTGCGGTACGCTGCCATTTTCGGATCTTTGGCATCAAAGTCTCCATTTATTTGAGATATCGCGAGGTTCAAATCCCCTCGCACCTCTAGGCGTTTAATGCCCATGGAGACTGCCATCCGGAGGCCGTGCAGAAGGGCCTCGTATTCGGCTGCGTTGTTGGAGTCCGTATACATTATCGAAGGATGTATTGGTGTGTCCCGGTTGGGGACGTCAGACGACGCCAGCCCCCAGGCCAGCCAACATTTTGGAGCCGTCAAAGTGCATGATCCAATTGGAGTATGCGTTGTACTCTTTAGGGAGTTGACGGTCCATTCGCCCCGAAGTCGGCCAAAACCTGCGACTTAATAGCTCGTCGTGGCTTATAGGTTATGTCGAATGGAAGGAGCTCTATGGCCCATTTAGCAATCCGCCCATCGCGTCGCGGGTTGTTTATAATGTCGTTAAGAGGTACTTCGGAGGCTACCGTTATCGAACACTCTTGAAAGTAGTGTCGCAGCTTCCGGGATGCCATGAACAGCGCGTATGCTATCTTTTGATAATGTGGGTACCGGGACTTGCATGGAGTTAGGACGGTGGACACATAGTAAACCGGTTTTTGAAGAGGGAACCTGTGTTCGTCCGTTTCTCGTTCGACGACGAGCACCGCGCTGACAACTTGATGTGTTGCGGCGATATATAATAGCATTGGTTCGCCCATGTTGGGCACGGCCAGGACCGGATTTGTTGCCAATATGGCTTTTATTTCTTGAGTCCGCCGTGGCGGCATCAAATCCACTCAAAGTGTTGGTGCGCCGGAGGAGGCGGTAAAGGGTAACGCCTTTTCTCCCAAGCGGAAATAAAGCGGCTTGGAGCCGCTCGCATCGATCAATTTTGTATTTGTTTGAGGTCTTTGGAATATCCAATTGTGACAGAGCTCGGATCTTGGCTGGGTTTGCTTCAATTCCTCTACGGACACAATGAAGCCCAAGAGCTTTCCATTTGGAACGCCAAGACACATTTTTCGGATTGAGCTTAATGTCATATTTTGGAGATTGTCGAATGTGAGCCTCAAGTCGTCTACTAGAGTTTCGACATGATTGGATTTGACGACCACGTCATCTACATATGCTTCCTTTGTTTTGCCGATCTGGTTTGCGGACATATACGAATCATGCGCCGATATGTTGCGGCGGCGTTTTGAGCCCGAAGGGCATTGTGTTGAAGCAAAATGGGCCGTATGGAGTGATGAATGCTGTTGCGGCTTGGTGCTGCTCCGCCATCTTGATTTGGTGGTAGCCAGAGTATGCGTCGAGGAAGCACAATGAGTCGTGTCCTGCTGTAGCGTCGATAATTTGATCAATGCGAGGGAGGGGGAAGGGATCCTTTGGGCAAGCCTTATTAAGGTCTTTGAAATCAACACATAGGCGCCAGGATTTATCCTTCTTTGGTACCATCACCAGATTTGCTAGCCGGTCCGGATGTTTTATATCTCTGATGAATCCGGCTTCCAGAAGTTTGGCTAGCTCCTCTCCCATGGCCTGTCTCTTGGGTTCAGAAAAGCACCGAAGAGCCTGTTTGACTGGCTTGAATCCTTTTAGGGTATTTAGGCTGTGCTCGGCCAGCCGACGTGGGATTCCTGGCATGTCTGAAGGGTGACAGGCAAAAATTTCCCAGTTTTCTCGTAGAAATTCTCGTAGTGCGGCGTCTACATCAGGGTTTAATGGTGCCCCAATGGAGGCCGTCTTTGCAGGGTCCGTTGGGTGGACTTGGAATTTGACTATTTCATCCGCTGGTTTAAAAGAGGTGGACTTGGATCTTTTATCAAGTATCACGTCATCCCTGTTCACCGTGGAGCACATCGCAGTGAGTTCCTCGGCCGCTAGGGCTTCGGATAGTGCCTCGAGGGCTAGTGCAGCTGTCTTGTTTTCGGTAGCTGAGTGCTATGTTCGGATCACTAGAGAGTGATGATTCCGTTAGGTCCGGGCATTTTAAGCTTCATGTACCCATAATGGGGTATAGCTTGAAAAATTGTGAATGCCTCTCGCCCTAATAAAGCGTGATATCCGCTGCTGAGCAGGGCCACTTGAAATGTGACCTCCTCGGACCTGTAATTGTCCGCGAGCGAACACTACGTCGATGTGATTTTTCTGGGCAGCATGCTTCCCGGCTAGGGATTATTCCTCTAAAGGTTGTGCTGCTTCGCTCAATGCGGTTTCAGTCTATTTCCATTTTTTGGAGGGTTTCCTCGTAGATGAGGTTTAGTCCGCTGCCGCCATCCATGAGTACCTTAGTAAGGCGAAAGCCGTCCACTATTGGACTGAGGACCAATGCGGCTGGTGCTCGGGCTGTTCAGAATTTGGGTTCGTCACTCGCATTAAAGGTAATAGCCGTGTCACTCCATGGATTTATTGTTGCTACTTGGTAGACTTCGGCAAGGTTGCGGAGTGTTCGTTTCTGCATGTTATTTGATGTGAAAGTCTCGAAGACTGTTAATACCGTACTGGTGTTGCTGGGCTGGGATTCTGAGGCTAGAAGCTCTTCGCCACTTTTGGCCACCTGCCATAGTATCCAACATGCTCGAAGGCTATGAGTTGGAGTGGTGCCCTCTGTGCAATGAATTTTGCAGGGTCCGTTTAGCCAACCCTCCAGTACGGTTCCGTGCCCTTTAGGGGGTTTTTGTTTTTTTATGTTTAACCCAGGTGCTTGATGATGATGCACCCTTTTATTTCGGACTAGGGCTGTATTCGGGGCCGGATTATCCCAAAATTTACTTTCGGTTTTCCAAGCACTCTCCATCGCACAGTACTTTTGTACTATGGTCACCAAGTCAGCAAAGCGTGTAATTTATGACGACTTATGGCGTTTAGGATTCCCTTGTCCGTGCAATTTTTGCAGAAAAGTGGGATTCGTCCTCCTCTCGGCAGATCCTTTATCCTGTCCATAACCGGAGGAATCGGCCCGATAATGATGTCTTGTTTCAGTGAGCTCTTGCGAATTTGGGATAGATCGCTAATGTTTGGGTGGGCGGGTGGAACTAGATCCGGAACCCCGTCAATTTAAGACTCAAGGGCGAGAGTTTCGAACTTGGAAGTTTGGATTTTGAATGCTATCAATGAATCAACCCGCGCGACTTTAAGTTCGGGGCTTGATCGACATCCGTCCCTCTGCGGGAATCCGGCATGGAGGGATCGGGAATCGAACGTAGCTAGTCCTTAAGATAGAAGAAGAATCACCGATTGCTCCTCTATCACAGCAAAGTGATGGGTAGCACAGGGAGAGTTGATCTCTCTCGATCGGTTTTAGGCCCGATCTGGTGCGTAGTCTATGGCGACTCCGAGGCGGCGTCACGATCCAAGAGCTCGTTAGCGGAGGAGAGCTCGATCGGATCTAACTGCTTGGCAAGTTCGAGTTAACGTGAAGATTGGTTTCGATGACCGAGAAGTCATCGTCGTGTGATGGTGGCTGGCGGTCATAAAAACCACCTAACCGAAGAGTCGACCCGGTGGCCAAGGCTCCTTTGGCGATAGTATCGTCTTTAAAGGCGGGATGAGGCATCCTTCTTGTGGCGACGACGACGGAGGAACTCTCAATGAAAGCACCAATGTCCGTGTCAAAACCGGCGGATCTCGGGTAGGGGGTCCCGAACTATGCGTCTAGGCGGATGGTAACGAGGAGACAAGGGACACGATGTTTTTACCCAGGTTGGGCCCTCTCGATGGAGGTAATACCCTACTCTGCTTGATTAATATTGATGATATGGGTAGTACAAGAGTAGATCTACCACGAGATCAGAGAGGCTAAACCCTAGAAGCTAGCCTATGGTATGATTGTTGTTCGTCCTACGGACTAAACCCTTCGGTTTATATAGACAACGAATAGGGTTAGGGTTACACAGAGTCGGTTACAATGGTAGGAGATCTACATATCCGTATCGCCAAGCTTGCCTTCCACGCCAAGGAAAGTCCCATTCGGACACAAGACGAAGTCTTCAATCTTGTATCTTCATAGTCGAGGAGTCCGGCCAACGGTGATAGTTCGGCTATCCGGACACCCCCTAATCCAGGACTCCCTCACCTATTCACGGCTTGAAGTCATCAAGCGCTCCGTATGCATCGAAGGCGCCCGTAGGGCCCTTGCCCGTGTTAAAGTGCCTTTGGGGCAAGATGGATCTTGAGAAGCTGGTGACAGATGGGCCACCGCAGAACAAGGAGCATCGCAAGCCGAGATGTATTATGAGGCGTCTGAAGGGTGCCCGCCTTGTGACGGATGAATGTTCCAAGGATGTAATTTTGAGTAAACTTCGCTCGTGTTATCACATGTCTGCGCTGAAAACTTGTTCATATCGCTAAGCAACACTTTTGAATTTAAAATAGTACCTTACATGCGGTCGTTTATTAAATCGAGAGATGGCGAGTCGTAAACACGCCCCCATGACACAGTCTTTGGGGTGTTCGGGATAAACCTGGCGCTCTTGTTCCCATTCTTGGGTCCTTGAGGAGGTGCTCAGACTGTGAACAAGGCAATCGGACTATAATGCTTTATCACTCTCACTTAGCCATAGAATTCTATAATTTTAAATTTCGGCGAAGCCCCTAGTATTCGGAAGACCGAGTTCGGGGCGCTATCCACGCCTAGGCCGGACAAAGCCGGCTCCTCGCTCTAAGCGGCACACGTATTTAGGGACTCGAAACCTCTCGAACAACGACCAGCTCTCGCCCTATCATGACGGTCAGTTTTAGCTTTCTCTACTGAGGTGCTTAACCCAGCTCAACCGGGGCACAATCGCAGTAGTTCTCCCAGCGCTACCTTAGCCGAACGTAAGGTACCAAAACATGGGAGCCGAGCAAACCCAACTATTGACCCAAGACATGATTCGGAGCCGATGCATATAATGCTATAAGTTCAGGGTGCGCACTCGTGAGAGTGTTCGGACTTCTCACACCATATTCTGGGGTACTTAAGGCCCTGGTGTATTGGTCGTACCAAAGTGTATGGTTGCATAATGTCATAACTGAACATGTTTACACAAAAAGGAATGCAATAATAGACAAAAGATATGTATTGTTTATTCAAAAAAGCTGCAGTAAAAGAAGAACGATACAAATAGTGCGATAAACAAGAGATGGGACTATTTGACATGTCCCCCTCCAGGGGCGAGCTGCGGGATGATATGTGAAACAAGTATACTGCTCGTTATAGAGACCACCTGGACATTCGTTGTAGCTTACGCCTCCACGATTGTTGCATCGTGTGTTCGGCGATTGTCTTGCGGACATGCCTTCGGAGAGTGGAGTCTGAAAGTAAGAAAAGGAATGACAAAATTGGGAGCCCCTAGTGCGGTTGAGCCGCATTTTGGGCGTCTTGAGTGGTTGTGCCCCTCCTTATGCCCATGGTATTTCAGGCGTAATTATGTATGCGTAGTACTGGTTTCGCGATTTCGCAGGGCTGGGGTTGGGGCCACATTACTCGCTTGCTCGGAGCGTGCCCGGCGGTCTTGTTGTAGGTTACTCGAGTAGCTTGAGCGGTGTCCGGACGTTTAATAGCCGGATGGAGAATTTCCTTGAGAGGCTACTTTGTACTTCCGCGCGAGAGACGCCGTATGCTCCTCCGTTTGGAGAGGCGTTCGGTGTTTCCATTGACCGTAATGACTCCTCAAGGGCCTGGCATCTTGAGCTTGAGGTATCGTGGTGCGGCACCGCATTGAACTTTACCGTCACGGTTCGTCCGAAGCGATCGCGTGATAGCCACTGCGGAGCAGGACTATGTCGAAGATTAACTCCTCGCCGGAAATTATCGGGGATCGAAGACCACCTCAAGTGTGCGAGCCTGTACAATTGGCCTCTACACCTGGTATGGCGCCTTTGAAGGTCGTCTTTGTGGGTTTGATCCTTGAGGATCTATGCCCATTTTTCGCATTGTATCTGATAAAGCAGGTTCGAGTTTCTTTGCCGCCGTCCATAAGGACTCTAGTGAGGTGAAATCCGTCAATGATTGGGTCTAGAACCAATGGGGTGAATCCGCCATGGCGGATGCTAGTGGGGTGGTCCCTTCGATCAAAAGTGATCGGGTAGGAGGACCACGGGTTGAACTTTGGGGCGGCGGCTCCAACGCATATCGTCCACGAGTGCACGCCCGCTCCCTTTTGGGTATGTGGGTTGCGTCGTCCGCACTTGTGGGGGAAGCCCTTCATCCCTTATTGTTCAGTGGCGGGGCTCCTCCTCGTCATCGCTATGCAGCCCCTTGTCTCTGTCTTGACATTTAACTTGCTGCTGCTTGAACACCCAACAATCCTGTTGGTGTGATTGGCTGGTTTTAAAGTGTAGTGTATCCGCACGGCGATCGAGTATTCGGTCCAAGCGGACGGGCCGGAGTATTTCTTTTAAATGGCTTTTCCGCTGACGGGTTTAGAGCCTCTGAATCCGGCATTAACTACCGTATCCTCGGCATTATGCGCCCGTTAATGCGGCGCTTGTGCTTGTTGCGACGCGACCTGCCATTGCTGTCCTTGGTATCCGAATTACAGGGCTCTTGGTCATATTATTACTATGAGCTAACCAGCTGTCTTCTCCAGCAAAAGCGGGTCATGAGTGTTGTGAGGGCTGCCATGGATTTGGCTTTTCCTGTCCTAGGTGCGGGCAAGCCACTCGTCACAGATGTTATGTTTGAAGGCTGCGAGGGCCTCTGCGTCCGGACGATCGACTATTTGATTTTTGGGTTAGGAACCGTGTCCGAATTGTCGGCTGATTCCTCTGGCTGCTGAATTATGTGGCTTAGGTCATCGGCGTCGGTGGTCGCACATAGGTGCCTGGAAATTGTCGAGGAATGCGGCTTCAGGTCCTCCCAACAACCAATTGACTCTGGCGACAAGCTGTTAAGCCAATGCCGAGCTGGTCCTTTAAGCTTGAGTGGGAGGTATTTGATGGCGTGTAGATCATCACCCGGGCCATGTGGATATGAAGGAGATAATCCTCGATGCATACCGCAGGATCTGTTGTGCCATCGTATGATTCGATGTTTACGGGTTTGAAACCCTCGGGGATTTGATGATCCATTACTTCATCTGTGAAGCATAGTGGGTGTGCGGCGCCTCCGTATTGGGCTATATCACGGCGTAGCTCAAATGAGCTTTGTCTCATTTGTGTTCGCCCAGCCGAATTGCCATATCCGGCGTGTGGTTATAAATCACGTTTAAGTGAAGCGCACGCGATCCGTAGATCGATCTTGTTTGCTTTGCCTTGTCCTCCAATATATTTTGCAGATCTGGCGCATTTCCCCGTGCCTTGGTATTTTTTGAGCGACGCCGAGGTGCAGCTTGAGTGGAGGGCCGAGAGGCCTCTCTGTTGCGGCCACGAGGTGGCCGGTCGGCTGCGTCGTGCACTGGTGATGTAGGTTTAGGTGCTTCCTCCTCTATTCGGGGTAGCAGCCTGTGCTTTGGGTAGCTCTTGGAGGGGCGTTCGAGTTTGTACTCTTCGGCCGCAAGGACTTCAGTCCATCTGTCGGCTAGCAAGTCTTGGTCAGCTCTAAGTTGTTGCTGTTTTTTCTTGAGGCTGCTCGCCGTGGCCATAAGCCTGCGTTTGAAAGCGCTCTTGTTCGACGGGATCCTCGAGCACGACAAATTAAGTGCGTCGTCGAGGCTTGCCTCGTCTTGAGGAGGAGGCATGTAATTATCATCCTCTACCTCTCATGCCGCTCTCTCATGAGGCTGGCTTCTCCATCCTCTGTCTTGCTGAATCTTCTGGAGGGGTTGTCTTGACCTTTATCCGGTGTTATTATCTCCGTGCGAATCGCTGTTTTTGCTTTGGCGGGATTTAGGCGCGCCCGGCAGCCGGCGTTTAGGCTGCTTCTTGGAGGGTCATCCTCCGTTGTTCCATCGCCCTTCCCTTCTTTTGGGTGTCCACCATGTATATGTCATATGACGAGGTGGCCTTCCAGTTCCTATAGGCGCTGGTTCTTGGTCGTCTCTGCATCGGCGTCCATACCGTCGATGTCTTGAGTCGAAGTCGAGCATGTCGGTTAAATCATCGGCGGTGGCTCTGAAGTGGGTGGTGGGTGGGCTTTGAATTTCTTCATCGTCGCATCCCAACCTTGCGACCATAGTCCGGCGGGGCTCTCTGATAAAGAGAGACTTTAGTGAATTCAGAATGTCGCGAAAGGCGAGTCTTTGAAAAGATGTCATGGGCCGAACTCCATGATCGGCGCCTAATTGGATTCGATCGGAAGGCGCGGAAGGTTGAGTCCGAGAGAGAGTCCGGCACCTTGGAGTCACGAGTTCGCGAGGGACAAGGCTGGTGTTGTGGCGTAGAGATTGCAGCTCGGCGGTGTCCAGCCACCCGTCCTCGATTAGCACGATCGGCTTGAGCTAAGGGTCGGGGCGGACACGGAGTCTTGACCTCGAGGAACCTGTTCGTGGCGAGCTAGAACATGCCCATCGTGTGATCTTGGCGGCTCGGCCGCGGCTCGAACCCGTCGAAGATCAAGTCTCCACGGACGTCAGCCGTGTAGTTCAAACTTCCAAATCTGACCTGATGGCCAGGGACTTAGCTTTTGATCTGCTCCAGATGGCCAAGAGAATTGGCCCGCAGTGCAAAGCCGCCGAATACGAAGATCTGTCCGGAGAGAAAAGTCTCACCCTGGACCGCATCGTTGTTGATGATCGAAGGATCCATCGGGCCTAAAGATGACGACACAGAGGAACTCTCAATGAAAGAACCAATGTCGGTGTCAAAACCGGCAGATCTCGGGTAGGGGGTCCCGAACTGTGCGTCTAGGCGGATGGTAACAGGAGACAAGGGACACGATGTTTTTACCCAGGTTCGGGCCCTCTCGATGGAGGTAAAACCCTACTCCTGCTTGATTAATATTGATGATATGGGTAGTACAAGAGTAGATCTACCACGAGATCAGAGAGGCTAAACCCTAGAAGCTAGCCTATGGTATGATTGTTGTTCGTCCTACGGACTAAACCTCTCCGATTAATATAGACACTGGAGAGGGCTAGGGTTACACAGAGTCGGTTACAATGGGAGGAGATCTACATATCTGTATCGCCAAGCTTGCCTTCCACGCCAAGGAAAGTCCCATCCGGACACGGGACGAAGTCTTCAATCTTGTATCTTCATAGTCCAGGAGTCCAGCCAAAGGTTATAGTCCGGCTATCCGGACACCCCCTAATCCAGGACTCCCTCAACGCCCCTTGCCTTGAGAAGTTGCTGCCACTCAGTCCAGACCATGGGTCGACGACTGTCCGGGTAATTCGTGCACCTAAGATGCAGCTATTGGGTGTGTTGTCAAAGGGCATATCCAAACTCCACATTGGAACCACGGTTTTTTCAGGTAATAGCTACAATCCAGCAATCAGAATTCACATGTCTGCAAGTATTTGTTCTTATTTCGGTTTTTCAGGTAATGGCAGCCTCCTACAATCCAGCAATCAGAATTCACATGTATGCAAGTATTTGTTCTTAATTCAGTTTGCCAGTTTCATCAGGAAATGACCGCCATCGGGTTGACAACCACAATGTGCACGGTGAAGGTTTTGTTTATCGGATCTGTCGGCTCTAATCTTGATGCAGTAATTGGCTTCCTCAAATGCTTTCCCTGCTTGGAGAGGTTGTATATTCCTATGAGTATTCACATTTTCTTGTCTGAACTGTCAACATCGGCATGACTGACTTGTCCTCTAACCCATTAACCCGTCTTCACTCTGTTTGTTCTCTCCATCTCCAGTTGAAGCTACGGATGGAGATGAAAAATGTGCAAAAATATGACCCATTGGATCCAATTGAACGCCTTGAGAGCTATCTCAAAAGAGTGGTGTTGGAGAACTACTCTGGGGACATGGCGCATGTTGAATTTGCCAAATTTTTCGTTTTGAATGCGAAGGTGCTAGAAGAAATGAAATTTGTATCCAGTGACAGCTGTGACCACGAATGGAAGTCTAATCAACACATGTGGTTACAAGTGGACAGCAGAGCTTCTCCTGATGCTTGACTTTAATTCATGAGTAGTTGTGAGGATGCTTTAACAGATTACAAGCGTACCCATGATTTATCAATGGTTGATTCCCTTCGAGAGAACCTTTAACTTGGATTGATGCTGCATGCAAATTCTGTCCTTTTCAGAACATTGGTTTGCCTTTTTTGTAGTTCAAAGTAACCCCACTCTTATGATGCTCTCTTGCAATGATCTATTTTATCCAATAATGGAAGATTTTGTGGCCCGCTTAGGAGCGCCACTTTCAGCTTGGGCTTTTATCCAAACCCTCAACTTCAGAATGTGTAAGATGATATTGAAAGGGGGTTCAGAAGTTTATTTATGTTCCGAAACTGTCCACACACGATGATTAAGGACTGATCCTTGCACGATAGATCAATCCAGCGGCGGTGAACTCTTTAGTCCTACGCATGTGTGTTTGGATCTTAAATGGCGTCCATAAATTGTTTGGCATGTGTCTGTGCTTGAATGTTAACTACTAATATCTTTTCTATGTAGGTTGTAGTGTATGTTTCTTTTCTGTTTGATAACATATCGTAAGCTGTGTACATCAGCTGTAGCAGGTACCTTGCTGATGTTTCTGTTTTTCTTCTTTTTTAGAAAAGGAGGAGGACCCCCGGCCTCTGCATCTGGACGATGCATGCATCACTTTATTAATTATCCACACAAGACTTTACAGAGTCATACAATAGTAAGACTAAAGCCACCGTCTAGGCAACATCTGTCGCTACTCATATCCAGTTGATGAAGGGATGCTGATAGTCTGGGCCTAATACCAAACAGACCTCACAGCCAAACCTAACATCTAAGACACGAGGTCCCAACCAGGGCCTTTGCGGATATGGCGCACCCACCGATGGCGCACTCCTCAACCGGGGCGCTGCGGGTATGAGGCCGCCGCAGCCACCTGCCACCAATCCATCTTCAGTGTTGTACTGCTGCATCTACCTTGCCCGGTCTAGCTACCGTTGATGCCAGCACGATGCCAAACAACGCCACCATCCTGCGCTCGTCCATCATCACACGCCCACCGGCGAGACCCCGCTGCTCCATGCCGCTGAGACCCGGAGTTGTCGACGTGCCAGAAGCCACGTGCGCTCCTTCGTCGCGAACACCACCTATTGCCACCGGTCCCATCCCCTCTGTCGGTGTCAAAACCGACAGATCTCGGGTAGGGGGTCCCGAACTGTGCGTCTGAGGATTGAGGGTAACAGGAGACAGGGACACGATGTTTACCCAGGTTCGGGCCCTCTTGATGGAGGTAATACCCTACTTCCTGCTTGATTATCTTGGATGAATATGGGGTTTACAAGAGTTGATCTACCTCGAGATCGTAATGGCTAAACCCTAGATGTCTAGCATGTATGATTATGATTGCCTCTACGGACTAAACCCTCTGGTTTATATAGACACCTGAGGGGCCTAGGGTTGTACAGAGTCGGTTTACAGAGGAAGGAATCTTCATATCTGAACGCCAAGCTTGCCTTCCATGCAAAGGAGAATCCCATCCGGACACGGGAAGAAGTCTTTTGTCTTGTATCTTCATGGCCCATTAGTCCGGCCCACGTCACATAGCCCAGAAGCCCGAGGACCCCTTAATCCAGGACTCCCTCAGTAGCCCCTGAACCAGGCTTTAATGACGATGTGTCCGGCGCTCAGATTGTCTTTGGCATTGAAAGGCGGGTTCCTCCTCGAATACTTCAAAGTAGTCCTCGAACACGTAAAGCGTGTCGGCTCTACAAAGCAGGCACCACACAGCTGCAAAGAGTATAATATTTCACAAGTCCGTCTCTGACAACTTTTGTAGCGAGACGTTATGTCCCTGCCCGGTCATTATTTCGAACCATTCTTTAGCCTCCCGCTCCACGTTTCAAGATGCGGTTTTCATTGGCACATCTTGTCGAAGCAGAGATCGTGTCCCTTTATCGCGGGATTCTCATTAATACGGGTGTGGGTAATCCAACCGCGCCGTCCGCACAACCCTTGGGGAATAGGCGAGTTTTAAAGGCGGCGGGGGCAGCTTGATATTCGCTGCCTTTATAAGAGGATAAGGATTCACTCTTTCACCGCCTTCTTCCTCTCGCCCATCCGTTCGGAGCTCCGGCACCCAAGCTTCCATCCTTTCCGCCCCAAAAAGCACTCCGACCATGTCCGGATCTGGGGCCTTGAGGCAAGTGGATGCCCTCCTCCATCACGAAGGAGAACATCACGGAGCTCTGGGAAGCGGGGTACTTGGCCCAGGAAAACGCCCACCGGCTTCCGGTCAAGGGGCAGATCGTCCCCACCTCGGAGCCCAACGAGAGGGTGGTATTCATCCCCCACTTCATCCATGGGTTAGGATTTCCCCTCCACCCCTTCGTCCGTGGACTCATGTTCTACTGCGGGCTAGATTTCCACGATCTAGCCCCAAATTCTTTCCTCAACATCTTGGCATTCATTGTCGTGTGCGAGGCCTTCCTCCGCATCCCATCCCACTTCGGATTATGGCTAAAGACCTTGAATGTGAAGCCAAAAGTGGTGGATGGTCAACATGCTGAGTGCGGAGGTGCCATGGTGAGAAAACTGCCCAACGTCACATGGCCCCTGAGCACCTTTATGGAGACCGTCAAAGGGTGGCAACAACAGTGGTTCTCGTCCCCAGCGACACCACCTAGGTCGCGGCTCCAATTCAAGTCCGGGCCCCACTGCGGCTTACATCCACGGCTAAAGAAGGGCCTGGGTACAGGCGTCGTCAGACGAGCTATCGGCGTTGACGGCGTGCGTCAAGAGCATGGCGACAGCGCGTGCTACGTCTTGAGCTTCGTTGGTTTTCCTCGAAGAGGAGAGGGTGATGCAGACAAGTGTAGCGTAAGTATTTCCCTCAGTTTTGAGAACCAAGGTATCAATCCGATGGGAGGCTTCTCAAAAGTCCCACACCTACACAAACAAGCGAGAACTGCAACCAACGCAATAAAGGGTTGTCAATCCCTTCACGGCCACTTCATGAAAGTGAGATCTAATAGAGATAGTATGATAAGATAAATATATTTTTGGTATTTTATAATATAGATGCAAAAATTAAGGATGCAAATAAAAGTAGATTGAAAGCAAATATGATAAGAGATAGACCCGGGGGCCATAGGTTTCACTAGTGGCTTCTCTCAAGATAGCATAAGTATTACGGTGGGTGAACAAATTACTGTCGAGCAATTGATAGAAAAGCGCATAGTTATGAGATTATCTAGGCATGATCATGTATATAGGCATCACATCCATAACAAGTAGACCGACTCCTGCCTGCATCTACTACTATTACTCCACACATCGACCACTATCCAGCATGCATCTAGAGTATTAAGTTCATAAGAATAGAGTAACGCATTAAGCAAGATGACATGATGTAGAGGATAAACTCATGCAATATGATATAAACCCCATCTTGTTATCCTCGATGGCAACAATACAATCGTGCCTTGCAACCCTTTACATCCTTTGGGTAAGGACACCGCAAGATTGAACCCAAAGCTAAGCACTTCTCCCATGGCAAGAAAGACCAATCTAGTAGGCCAAACCAAACTGATAATTGAGGAGACTTGCAAAGATAACTCAATCATACATAAAAGAATTCAGAGAAGATTCAAATATTATTCATAGATAAACTTGATCATAAACCCACAATTCATCGGATCTCGACAAACACACCGCAAAAAGAGTTTACATCGAATAGATCTCCACAAGAGAGGGGAGAACATTGTATTGAGATCCAAAAGAGAATAAGCCATCTAGATAATAACTATGGACCCGTGGGTCTGTGGTAAACTACTCACAACTCATCGGAGGGCAAGGATGTTGATGTAAGAATCCCATCCGGACACGGAAGAAGTCTTTGTCTTGTATCTTCATGGCCCATTAGTCCGCCCACGCCACATAGCCCGAAGCCCGAGGACCCTTAATCCAGGACTCCCTCAGTAGCCCCTGAACCAGGCTTTAATGACGATGTGTCCGGCGCTCAGATTGTCTTTGGCATTGAAAGGCGGGTTCCTCCTCCGAATACTTCAAAGTAGTCCTCGAACACAGAAAACGTGTCCGGCTCTACAAAACAGGCACCACACACAGCTGCAAAGAGTATAATATTTCACAAGTCCCGTCTACTGACAACTTTTGTAGCGAGACGTTATGTCCCTGCCCGGTCATTATTTCGAACCATTCTTTAGCCTCCCGCTCCACGTTTCAAGATGCGGTTTTCATTGGCACATCTTGTCGAAGCAGAGATCGTGTCCCTTTATCGCGGGATTCTCATTAATACGGGTGTGGGTAATCCAACCGCGCCGTCCGCACAACCCTTGGGGAATAGGCGAGTTTTAAGGCGAGCGGGGACGCGCTTGATATTCGCTGCCTTTATAAGAGGATAAGGATTCACTCTTTCACCCACGCCTTCTTCCTCTCTGCCCATCCGTTCTGGAGCTCCAGCACCCAAGCTTCCATCCTTTCCGCCCCCAAAAAGCACTCCGACCATGTCCGGATCTGGAGCGCAGGGCAAGTGGATGCCCTCCTCCATCACGAAGGAGAACATCACGGAGCTCTGGGAAGCGGGGTACTTGGCCCAGGAAAACGCCCACCGGCTTCCGGTCAAGGGCAGATCGTCCCCACCTCGGAGCCCAACGAGAGGGTGGTATTCATCCCCACTTCATCCATGGGTTAGATTTCCCTCCACCCCTTCGTCTGTGGACTCATGTTCTCATCGGGCTAGATTTCCACGATCTAGCCCCAAATTCTTCCTCAACATCTTGGCATTCATTGTCGTGTGCGAGGCCTTCCTCCGCATCCCATCCCACTTCGGATTATGGCTAAAGACCTTGAATGTGAAGCCAAAAGTGGTGGATGGTCAACATGCTGAGTGCGGAGGTGCCATGGTGAGAAAACTGCCCAACGTCACATGGCCCACAGGCACCTTTATGGAGACCGTCAAAGGGTGGCAACAACAGTGGTTCTACGTCCCCCGCGACACCACCTAGGTCGCGGCTCCCGAATTCAAGTCCGGGCCCCCACTGCGGCTTACATCCTGGCTAAAGAAGGGCCTGGACTGGGCGTCGTCGGACGAGCTATCAGCGTTGCAGACGTGCGTCAAGAGCATGGCAGACGCGCGTGCTACGTCTTGAGCTTGCGTTGGTTTTCCTCGAAGAGGAGAGGGTGATGCAGCAAGTGTAGCGTAAGTATTTCCCTCAGTTTTGAGAACCAAGGTATCAATCCAGTAGGAGGCTTCTCAAAAGTCCCACACACCTACACAAACAACTGAGAACTCGCAACCAACGCAATAAAGGGGTTGTCAATCCCTTCACGGCCACTTGCGAAAGTGAGATCTAATAGAGATAGTATGATAAGATAAATATATTTTTGGTATTTTATAATATAGATGCAAAAATTAAGGATGCAAATAAAAGTAGATTGAAAGCAAATATGATAAGAGATAGACCCGGGGGCCATAGGTTTCACTAGTGGCTTCTCTCAAGATAGCATAAGTATTACGGTGGGTGAACAAATTACTGTCGAGCAATTGATAGAAAAGCGCATAGTTATGAGATTATCTAGGCATGATCATGTATATAGGCATCACATCCATAACAAGTAGACCGACTCCTGCCTGCATCTACTACTATTACTCCACACATCGACCACTATCCAGCATGCATCTAGAGTATTAAGTTCATAAGAATAGAGTAACGCATTAAGCAAGATGACATGATGTAGAGGGATAAACTCATGCAATATGATATAAACCCCATCTTGTTATCCTCGATGGCAACAATACAATACGTGCCTTGCAACCCTTTCTGTCACTGGGTAAGGACACCGCAAGGTTGAACCCAAAGCTAAGCACTTCTCCCATGGCAAGAAAGACCAATCTAGTAGGCCAAACCAAACTGATAATTCGAGGAGACTTGCAAAGATAACTCAATCATACATAAAAGAATTCAGAGAAGATTCAAATATTATTCATAGATAAACTTGATCATAAACCCACAATTCATCGGATCTCGACAAACACACCGCAAAAAGAGTTTACATCGAATAGATCTCCACAAGAGAGGGGGAGAACATTGTATTGAGATCCAGAAAGAGAGAATAAGCCATCTAGATAATAACTATGGACCCGTAGGTCTGTGGTAAACTACTCACAACACATCGCAGGGCAAGGATGTTGATGTAGAGGCCCTCCGTGCTTGATTCCCCCTCCGGCAGAGTGCCGACAAAGGCTCCAAGATGGGATCTCGCGGATACAGAAGGTTACGGCGGTGGAAATTGTGTTTCGTGGTGGCCCTGGATGTTTTCGGGGTACGTAGGTATATATAGGAAGAAGAAGTACGTCGGTGGCCGCCCGAGGGGCCCACGAGATAGGGGGCACGCCCTACAAGGGGGGCACGGCCTCCTATCTCGTGGCTTCCTCGGAAGCTTCTTGACTTGCACTCCAAGCCCACCGGATCACGTTCGTTCCAAAAATCACGCCCCCGAAGTTTCATTCCGTTTGGACTCCGTTTGATATTCCTTTTCTTCGAAATACTGAAATAGGCAAAAAAAACAGCAATACGGGTTGGGCCTCCGGTTAGTAGGTTAGTCCCAAAAATGATATAAATGTGTAAAATAAAGCCCATAAACATCCAAAAGGGGTAATATAATAGCATGGAAGAATAAAAAATTATAGATACGTTGGAGACGTATCAAGCATCCCCAAGCTTAATTCCTGCTCGTCATCGAGTAGGTAAATGATAAAAAGATAATTTTTGATGTGGAATGCTACCTAGCATAATTCTTTATGTAATTTTCTTTATTGTGGCATGAATGTTCAGATCCAAATGAATACTAAATAAAAGTTCATATTGATAAAATAAATAGTAATACTTCAAGCATACTAATCAAAGTAATCATGTCTTCTCAAAATAACATGGCAAAAGAAAGTTCATCCCTACAAAATCATATAGTTAGGATATGCTTCATTTTCGTCACACAAAGATGTTCCCAACTTCTATACCCCCGATGACAATCCAAGCAATTGTTTCATACTTAAATAATCTCAAACTTTTTCAACCTTCACGCAATACATGAGCGTGAGCCATGGATATAACACTATGGGTGGAATAGAATATGATGATGGGGATTGTGTGGAGAAGACAAAAAAGGAGAAAGTCTCACATTGACAAGGATAATCAACGGGCTATGGAGATGCCCATCAATTGATGTCAACATGAGGAGTAGGGACTGCCATGCAACGGATGCACTAGAGCTATAAATGAATGCTCAACAAAAGAAAACTAGTGGGTGTGCATCCAACTTGCTTGCTCACGAAGACCTAGGGCATTTGAGGAAGCCCATCATTGGAATATACAAGCCAAGTTCTATAATGAAAAATTCCCACTAGTATATGAAAGTAACAACATATGAGACTCTCTAACATGAAGATCATGGTGCTATTTTGAAGCACAAGTGTGGAAAAAGAGATAGTAGCAAGTCCCTTCTCTCTTTTTCTCTTATTTTATTTTTTCTTTTTTCTTTTTGTTCTTTTTTTTATTTTTCTTTTTCTTTGGCCTTCTTTTTTTTTTCTTTGGCCTTTCTCTTTTTTTTTGTAAAGTCCGAAGTCTCATCCTGACTTATGGGGGAATCATAGCCTTCATCATCCTTTCCTCACTAGGACAATGCTCTAATAATGAAGATCATCACACTTTTATGGATTTACAACTCAAAGCTAGAACAAGATATGACTCTATATTAATGCCTCTGGCGGTGTACCGGGATGGTGCAATGAATCAAGAGTGACATATATAAAAAATAATGCATGGTGGCTTTGCCACAAATACGATGTCAACTACATGATCATGCAATGGCAATATGACAAAAGTAATGCGTGTCATATGAACGGAACGGTGGAAAGTTGCATGGCAATATATCTCGGAATGGCTATGGAAATGCCATAATAGGTAGGTATGGTGGCTGTTTTGAGGAAGATATAGGGAGGTTTATGTGTGATAGGCGTGTCGTATCACGGGTTTGGATGCACCGCGAAGTTTGCACCAACTCTCAAGGTGAGAAAGGGCAATGCAGTGCATCAAGAGGCTAGCAAAGGCGGAAAGGTAAAAGTGTGTATAATCCATGGACTCAACATTAGTCAAAAGAACTCATATACTTATTGCAAAAATTTAGAAGTCATCAAAAATCAAGTACTACACGCATGCTCCTAGGGGGATAGATTGGTAGGAAAAGACCATCGCTCGTCCCCGACCGCCACTCATAAGGATGCACAAGCCAGGTACACTTCATGTTTCAAATTTGTTACACAACTTTAACCATACGTGCATGCTACGGGACTTGCTAACTTCAACACAATCATTCTTTGAATTCATAATCACCCAACTAGCATGACTTTAATATCACTACCTCCATATCTCAAAACAATTATCAAGTATCAAGTTGATCATAGCATCCAATTCACTTCCTATGATAGTTTTTATTATACCCAACTTGGATGCCTACCATTCTAGGACCAATTTTATGACCATAGAAAATACCATGCTGTTCTAAAAGACTCTCAAAATAATGTAAGTGAAGCATGAGAGACTAGTAATTTCTTCAAAATTAAGACACCACCGTGCTCTAAAAGATATAAGTGAAGCACTAGAGCAAAAACTATCAAGCTCAAAAGATATAAGTGAAGCACATAGAGTATTCTAACAAATTCTAATCAAATAGGCTTCTCCCAAAAGGTGTGTACAGCAAGGATGATTGTGGTAAACTAAAAAGCAAAGACTAATATAATACACGACGCTCCAAGCAAAACACATATCATGTGGCGAATAAAAATATAGCTCCAAGTAAAGTTACCAATGAACGAAGACGAAAGAGGGGATGCCTTCCCGGGCATCCCCAAGCTTAGGCTTTTGGCTATTCCTGAATATATTGGGGTGCCTTGGGCATCCCCAAGCTTAGGCTCTTTCCACCCTTTATTCCATAGTCCATAAAAGCTTTACCCAAAACTTGAAAACTTCACAACACAAAACTCAACAGAGAATCTTATAAGCTCCGTTAGTGAAAGAAAACAAAACCACCACATAAGGTACTGCAATGAACTCATTCTTTATTTATATTGGTGTTAAACCTACTGTATTCCAACTTCTCTATGGATCGTAAGCTATTTTATTGGCCATAGATTCATCAAAATAAGCAAACAACACACGAAAAACAGAATCTGTCAAAAACAGAACAGTCTGTAGCAATATGTAACTAACGAAAACTTCTGTAACTCAAAAACTTCAGAAAAAATAGGACGACCTAGGAAATTTGTTTATTGATCAGAAGCAATTGGAATCACTATTTTATCACGTTCTGGTGATTTTTAACAATTGTTTTCATGAACCGAAAGTTTCTGGAAATTATAGAAGATCAAATAACTATCATCCAAGAAGATCCTATAGGTTTAACTTGGCACAAACACTAATTAAAACATAAAACCACATCTAAATAGAAGGTATATGGATTATTTATTCCTAAACAGAAACAAAAACAAAAAACTAAAAATAAAATTGGGTTGCCTCCCAACTAGCGCTATCGTTTAATGCCCCTAGCTAGGCATAAAAACAAAGATAGATCTAATGAGTGCCATCTTTGGCACTAAACTCGTAAGTAGCACGCATGATAGATTCATAAGGTAATTTGACTTTCTTTCTTGGAAAGTGCTCCATGCCTTTCTTTAATGGAAATTGGAATCTAATATTCCCTTCCTTCATATCAATAATCGCACTGATCGTTCTAAGGAAAGGTCTACCAAGAATAATAGGGCAAGAAAGATTGCAATCTATATCAAGAACGATGAAATCTACGTGCACAAAATTTCTATTTGCAACAATAAGAACATCATTGATCCTTCCCATAGGATTTTTAATGGTGGAATCCGCAAGGTGCAAATTTAAAGAACAATCATCAAGATCATGGAAGCCTAGAATATCACATAAAGTTTTCGAAATCGTGGAAACACTAGCACCCAAATCACACAAAGCAAAACACTCATAATCTTTAATTCTAATCTTTATAGTAGGTTCCCACTCATCATTAAGTTTTCTAGGTATAGAAAACTTCCAAATTAAGTTTTTCATCATAAGATTGCATCAAGGCATCAACAATATGTTTGGTAAAAGCTTTGTTTTGACTATAAGCATGAGGAGAATTAACAACGGATTGCAACAAGGAAATACAACCTTTTAAGGACCAATTATAATAATAAAATTCCTTGAAATCCGAGATAGTGGGTTCAATATTATTAGAAGTTGAGGATTCTCCAATCTCACTTTTACCAAATTTAACATTAAGATATAAAGACTCCGAATTCTTGGGACGCCTTCTAGGCAAAGTTGATTCATCATCAGTCCCAAAATCATCAAAATTCATATTGCAAAACATAGATCTAATCGGAGACGCATCAATAACTTTAAGATCCTCATCATTATTTTCATGTAATTTTTCTGGTTTGGCAGCCATCTTATTGACTAAGGTGGCTTCCTTGTCAGAAATTTTGGCTATAGCATTTTCAAGCCGGGTAATTTGAGCGTTAACACCATAGAATTCTTTATTCATATCATCAAGCTCTTTGTTCATAAACCCCAAAAAACTTTTTTGTTCCTTCAGCTCTTTTCTAAAGAAATTATTATGCTCAAATTGCAAATTCATAAAGCTTCTAATATTTGATTCGATCTCATCCATCCTTCTTAGAACGTGGTCAGGACCCTTAGGCGCAGCCATAAGGTCAAACAAGCAAACAAGCACACAAAAGAAGGCAAGCGAAAAGAGAGGAGGAGAAGATTGGGAAGGAGAGGGCGAATAAAACGGCAAGGGTGAAGTGGGGGAGAGGAAAACGAGAGGCAAATGGCAAATAATGTAAATGCGAGGAAGATGGGTTTGTGATGGGTACTTGGTATGTCTTGACTTGAGCGAAGACCTCCCCGGCAACGGCGCCAGAAATCCTTCTTGCTACGTCTTGAGCTTGCGTTGGTTTTCCTCGAAGAGGAGAGAGTGATGCAACAAGTGTAGCGTAACTATTTCCCTCAGTTTTGAGAACCAAGGTATCAATCCAGTAGGAGGCTTCTCAAAAGTCCCACGCACCTACACAAACAAACTGAGAACTCGCAACCAACACAATAAAGGGGTTGTCAATCCCTTCACGGCCACTTGCAAAAGTGAGATCTAATAGAGATAGTATGATAAAATAAATATATTTTTGGTATTTTATAATAAGATGCAAAAAGTAAAGATGCAAATAAAAGTATATTGAAAGCAAATATGATAAGAGATAGACCCGGGGGCCATAGGTTTCACTAGTGGCTTCTCTCAAGATAGCATAAGTATTACGGTAGGTGAACAAATTACTGTCGAGCAATTGATAGAAAAGCGCATAGTTATGAGATTATCTAGGCATGATCATGTATATAGGTATCACGTCCATAACAAGTAGACCGACTCCTGCCTGCATCTACTACTATTACTCCACACATCGACCGCTATCCAAAGCATGCATCTAGAGTATTAAGTTCATAAGAACGAGTAACGCATTAAGCAAGATGACATGATGTAGAGGATAAACTCATGCAATATGATATAAACCCCATCTTGTTATCCTCGATGGCAACAATACAATACGTGCCTTGCAACCCTTTACATCCTTTGGTAAGGACACGCAAGATTGAACCCAAAGCTAAGCACTTCTCCCATGGCAAGAAAGACCAATCTAGTAGGCCAAACCAAACTGATAATTCAAGAGACTTGCAAAGATAACTCAATCATACATAAAAGAATTCAGAGAAGATTCAAATATTATTCATAGATAAACTTGATCATAAACCCACAATTCATCGGATCTCGACAAACACACCACAAAAGAGTTTACATCGAATAGATCTCCACAAAGAGGGGAGAACATTGTATTGAGATCCGAAAGAGAGAATAAGCCATCTAGCTAATAACTATGGACCCGTGAGGTCTGTGGTAAACTACTCACAACTCATCGGAGGGCAAGGATGTTGATGTAGAGGCCCTCCGTGCTTGATTCCCCCTCCGCAGAGTGCCGCAAAGGCTCAAGATGGGATCTCATGGATCTGAGAAGGTTATGGCGGTGGAAATTGTGTTTCGTGGTGGCCCTGGATGTTTTCGGGGTACGTAGGTATATATAGGAAGAAGAAGTACGTCGGTGGCCGCCCGAGGGGCCCACGAGACAGGGGGGCACGCCCTAAGGGGGGGGCCCTCCTATCTCGTGGCTTCCTCGGAAGCTTCTTGACTTGCACTCCAAGTCCTCTGGATCACGTTCGTTCCAAAAATCACGCTCCCGAAGGTTTCATTCCGTTTGGACTCCGTTTGATATTCCTTTTCTTCAAAATACTGAAATAGGCAAAAAAAAAACAGCAATACGGGCTGGGCCTCCGGTTAGTAGGTTAGTCCCAAAAATGATATAAATGTGTAAAATAAAGCCCATAAACATCCAAAAGGGGTAATATAATAGCATGGGACAAAAAAAATTATAGATACGTTGGAGACGTATCAGCGCGTCAAGGGCATGGTAGACAAGAACATCAAGCTTGTCAACGTGATCCAGGTGGTGCGTTTTTGCTGGATCCTTCCCTGCCAAAGCCGGGCTTGCCATTTGTGGGAGTTCGATCCGGCCAAGCACCAGACCTTGCAACAGTTCTTTGGCGCCACGCACGAAGGTATCTAGAAGGTGCTTTTCAAGGCCAATCAGTCTTGGCCGAAGACGACCGAGGACAACGGCTATAACTTGACTCATCCCGCCAGTTCGGTAAGTTCCTCATATTTCAAGGTGTATCCTCTACCTATGCATTCAAGGAAGATGTCTAAGCTTCTCCATTTGTCTTTTCAGGGCTGGATAAAGAAGGCGGAGCGGATCCAGTGTCCGGCTCTGCTGCCCAAAAACCCAGCTATCCCAGTTCTGATGAAGATGCTGGTTCCGGCGCCCTACAAGGCACCAGAGAAGAAGGCCAAGAAGAAGGGCCAGGAGGCAAGAAGCGGCCTCCACCGTAAAGGCACTTCGGACGCAACATTTGAAGACGCCGAAAACCACTCCTCCCCCGCCGAAAACAACGAGGAGGAGGAGGAAAGCAATTCTCCCCCCGAGGGGGAAGGAAGAAAAGGGCGGCCTCCACAGATCTGGAGGCAGAGGCGGAGGCGTCCAAGAAAGGGAGGGTCTCCCTTGCGGACAATTCCGAATCAGACACCGATAGCAGCCCTGAGTGGCGTCCCAGGGAGAAGCCCCTGGCCGGATCGTAAGTACTCAAAGGCACTTATTGTTGGGGAACGCAATAATTTCAAAAATATTCCTACGCACACGCAAGACCATGGTGATGCATAGCAACAAGAGGGGAGAGTGTAGTCCACGTACCCTCGTAGACCGAAAGCGGAAGCGTTATTGACAACGCGGTTGATGTAGTCGTATGTCTTCACGATCCGACCGATCCTAGTACCGAAAAGTACGGCACCTCCGCGATCTGCACACGTTCAGCTCGGTGACGTCCCACGAACTCTCGATCCAGCTGAGTGTCGAGGGAGAGCTTCGTCAGCACGACGGCGTGATGATGGTGATGATGAAGCTACTGGCGCAGGGCTTCGCCTAAGCACTGCAACGATATGACCGAGGTGGATTATGGTGGAGGGGGGCACCGCACACGGCTAAGACAATGTCTGTTGTTGTGTTCTAGGGTGCCCCCGTGCCCCCGTATATAAAGGAGCAAGGGGGGAGGCCGGCCGGCCCTTGGGCGCGCCAAGGAGGGGAGGAGGCCTCCTCCTAGTAGGAGTAGGACTCCCCCTTTCCTAGTCCAACTAGGAGGAGAGAGGGGAAAGAAGGAAGGGAGAGGAAGAGGAGAAGGAAAAGGGGGGGGGGGCTCCCTAGTCCAATTTGGACTCCCTATAGGGAGGGGGCGCGGCTGCCCCTTGTGAGCTGCCTCCCCTCTTCCCTATGGCCCATGTAGGCCCAACTTTCCCAGGGGGGTCCGTAACCCCGGCACTCCGGTTTTCTCCGAAACCATCCGGAACACTTCCGGTGTCCGAATATAGTCGTCCAATATATCAATCTTTATGTCTCGACCATTTCGAGACTCCTCATCATGTCCGTGATCATATCCGGGACTCTGAACTACCTTCGGTACATCAAAACACATAAACTCATAATACCGATTGTCACCGAACGTTAAGCGTGCGGACCCTACGGGTTCGAGAACTATGTAGACATGACTGAGACACGTGTCCGGTCAATAACCAATAGCGGAACCTGGATTCTCATATTGGTGATACGTCTCCAACGTATCTATAATTTTTGATTGTTCCATGCTATTATATTATCCATCTAGGATGTTTTATATGCTATTTTATATGATTTTTTGGACTAACCTATTAACCTAGAGCCCAGTGCCAGTTTCAGTTTTTCCTTGTTTTTGAGTTTTAAAGAAAAGGAATACCAAACCGAGTCCAATTGACGTGCCAATTTTTGATGATTTTTTATGGACCAAAAGAAGCCCCCAGAATAAAAAGAGTTGGGCCAGAAGAGTCCCGGGCCGTCCACGAGGGTGGGGGGCGCGCCCTACCCCCCTGGGCGTGGGCCCCTATCTCGTGGACGACTCGGAGACCCCCCCTGACTTGAGACCTACGCCAAAAATTCCTATAAATACAGAAGCCTCCAGAAAATAACCTATATCGGGAGTTCCGTCGCCGCAAGCCTCTATAGCCACGAAAAACCAATCGGTGCCCTGTTTCGGCACCCTGCCGGAGGGGGAATCCCTCGCCGGTGGCCATCTTCATCATCCCGGCGTTCTCCATGACGAGGAGGGAGTAGTTCACCCTCGGGGCTGAGGGTATGTACCAGTAGCTATGTGTTTTATATCTCTCTCTCGTGTTCTTGATTTGGCACAATCTTGATGTATCGCAAGCTTTGCTATTATAGTTGGATCTTATGATGTTTCTCCCCCTTTACTCTCTTGTAATGGATTGAGTTTTCCCTTTGAAGTTATCTTATCGGATTGAGTCTTTAAGGATTTGAGAACACTTGATGTACTTCTTGTATGGGATACCCGTGGTGACAATGGGGTATTCTATTGATTTAGTTGATGTATGTTTTGGTGATCAACTTGCGGGTTCCGTGACCTTGGGAATCTATGCATAGGGGTTGGCACACGTTTTCGTCTTGACTCTCCGATAGAAACTTTGGGGCACTCTTTGAAGTTCTTTGTGTTAGTTGAATAGATGAATCTGAGATTGTGTGCGCGGATACTTGCGGTGACATTGGAGTATCTAGGTGACATTAGGGTTTTGGTTGATTTGTATCTTAAGGTGTTATTCTACGAACTCTAGGATAGATTGAACGGAAAGAATAGCTTCGTGTTATTTTATGACGGACTCTTGAATAGATCGATCAGAAAGGATGACTTTGAGGTGGTTTCGTACCCTACAATAATCTATTTGTTTGTTCTCCTCTATTAGTGACTTTGGAGTGACTCTTTGTTGCATGTTGAGGGATAGTTATATGATCCAATTATTGTTGATAGAACTTGCACTAGTGAAAGTATGAACCCTAGGCCTTGTTTCCTAGCATTGCAATACCGTTTTGGCTCACTTTTATTACTTGTTACCTTGCTGTTTTTATATTTTCAGATTACAAAAACATATATCTACCATCCATATTGCACTTGTATTACCATCTCTTTGCCGAACTAGTGCACCTATACAATTTTCCATTGTATTGGGTGTGTTGGGGACACAAGAGACTCTTTGTTATTTGGTTGCAGGGTTGTTTGAGAGAGACCATCTTCAACCTACGCCTCCCACGGATTGATAAACCTTAGGTCATCCACTTGAGGAAAATTTGATACTGTCCTACAAACCTCTGCACTTGGAGGCCCAACAACGTCTACAAGAAGAAGGTTGCGTAGTAGACATCAAGCAGTTTCTGGCGCCGTTGCCGGGGAGGTTAGCGCTTGAAGGTATATCTTTAGATCTTGCAATTGAATCTTTTAATTTCTTGTTTTATCACTAGTTTAGTTTATAAAAGAAAACTACAAAAAAATGGAATTGAGGGTGCCTCATATGGTTCATCTTTTTAATGTCTTCCGTGAAAATAAGGATTCCGATAATTGTGCTCAATTGCTAGAGTAAGAATGCATTAGAATGTTTGGCACTAAATCTTTGTATGATGAGCATGATTGCAATGTTGTTAGTACGAATTCCTTGAATACCCATGATGCTAATGATATGCAAAGCCACAAGCTTGGGGATGCTATCTTTGACGAAGATGATATTTTTTGTTCCCCAAGTTTTGATGAGCAGATTTATTATGATGATAGCATGCCTCCTATTTATGATGATTATATTGATGAAAGTGGGTTTGGAAGAGTGTCAACTTTAGGAAGAAATGATCCCACTATTTTGGAGGGTGTTGAATCTTATTGTGATAATTATGAAAGTGGATTTGGAGAGGTCATGACTTTATTTAGTGATGATTCCCCTATTTTGGAAGAGGTTCCAATTGATTATGAGAACAAAGTTGCTATCTATGATGATTATTGTGATGACTTGTATGTTATAAAGAATAATGATAACCATGAAACTTATCGTCATGATTTTAGTTTTCAATTGGATTATGCCTCACATGATAATTATTTTGTTGAGTTTGCTCCCACTATTATTCATGAGAAGAAATTTGCTTATGTGGAGAGTAATAAAAATTCTATGCTTGTGGCTCATGAAAAGAATGCTTTGTGTGATAGTTATATTGTTGAATTAATTCATGATTCTACTGAAAATTATTATGAGGGAGGAACATATGCTTGTAGGAATTGCAATAATATCGAGTTTCCTCTCTATGTTCTTAAAATCTTGAAGTTATGCTTGTTTTGCCTTCCTATGCTAGTTTATTATTGTTCCCATAAGTTGTTTGCTCACAAAATCCCTATGTATAGGAAGTGGGTTAGACTTAAATGTGCTAGTCATATTCTTCATGATGTTCTATTTATGTTTCAATTCTTATCTTTCATCTGAGCATCATTGAAATCATCATGCCTAGCTAGGGGCGTTAAATGTTAGCGCTTGTTGGGAGGCAACCCAATTTTATTTTTGTTCCTTGCTTTTTGTTCCTGTTTAGTAATAAATAAATCATCTAGCCTCTGGTTAGATGTGGTTTTAGTTTTTAATTAGTGTTTGTGCCAAGTAAAACCTATAGGATCTTCTTGGATGATAGTTATTTGATATTGCTGAAAAAGTCAGAAACTTTATGCTCACGAAAACAATTGTTAAAAATCACTATAATGTGATAAAATACTGATTCTAATTGAATTAGATCAATAAAAAAATTATCTAGGTCTTCCTATTTTGGTAGATTTTTCTGAGCTACAGAAGTTTGCGTTAGATACAGATTACTACAGACTGTTCTGTTTTTGACAGATTCTGTTTTTCGTGTGTTGTTTGCTTATTTTGATGAATCTATGGCTAGTATCGGAGGTTATGAACCATAGAGAAGTTGTAATGAAGTAGGTTTAACACCAATATAAATGAAGAATGTGTTCATTACAGTACCTTAAGGTAGTGGTTTGTTTTATTTCGCTAACGGAGCTCATCAGGTTTTCTGTTAAGTTTTGTGTTGTGAAGTTTTCAAGTTTTGGGTAAAGATTCGATGGACTATGGAATAAGGAGTGGAAAGAGTCTAAGCTTGGGGATGCCCAAGGCACCCCAAGGTAATATTCAAGGACAACCAAGAGCCTAAGATTGGGGATGCCCCGGATGGCATCTCCTCTTTCGTCTTCGTTCATCGGTAACTTTACTTGGAGCTATATTTTTATTCACCACATGATATGTGTTTTTCTTGGAGCGTCATTTTATTTTATTTTGTTTTGCTTTCTGTTTGAATAAAATACCAAGATCTTAAATTCTTAAATGTTAGAGAGTCTTCGCATGGTTACATAATTATTTGACTACTCATTGATCTTCACTTATATCTTTCGGAGTAGTTTGTCATTTGCTCTAGTGCTTCACTTATATCCTTTTAGAGCACGAAGGTGGTTTTATTTTGTAGAAATAGATGAACTATCATGCTTCACTTATATTATTTTGAGAGTCCTAAACAGCATGGTAATTTTCTTTGGTTATGAAACTAGTCCTAATATGATAGGCATTCAAGATGGGTATAATAAAAACTTTCATATATAGTGCATTGAATACTATGAGAAGTTTGATTCTTTATGATTGTTTTGAGATATGAAAATGGTGATATTAGAGTCATGCTAGTTGAGTATTTGTGAATTTGATAAATACTTGTGTTGAGGTTTGCAAGTCCCGTAGCATGCACGTATGGTAACCGTTGTGTGACAAATTTGAAGCATGAGGTGTTTCTTTGATTGTCCTCCTTATGAGTGGCGGCCAGGGACGAGCGATGGTATTTTCCTACCAATCTATCCCCCTAGGAGCATGCGCGTAGTGCTTGGTTTTAATGACTTGTAGATTTTTTCAATAAGTATGTGAGTTTCTTTATGACTAATGTTGAGTCCATGGATTATACGCACTCTCACCCTCCATCATTGCTAGCCTCTTCGGTACCATGCATTTCCCTTTCTTACCTTGAGAGTTGGTGTAAACTTCGCCGGTACATCCAAACCCCGTGATATGATACGCTCTATCACACATAAACCTCCTTATATCTTCCTCAAAACAGCCACCATACCTACCTATTATGGCATTTCCATAGCCATTCCAAGATATATCGCCATGCAACTTTCCACCGTTCCGTTTAGTATGACACGCTTCATCATTGTCATATTGCCTTGCATGATCATGTAGTTGACATCGTATTTGTGGCAAAGTCACCATGCATATTATTTCATACATGTCACTCTTGATTCATTGCCCATCCTGGTACACCGCCGAAGGCATTCATATAGAGTCATATTTTGTTCTAGTATCGAGTTGTAATCATTGAGTTGTAAATAAATAGAAGTGTGATGATCATTATTAATAGAGCATTGTCCCATGAAAAAAAAGAAAAAAAGAAAGGCCAAATAAAAAAGGAAGGCCCTAAAAAAAGAAGGGACAATGCTACTATCCTTTTTCCACACTTGTGCTTCAAAGTAGCACCATGATCTTTATGATAGAGAGTGTCTTGTTTTGTCACTTTCATATACTAGTGGGAATCTTTCATTATAGAACTTGGCTTGTATATTCCAACAATGGGCTTTCTCAAATGCCCTAGTTCTTCATGAGCAAGCAAGTTGGATGCACATCCACTTAGTTTATTTTGTTGAGCTTTCATACATTTATAGCTCTAGTGCATCCTTGCATGGCAATCCCTACTCCTCGCATTGACATCAATTGATGGGCATCTCCCTAGACCATTGATTAGCCGCGTCAATGTGAGACTTTCTCCTTTTTTGTCTTCTCCACACAACCCCCATCATCATATTCTATTCCACCCATAGTGCTATGTCCATGGCTCACACTCATGTATTGCGTGAAAGTTGAAAAAGTTTGAGAATACTAAAGTATGAAACAATTGCTTGGCTTGTCATTGGGGTTGTGCATGATGAGAGCATTTTGTGTGACGAAAATGAAGCATAGCCAAACTATATGATTTTGTAGGGATGAGCTTTCTTTGGCCATGTTATTTTGAGAAGACATAATTGCTTAGTTAGTATGCTTGAAGTATTATTTTTTATGTCAATATTAAACTTTTGTCTTGAATCTTATGGATCTGAATATTCATGCCACAATAAAGAAGATTACATTGATAAATATGTTAGGTAGCATTCCACACCAAAAATTCTGTTTTTATCATTTACCTACTCGAGGACGAGCAGTAATTAAGCTTGGGGATGCTTGATACGTCTCCAACGTATCTATAATTTTTGATTGTTCCATGCTATTATATTATCCATATAGGATGTTTTATATGCAATTATATGCTATTTTATGTGATTTTTGGGACTAGCCTATTAACCTAGAGCCCAGTGCCATTTTCTGTTTTTTCCTTGTTTTTGAGTTTTACAGAAAAGGAATATCAAATGGAGTCCAATTGACGTGCCATTTTTTGATGATTTTTTATGGACCAAAAGAAGCCCCTGGAGTAAAAGAGTTGGGCCAGAAGAGTCTCGGGCCATCCACGAGGGTGGGGGCGCACCCTACCCCCTGGGCGTGGGCCCCTATCTCGTGGATGACTCGGAGACCCCCCTGACGTGAGACCTACTCCAAAAATTCCTATAAATACAGAAACCTCCAGAAAATAACCTAGATCGGGAGTTCCGCCGCCGCAAGCCTCTGTATCCATGAAAAACCAATCGGGGCCCTGTTCCGGCACCCTGCCGGAGGGGGAATCCCTCACCGGTGGCCATCTTCATCATCCCGGCATTCTCCATGACGAGGAGGGAGTAGTTCACCCTCGGGGCTGAGGGTATGTATCAGCAGCTATGTGTTTGATCTCTCTCTCTCTCGTGTTCTTGATTTGGCACGATCTTGATGTATCGCGAGCTTTGCTATTATAGTTGGATCTTATGATGTTTCTCCCCCTCTACTCTCTTGTAATGGATTGGATTGAGTCTTTAAGGATTTGAGAACACTTGATGTATGTCTTGCGTGGGATACCCGTGGTAACAATGGGGTATTCTATTGATTTAGTTAATGTATGTTTTGGTGATCAACCTGCAGGTTTCGTGACCTTGGGAGTCTATGCATAGGGGTTGGCACACGTTTTCATGTTGACTCTCCAGTAGAAACTTTGGGGCACTCTTTGAAGTTTTGTGTTGGTTGAATAGATGAATCTGAGATTGTGTGATGCATATCATATAATCATACCCGCGGATACTTGAGGTGACATTGGAGTATCTAGGTGACATTAGGGTTTTGGTTGATTTGTATCTTAAGGTCTTATTCTAGTACGAACTCTAGGATAGATTGAACGGAAGAATAGCTTCGTGTTATTTACGACGGACTCTTGAATAGATCGATCAGAAAGGATAACTTTGAGGTGGTTTCGTACCTTACAATAATTTCTTCGTTTGTTCTCCGCTATTAGTGATTTTGGAGTGAATCTTTGTTGCATGTCGAGTGATATTTATATGATCCAATTATGTTATTATTGTTAGGAGAACTTGCACTAGTGAAAGTATGAACCCTAGGCCTTGTTTCCTAGCATTGCAATACCGTTTTCGCTCACTTTTATTACTTGTTACCTTGCTGTTTTTATATTTTCAGATTACAAAAACATTAACCATCCATATTGCACTTGTATCACCATCTCTTCGCCGAACTAGTGCACCTATACAATTTACCATTGTATTGGGTGTGTTGGGGACACAAGAGACTCTTTGTTATTTGGTTGCGGGGTTGTTTGAGAGAGACCATCTTCAACCTACGCCTCCCACGGATTGATAAACCTTAGGTCATCCCCTTGAGGGAAATTTGCTACTGTCCTACAAACCTCTGCACTTGGAGGCCCAATAACGTCTACAAGAAGAAGGTTGCTGTCGGGGATATACCCCGCGGCATGACCCGGCCGGAGTCATAATCCGGCTGGGACTTGGTAAACCGGGGTGGTGTTAAACCGGCAGACAATGTTAAACCGGCAAACAATGTTAAACCGGCAGACAATGTTAAACCGGCAGACGTTAAGAAGCCCAGGAAAGGAAGTCGAAATAGTTTAAGTCTTAGTCTGAGATGGACTCTACATGTAACTCGCCCCTTCAACTTATATAAGGAGGGGCAGGACTCCCCAAAAAGGAACAGGCAAGAAACAATCTCTAGGGCTAGACACAACTAGAGGAGAGTCGGTTTACGACGACTCTCTCGTGATAATAATGAGATCTAGCCTCAAATATCATGTTGGGTTGTTACCGTATGATGTTTCCCGGGGCCCGAAGTACACGACCCGGAAAGCAAATATTTTTTGGTGCGCCGTCGTCAAGTGATGCGCTTTCAAGCCATCCGAAACAATAGGATTCTCCAATCGGCCGCTATCTTGCAAGTCCCCGAAGCTGAAGGTTTTTCCGTGGTACTCACCAAAGCAATTTTCATATGGGATATTCTGGTCTACTTCGTCTCGGTCTCGTGATGAAGGTCAGAGTAATAAGTTTCTTCGGCAAGTCATGAGGATCCGATCTACTTCAGCAACAAAATCATCTACATACAAAACTTACGCGCGTGGTTAGCCAGATGCGTGCCAAGCACCGATTCAGATTTCGAGACCTGACGAAAGCTTGGTGTCTCGCGAAGGACCAAGTTATTAAAAAAATAAATGAGTTGGGATCACGACCGGGAAACGGATAATGACCCCGACCCGGACTGACTACACTGAATCGCCTCTGCTGCTTCTGCGGTCTGGTCGGCGGTTCGCCTCCGCCAAAAGCTGCCCGGTGAGCCGCCGGCCGCCTCGCCCTTGCTGAGCCGCTGCGGCATTTGCTTCTGAGCCGCCGCCGTCGGGCTGTTGTGCGTCGCCTCGACACCCTCCTCCAAGCCGCCGCTGCAGTCAAGACGCCCATTGCCAGCCGCCTCTCTGAGCACCCGCATCAGCGGCCTGCCGTGCCGCCGTTCGTGCGGAAACGAGCGCGTGCAACACTGCTTGGCTATATTCAGGCTCCTCTCTGAGCACCTGCACTCCGGCGCCTTTCCACTGACGTGATTGTGTCTCTACGGGCCATTGCCGCGCCGCCTTGTTAACCCGCCGTGGAGCTTCCTGCTACGTCTTGAGCTTCCGTTGGTTTTCCTCGAAGAGGAGAGGATGATGCAGCACAGTAGCGTAAGTATTTCCCTTAGTTTTTGAGAACCAAGGTATCAATCCAGTAGGAGGCCAAGCACAAGTCCCTCGTACCTGCACAAAACGATAGCTACTCGCAACCAACGCGATTAGGGGTTGTCAATCCCTTCAAGGTCACTTACGAGAGTGAGATCTGATAGAGATAATATTTTTGGTATTTTTGGTATACAGATGCAATGTGAAAAGTAAAAGCAAAGTAAAAACAAAGCAAGTATAAAAGTGATGGAGATTGGTATGATGAGAATAGACCCGGGGGCCATAGGTTTCACTAGTGGCTTCTCTCAAGAGCATATATATTCTACAGTGGGTGAACAAATTACTATTGAGCAATTGACAGAATTGAGCATAGTTATGATTATATCTAGGTATGATCATGTATATAGGCATCACGTCTGAGACAAGTAGACCGAAACGATTCTGCATCTACTACTATTACTCCACTCATCGACCGCTATCCAGCATGCATCTAGAGTATTAAGTTAAAAACAGAGTAATGCCTTAAGCAAGATGACATGATGTAGAGGAATAAATTCATGCAATATGATAAATACCCCATCTTGTTATCCTCGATGGCAACAATACAATACGTGCCTTGCAACCCTTTACATCCTGGGTAAGGACACGCAAGATTGAACCCAAAGCTAAGCACTTCTCCCATGGCAAGAAAGACCAATCTAGTAGGCCAAACCAAACTGATAATTCGAAGAGACTTGCAAAGATAACTCAATCATACATAAAAGAATTCAGAGAAGATTCAAATATTATTCATAGATAAACTTGATCATAAACCCACAATTCATCGGATCTCGACAAACACACCGCAAAAATAAGATTACATCGAATAGATCTCCACGAGAGAGGGGGAGAACATTGTATTGAGATCCAAAAAGAGAGAAGAAGCCATCTAGCTACTAGCTATGGACCCGAAGGTTTTAAGTAAACTACTCACACTTCATCGGAGAGGCTATGGTGTTGATGTAGAAGCCCTCCGTGGTGGATGCCCCCTCGTGAGCTCCGGAACAGGCCCAGGATGGGATCTCGTGGATCTGGAAGTTGCGGCGGTGGAATTAGGTTTTTGGCTCCTGTTCCGATCGTTTGGGGGTACGTAGATATATATAGGAGGAAGGAGTACGTCAGTGGAGCATCAGAGGGCCCACGAGGCAGGGAGGCACGCCCTAGGGGGGGCGCCCCCCACCCTCGTGACCGCCTCCGATGTTCCTTGGCGTAAGGTCCAAGTCTCCTAGATCACGTTCAGCGAGAAAATCACGTTTCCGAAGGTTTCATTCCGTTTGGACTCCGTTTGATATTCTGTTTCTTCGAAACAGTGAAAAAGGCAAAAAACAGCAATTCTGGGCTGGGCCTCCGGTTAATAGGTTAGTCCTAAAAGTAATATAAAAATGGAAAATAAAGCCCATTATAGTCCAAAACAATAGATAAAGTAGCATGGAGCAATAAAAAATTATAGATACGTTGGAGACGTATCAGGCATCCCCAAGCTTAATTCCTGCTTGTCCTCGAGTAGGTAAATGGTAAAAGAGAATTTTGATGCCGAGTGATACTTTGGCATAATTTGAATGTAAATCTTCTTAATCATGGTATGAATATTCAGATCCGAAAGATTCAAGACAAAAGTTCATATTGACATAAAATAATAATACTTCAAGCATACTAACTAAGCAATTATGTCTTCTCAAAATAACATGGCCAAAGAAAGTTATCCCTACAAAATCATATAGTCCGGCTATGCTCCATCTTCCCACACAAAGTATTTAAATCATGCACAACCCGATGACAAGCCAAGCAATTGTTTCATACTTTAACATTTTCAAAACTTTTTCAATCTTCACGCAATACATGAGCGTGAGCCATGGATATAGCACTATATGTGGAATAGAATGGTGGTTGTGGAGAAGACAAAAGAGGAAGATAGTCTCACATCAACTAGGCGATCAACGGGCTATGGAGATGCCCATCAATAGATATCAATGTGAGTGAGTAGGGATTGCCATGCAACGGATGCACTAGAGCTATAAGTATATGAAAGCTCAACAAAAGAAACTAAGTGGGTGTGCATCCAACTCGCTTGCTCACGAAGACCTAGGGCACTTGAGGAAGCCCATCATTGGAATATACAAGCCAAGTTCTATAATGAAAAATTCCCACTAGTATATGAAAGTGACAAAATGAGAGACTCTCTATCATGAAGATCATGGTGCTACTTTGAAGCACAAGTGTGGTAAAAGGATAGTAACATTGTCCCTTCTCTCTTTTTCTCTCATTTTTTTATTTGGGCCTTTTATCTTTCTTTTTTTATGGCCTCTTCTCTTTTTTTTCGTCCAGAGTCTCATCCCGACTTTTGGGGGAATCATAGTCTCCATCATCCTTTCCTCACTTGGGACAATGCTCTAATAATGATGATCATCACACTTTTATTTTTCTTACAACTCAACAATTACAACTCGATACTTAGAACAAAATATGACTCTATATGAATGCCTCCGACGGTGTACCGGGATATGCAATGAAACATGAGTGACATGTATGAAAGCATTATGAACGGTGGCTTTGCCACAAATACGATGTCAACTACATGATCATGCTGGCAATATGACAATGATGGAGCGTGTCATAATAAACGGAATGGTGGAAAGTTGCATGGCAATATATCTCGGAATGGCTATGGAAATGCCATGATAGGTAGGTATGGTGGCTGTTTTGAGGAAGGTATATGGTGGGTGTATGATACCGGCGAAAGGTGCGAGGTATTAGAGAGGCTAGCAATAATGGAAGGATGGGAAAAAGTGCGTATAATCCATGGACTCAACATTAGTCATAAAGAACTCATATACTTATTGCAAAAATCTAGAAGTTATCAAAGAAAAGTATTACGCGCATGCTCCTAGGGGGATAGATTGGTAGGAAAATACCATCGCTCGTCCCCGACCGCCACTCATAAGGAAGACAATCAATAAATAAATCATGCTCCGAGTTCATCACATAACGGTTCACCATACGTGCATGCTACGGGAATCACAAACTTCAACACAAGTATTCTTTGAATTCACAACTACTCAACTAGCATGACTCTAATATCATCATCTTCATATCTCAAAACAATTATCAAGCATCAAACTTATCTTAGTATTCAACACACTCAAAAGAAAGTTTCACATATCTTGAATACCAAGTATATTAACATTAAGCAAATTACCATGCTATTAACGACTCTGAAAATAATCTAAGTGAAGCATGAGAGATCAAGTTTCTTTAAAACAAATCCACCACCGTGCTCTAAAAGATCTAAGTGAAGCACTAGAGCAAAAATTATCACGCTCAAAAAGATGTAAGTGAAGCACTATGAGCAAAACTATCAAGCTCAAAAGATATAAGTGAAGCACATAGAGTATTCTATCAAATTCCAATTCATGTATGGCTCTCTCAAAAGGTGTGTACAGCAAGGATGATTGTGGTAAACTAACAAGCAAAGACACAAATAATACAAGACGCTCCAAGCAAAACACATATCATGTGGTGAATAAAAATATAGCTCGAAGTAAATTACCGATGGAAGTGGACGAAAGAGGGGATGCATTCCGGGGCATCCCCAAGCTTTGAATTTTTGGTGTCCCTGGATTATATTGGGGGTGCCATGGGCATCCCCAAGCTTAGGCTCTTTCCACTCCTTGTTCCATAATCCATCAAAAGAATTCACCCAAAACTTGAAAACTTCACAACACAAAACTCAATAGAAATCTCGTGAGCTCCGTTAGAGAATAAAAGAAAAGACTACTTTAAGGTACTGTAATGAACTCATTCTTTATTTATATTGGTGTTAAACTTACTGTATTCCAACTTCTATATGGATCATAAACTATTTTACTAGCCATAGATTCATCAAAATAAGCAAACAACACACGCAAAACAGAATCTGTCAAAAACAGAACAGTCTGTAGTAATATGTAACTAACGCAAACTTCTCGAACTCAAAAAGTTCTACCAAAATTAGAAGACCTTGAAAATTTTTTTGTTGATCAGCAGCAATTGGAATCAGTATTTTATCACGTTCTGGTGATTTTTAACAATTCGGGCACTGAGCGCAAAGTTTCTGGAAATTACAGCAAGATCAAATAACTATCATCCAAGAAGATCCAATAGGTTTAACTTGGCACAAACACTAATTAAAAGATAAAACCACATCTAAACAGAGGCTAGATGGATTATTTATTACTAAGATGCAAGGAAAAATATTGGGTTGTCTCCCAACAAGCGCTTTTCTTTAAAGCCTTTTTAGCTAGGCATTGAGATTCAATGATGCTCACAAGAAAGACAAGAATTGAGGAACAAAGAGAGCATCACAAAATATGTGATAAACACACTTAAGTCTAACATACTTCCTATGCATAGGCATATTATAGGCAAACAAATTATCGTAGCAAGCAAAAACTTGCATATGCAAGGAAGCGGAAAGGAACAATAACAATCTCAACATAACGAGAGGTAATTTAGTAACATGAAAATTTCTATAACCATATTTTCCTCTCTCATAATAATTACATGTAGGATCATAGGCAAATTCAACAAAATAGCTACCACAAAGTATATTCTCAACATGATCCACATGCATGCAAAGTTGATACTCTTCCAAAATAGTGGGATCTAAAGTTGACACTCTTCTGAACCCACTTTCAATATTATTGCAAACTATATTATCAATCTCATATTCATCATGGAGCTTAAATAAATTTTCAAGATCATAAGAAGAATCACCCCAATCATGATCATTGCAATAAGTAGTAGACACAGCAAAACTAGCATCCCCAAGCTTAGGGTTTTGCATCTTATTAGCACAATTGACATCAAAAGAATTTATAATAAAATCATTGCAATCATGCTTTTTATTCAAAGATCTATCGTGAGTCACTTCACGGATTTCAGGCAAAACCTTATAAAGATAATCTAGTGCATACAAATCACTAGGAATTGGTTCATCATAATTGGATCTCTTAAAAAGATTGGCGAGCGGATGATGATCCATAGATATTAGCTACTCTGTTTAGGAATAAATACCCAACTATTTCAACCAAACAAGCAAACGAGCCAAGTAAGACATCAAGGCAAAAGAAAAGACGAACGGAAAAGAGAGGGCGAATAAAACGGCAAGAGTGAAGTGGGGGAGAGGAAAACGAGAGGCAAATGGCAAATAATGTAATGCGAGAGATAGAGATTGTGATGGGTACTTTGTATGTTAACTTTTGCATAGACTCCCCGGCAACGGCGCTAGAAATCCTTCTTGCTACGTCTTGAGCTTGCGTTGGTTTTCCCCGAAGAGGAGAGGATGATGCAACACAGTAGCGTAAGTATTCCCCTCAGTTTTTGAGAACCAAGGTATCAATGCAGTAGGAGGCCACACACAAGTCCCTCGTACCTGCACAAAACGATAGCTACTCGCAACCAACGCGATTAGGGGTTGTCAATCCCTTCAAGGTCACTTACGAGAGTGAGATCTGATAGAGATAATATTTTTGGTATTTTTGGTATACAGATACAATGTGAAAAGTAAAAGCAAAGTAAAAACAAAGCAAGTATAAAAGTGATGGAGATTGGTATGATGAGAATAGACCCGGGGGCCATAGGTTTCACTAGTGGCTTCTCTCAAGAGCATATATATTCTACAATTGGTGAACAAATTACTATTGAGCAATTGACAGAATTGAGCATAGTTATGAGTATATCTAGGTATGATCATGTATATAGGCATCACGTCCGAGACAAGTAGACCGAAACGATTCTGCATCTACTACTATTACTCCACTCATCGACCGCTATCCAGCATGCATCTAGAGTATTAAGTTAAAAACAGAGTAATGCCTTAAGCAAGATGACATGATGTAGAGGAATAAATTCATGCAATATGATAAATACCCCATCTTGTTATCCTTGATGGCAACAATACAATACGTGCCTTGCAACCCTTTCTGTCACTGGCTAAGGACACCGCAAGATTGAACCCAAAGCCATGCACTTCTCCCATTGCAAGAACTACCAATCTAGTTGGCCAAACCAAACGGATAATTCGAAGAGACTTGCAAAGATAACTCAATCATACATAAAAGAATTCAGAGAAGATTCGAATATTATTCATAGATAATCTGGATCATAAACCCACAATTCATCGGTCTCAACAAACACACCGCAAAAAGAAGAGCTCCGAAACAGGGACCAAGATGGGATCTCGTGGATACAGGAAGTTGCGGCGGTGGAATTAGGTTTTTGGCTCCTGTTCTGATCGTTTGGGGGTTCGTAGGTATATATAGAAGGAAGGAGTACGTTGGTGGAGCATCAGGGGGCCCACGAGGCAGGGGGCGCGCCCTAGGGGGGGCGCCCCCACCCTCGTGACCGCCTCCGATGTTCCTTGGCGTAGGGTCCAAGTCTCCTGGATCACGTTCGGTGAGAAAATCACGTTTCCAAAGGTTTCATTCCGTTTGGACTCCGTTTGATATTGTGTTTCTTCAAAACACTGAAAGAGGCAAAAAACAACAATTCTGGGCTGGGCCTCCGGTTAATAGGTTAGTCCCAAAAGTAATATAAAAGTGGAAAATAAAGCCCATTCTAATCCAAAACAATAGATAACGTAGCATAGAGCAATTAAAAAATTATAGATACATTGAAGACGTATCACGCCCTGCCCTCGCCTCCCGCTCCTGCCGCGAAGCCCTGCAACCACAGCGGACCACCGCCACTGGTAGCCTCCGCCGCCTACATGCCCATGGACGAAGGATCCGGCACGGACACGCCGCCGCGGCGCCAGGGGAACAGGAACAGCAGGAGGTTCCCATGCCTGGCGCGGTGCGTGCATTGCGACGCGCGGTTCGTGTCGTCGATGGTGTCCGTGGGCACCTGGCACCTCCATTGCAAGGCCCGCCACAGGTATGCCAAGGTGTGCGTGCGCAGCCCCTCCAACGAAGAGATCTCTAGGTGAAGAAGCTGCGACCACGACCAAGAAGAGGATACGACCCGAACTCTCCGGCCGCTGCGGTGCCTCAGGCCGCCATGGCTCACGTCAACGCCGCTGATTGAGTAGCTTTGCTCCCGCTGCAAGCCGCCGACCGTCATCGTTGCCCGTGAGACACCGGTTTCCTCCGAATTGCCCTGCTCCTCCACTATTCTGAGCCGCCCTTGCGCTTCATCACTTCACCGCCGCTGGTGGCCGCCGCTCGTCTCGAAGCCTGTCTTGATTCCTCCTACGAGCCTTGTCCGACCCGGAAGAGGCAGGGATGGATTCACCTCATCTCCTTGACAACGACCCGTAAACGGATCTGGCCACAATCTGGATTCCTCTTGCGCCTCTGCTGCCTCGCGTACGCCCCGGTGGCTTCCGAGCCGTGGCCATCCTCCACGCCACGACCTGCCTCGATTGATGCTGGGAGGCGCCACGGTCTCCGCTTCCGCCTCTCCCTCCACCGGCCGGGCGGTGATTCGCCGTGACCCCGGTTGAGCCGCCGGCCGCCCCCGCGTCCATCGCCGCTTCGAATCGCCGTCTTCGCGACCTGCTCAAACCTCCACTGCACCTTTTCCCTGCTGGGCATCCCCTCCGCTCTGGTTCGTTCCCCTGTATTGAAGCCACAACAGTCAAACATCAGCTCTGACGAGCTGTCCCCGTGCTGAGTCACCTCTGTCTGAATCGCCACCGGGCCGCCATGGACTCGCCCTGCTGCCTAGACCTGCCCTGCTGCTTTAAGCCGCCCCGCCGCTTTACTCCAACGTCGCTCGCCTGTACGCCTCCGCGCGCGACTGCGGCCCCAGCATCCTCTCCCCTGATCTGTGCCCGCCGGGTCGACTCCCGCAGGTGCCCGCACCAATGACCCGGCCCGTCTGCCGTTACTCGCCCCCCGACGCTGAGCCGCTGCTGTTCGAGGACCCCGTCGGTCGCCATCGTCAAGCTGCTTGTTGAGCTGCCCTGCAAAGGCGCCGCTTCGCTAAGCGCCGCCGCCTCCGAGCTACCGTTTCCGTCACCGCGACCCTGAATCGGCCACGCCTTCAGGTCCGTGGCCTTGTTGACCCGTTGAAGTGGCTCCCCTCTGCTCGCAAGCAGCCCTCACGGCCCACGCCTCCGTGGCTTCAACTGCGCCCGCACACCCGAGTTGCCCGTTCGTCGATTTGGCTCCGCTTCGCTGTGCTCTGGCAGTTAGGTGTTCATACCGGATTGGTCTTGCCTCTGCTTCTGCTACAGTGCTACTCAAACCGCCCGGTGTTGACCCGCCGAGCTGTGGTCGCTGCTACTGCCACAGTTTGATGGATGGAGATTTTGAGTTCAAGAAGATGAAAACGGCGTCAGGTGTGTCACCACTACAAGCTGAAGGCCTATCAGTGCAAGGATCACATCGCAGGAAACGATTGGAAATTTTTGCAGCGTATTATATGATTGGGGAGCGGTCAAATCTCAAACCGCCAAGTACATCATTTTCCTCTTCTGCCTATTTTCCAGGCGCGTCAGGGAGTGAAAAAAAGAAAGAAAAAGAAAAAAAAGAGGAGGTCAAATATGACCCGGAGGGTCCGTCTGAGTCGACCGGTGCAGTGCTTTAAGCCGCCACCCCAGTTGAGGTGAACGGATCATTCATCATCCAAAACTGTTTGCCATCTGCAAACATCAGGTGCTATCCATCTCAAATTTGTTTTATTAACACATATTATTTCTATCAAAGGCAAATTACTTTGATTTGTATATTTTTATATACAGGACCATTATTCACTACAAATCTGGTTTATAGCACGGATATGGAGCACGGATTGATAATATTCCACCTGGGGATAATCCGGGACATATCATATGATGAATGGACACATACAATTTGTTGCCCTTGCGGTCCGGTCCACATCAGCTTGTTGGGATCGGGTCTGTTCGTTGTCAATGGGCGTGTGCAAATTACCGCCCCCGAGGCCTGGTCTACATCAACACGTCGGGCCGCATCTGTTTGCATGAGCTATTTATTGAGTAAAAAGGTAGTCACTGCTTGGGTAGCCCACCTTTCTTCCAACAAATTGGAGGCAAATTATCATTCAGCCGTCGTTTATGCTGGATGGTTCAATGGACATGTGCACGAATCACTGCCACTACAGTTTGGTTAACTTCAAACAACCAGTTGGAAGGAACCATCGGCCGAGTTGCTGACACGGCTCATATGGGATCATTTGTAATCCGCCGCAGTCACCTCCACCTTCTGTGGATTTACATCGTGTTATTAACACCGATGATATATACCTTCTGCTATGGTCAAGTACGGAGAATCTCAAGACAACTCCTTGAGTCATCTTAAGACTCGGGGGCTACAGTAATATGATTCAACAAATGTTGCCGGTTTTTAGTGAAGTCAAGAGCTCTAGGACGTTGGAGGGAAAGATAACCTGGTCCTGGAGGCTACTGCCTTATTGGCGAAAATTTAAAAGTCGTCCGAAGAATCTTCCGGTTCACAATGAAGAAGGCCAGTTTAAAATCCGGTTCAAGGGAAATCTGTTCCCCCACAAAGCTCTGAGCTCAAATCTGATTTAAGAATTTCCGGTTCAAAAAGAATTAATCTCTCGCAAGTTCGAGTTTAAAGGTTGTCAGAAAATTTCCGGCTAAAAATGAAGATTCCGGTTTACAATCCGGTTTAAGAGAAAATTATCTCTTGCAAAGCTCTGACGCTCTCAATATTCGGTTCAAAATCCCGGTTCAAGAAGAATTTATCTCTTGCAAAAAGTTAAAGGTTGCCAAAGAGGACCTGCTGCCCTGAAGCACGGCTCAAACATGGGTATCCCGCCTTATTGGCTTATCATATTATATATCACATGTGGGCTTCTGCTTGCAAAGCGGAGTCCTGTCCATTAATCCGGCTATCATGCCACAGTACAGCTTGGGAGCTTCACACCCAAGGGGCCAAAGAGAGTATTGTTGCTAAAAGCACAATTCAAACATAGGCACCCATTGAGCACAGCTCACAAAAGTTACTTGGGGGCTCTTTGTGTAAAGTAACAAAGAGTTTGAAAGGACCCTTGTAATAGAGTATCGACCCACGGCTTGGAAGCCTGGTGTATTCACCTAAAACCCCGGGTTAACCTGCCTTCATCAAGTAAGCCACTCCTATCAAGGTAATCCTGGCATGACCCGCCGAACGTTTGACAGTTACTCTCATAGAGACCCTGAACTTGTCAAAGTTAAAATGATGATTGGTTAGTTGGAGGCCCATCTTAAAAGGCTTTGTCAAATGGTTTAACTCAGCGGCCTGGCAGCCCACGAAAAGCCTCGAATTTGGGCCTGGCAGCCCTCGAAAAGCCTCGACTACAAGTTTTATTTGCTCTTGCTGTTTGCAAAGTTTTATCTCTTTTTTGATCAAGTTCTAAGTTAAACCGGTGTCTCCTGACCCGGCCAGACTATATGTCATTACATCAACCCGGTGTTTCTTAACCCGGTATGGCTTCCAGTTATCAAGCTGTTAGCACATAATCACTTATAATACGGTGTTTATTGACCCGGTCTGGCTTTGGACTATAAGTCGCCAGTATATATTTGGATTGCGCCATTGGAATCATGCTCTTATAAATCATTGGATTATATTATTCAAATCTTTAATAGCCAACATGGCTGGATTTTTATTATGGTTATCAATAACCAATATTGTGATTGAGGTTTTCAAAGTCGCTTTTAGCGCAATGGTAATTATTTATCAATGGATATGATTTATTCTACAATTGAAGGAATAGTCCCGAGTTGCTGCAGGCTTACGACCTGGCACTTGGGGGCTAGTTTATTTCAGTTGAAATTACATCAAATACATAAGTCTCATGTTGCTGCAAGCATGCACCATGACACTTGGGGGCTAATGCAAAGTCATTTTTTGCTCACCTTATTGAAGACCCGACTCATCACACTGTAATGAGCCGACCCTTGGGGGCTACCAATTGCCTGTGTCAACAGTTTAAGGTACACAACTTTTTATCCATTATATTGTAGGGTCCACTGCTTAGTTGGTAAAGCACAAGACTTTTAACCTTGTGGACGTGGATTCAAGCCCCATGATGGGGGTTACATCATATGATGTTATTTTTGTTGAAGTATGTATATCAAGTCCCAGCTCAATATTATCTTACTGAGCCAGCCCTTGGGGGCTACACGTTGCTGTTCAAAGTTTACATGGTTATATTTACAAAGTCCCTGCTCATTATTGCATAATGACCCGGCCCTTGGGGGCTACAATGGTTGAAGTTTTATGAGCATCAGCAATTATAAGTCCTGTGTTGATGCAAGCATGACAACCCGGCACTTGGGGGCTACATATGTGGAATAATCAATTCTGACTAGTGATTGAGATGAACAACCTGGATTTCTTCAAGATTGTGATATTTATATTGAAGCAAGTCTTAAGCTGTTGCTATGCTACCTTCTTGAGACTTGGGGGCTACAAGTGATAGGCATATAAGAGGTATATTTTCAAGCTGGATGTTAACTACAAGTATGACCTGGTGCTATCAATATTTATAAACCGGTGATCTTGGCAATGATAAACCGGCAAGTTCTACGTCCTTAAACCGGCTGAAGATCAGATGAGTATTTCAAGGACCAATATTGTTTTTAAGCATTGGGAGCTGAATCAAAGGAGTTATTCTTCACAATATATTTTCTATGAGAAACCAATGTCAGCAAGTTGATTATGAAGCTGGCCTATTAAACCAGATTTTCTAGAAGAAGGAAGTGACAAGGACTCAAGGATGATCATGATCAGTTTAACATGGATAAATCCAAATTAAACTGGGGGCTAATGTCGGGGATATACCCCACGGTATGACCCGGCCAGAGTCATAATCCGGCTGGGACTTGGTAAACCGGGGTGGTGTTAAACGACTGACAATGTTAAACCGACAGACAATGTTAAACCGACAGACGTTAAGAAGCCCAGGAAAGGAAGTCAAAATAGTTTAAGTCTTAGTCCAAGATGGACTCTACATGTAACCCGCCCCTTCAACTTATATAAGGAGGGGCAGGACTCCCCAAAAAGGAACTGGCAAGAAGCAATCTCTAGGGCTAGACACAACTAGAGGAGAGTCGGTTTACGGCGACTCTCTCGTGATAATAATGAGATCTAGCCTCAAACAGCATGTAGGGTTGTTACCGGATGATGTTTCCCGGGGCCCGAAGCTGTCTAAATCTTTGTCTTGTGTTGCGTTCTCTTGATTCTGCTCAATCCCTCTCAAGCTACCACATAGATGCGTTGGCCTCGCGACTAAGTCCTCACACTAAGGACATCTAACGTGTTAATACCACGACAGTTGCGTAGTAGACATCAATTGGTTCCTACATATTCTACGAAGATCTTTATCGGTCAAACCGCATAACAACATACGTTGTTCCCTTTGTCATCGGTATGTTACTTGCCCGAGATTCGATCGTCGGTATCTCAATACCTAGTTCAATCTCGTTATTGGCAAGTCTCTTTACTCGTTCCGTAATGCATCATCCCGCAACTAACTCATTAGTCACATTGCTTGCAAGGCTTATAGTGATGTGCATTACCGAGAGGGCCCAGAGATACCTCTTCGACAATTGGAGTGACAAATCCTAATATTGATCTAGGCCAACTCAACAAGTACCATCGGAGACACCTGTAGAGCACCTTTATAATGACCCGGTTACGTTGTGACGTTTGGTAGCACACAAAGTGTTCCTCAGGTATTCGGGAGTTGCATAATCTCATAGTCATAGGAACATGTATAAGTCATGAAGAAAGCAATAGCAACATACTAAACAATCAAGTGCTAAGCTAACGGAATGGGTCAAGTCAGTCACATCATTCTCTAATGATGTGATCCCGTTAATCAAATGACAACTCATGTCTATGGCTAGGAAACTTAACCATCTTTGATTCAACGAGCTAGTCAAGTAGAGGCATACTAGTGACACTCTGTTCGTCTATGTATTCACACATGTACTAAGTTTCCGGTCAATACAATTCTAGCATGAATAATAAACATTTATCATGATATAAGGAAATATAAATAACAACTTTATTATTGCCTCTAGGGCATATTTCCTTCAGTCTCCCACTTGCACTAGAGTCAATAATCTAGTTCACATCGCCATGTGATTTAACATCAATAGTTCACATCACCATGTGATTAACACCCATATTTCACATCGCTATGTGACCAACACCCAAAGGGTTTACTAGAGTGAGTAATCTAGTTCACATCTCCATGTGATTAAGACCCAAAGAGTACTAAGGTATGATCATGTTTTGCTTGTGAGAGAAGTTTAGTCAACGAGTCTGCCACATTCAGATCCGTATGTATTTTGTAAATTTCTATGTCTACAATGCTCTGCACGGAGCTACTCTTGCTAATTGCTCCCACTTTCAATATGTATCCATATTGTGACTTAGAGTCATCTAGGTCGGTGTCAAAGCTTGCATCGACATAACTCTTTATGACGAACTCTTTATCACCTCCATAATTGAGGAATATTTCCTTAGTCTTCTAAGGATAATTTTGACCGCTGTCCAGTGAATTACTCCTAGATCACTATTGTACTCCTTTGCCAAATTTAGGGCAGGGTATACAATAGGTCTAGTACATAGCATTGCATACTTTATAGAACCTATGGCTGAGGCATAGGGAATGACTTTCATTCTCTCTCTATCTTCTGCCGTGGTCGGGCTTTGAGTCTTACTCAACTTCACACTTTGCAATACAGGCAAGAACTCCTTCTTTGTCTGTTCCATTTTGAACTTACTTCAAAAACTTGTCAAGGTATGTACTCATTGAAAAAAACTTATCAAGTGTCTTGACCTATCTCTATAGATCTTTGATGCTCAATATGTAAGCAGCTTCACCGAGGTCTTTCTTTGAAAAACTCCTTTCAAACACTCCTTTATGCTTTCCAGAAAATTCTACATCATTTCCGATCAACAATATGTCATTCACATATACTTATCAGAAAAGCTGTAGTGCTCTCACTCACTATCTTATAAATACGGGCTTCACCGCAAGTCTGTATAAAACTATATGCTTTGATCACACTATCAAAGCGTACATTCCAACTCCGAGATGCTTGCACCAGTCTATAAATGGATCACTGGTGCTTACACACTTTGTTAGCATCTTTTGGATTGACAAAACCTTCTGGTTGTATCATATACAACTCTTCTTTAAGAAATCTATTAAGGAATGCAGTTTTGACATCCATTTGCCAAATTTCATAAAATGCGGCAATTGCTAACATGATTCGGACATACTTTAAGCATAGATACGAGTGAGAAACTCTCATCGTAGTCAACACCTTGAACTTGTCGAAAACCTTTTGCGACAATTCTAGCTTTGTAGATAGTAACACTACTATCAGCGTCCGTCTTCCTCTTGAAGATCCATTTAATCTCAATGGCTCGCCGATCATCGGGCAAGTCAATCAAAGTCCACACTTTGTTCTCATACATGGATCCCATCTCAGATTTCATGGCCTCAAGCCATTTCACGGAATCTGGGCTCATCATGGCTTCCTCATAGTTCGTAGGTTCGTCATGGTCAAGTAACATGACTTCCAGAACAGGATTACCATACCACTCTAGTGCGGATCTTACTCTAGTTGACCTACGAGGTTCAGTAGTAACTTGATCCGCAGTTTCATGATCATCATCATTAACTTCCTCACTAATTGGTGTAGGAATCACTGGAACTGACTTCTGTGATATACTACTTTCCAACTTGGGAGAAGGTACAATTACCTCATCAAGTTCTACTTTCCTCCCACTCACTTCTTTCGAGAGAAACTCCTTCTCTAGAAAGGATCCATTCTTAGCAACGAATATCTTGCCTTCAGATCTGTGATAGAAGGTGTACCCAACAGTCTCCTTTGGGTATCCTATGAAGACACATTTCTCCGATTTGGGTTCGAGCTTATCAGGTTGAAACTTTTCATATAAGCATCGCAACCCCAAACTTTAAGAAACGACAACTTAGGTTTCTTGCTAAACCATAGTTCATATGGTGTCGTCTCAACGGATTTAGATGGTGCCCTTATTTAATGTGAATGCGGCTGTCTCTAATGCATAACCCCAAAATGATAGTGCTTAATCGGTAAGAGACATCATAAATCGCACCATATCTAGTAAAGTACGATTACGACGTTCGGACACACCACTACGATGTGGTGTTCCGGGTGGCGTGAGTTGTGAAACTATTCCACATTGTTTCAAATGAAGACCAAACTCGTAACTCAAATATTCTCCTCCATGATTAGATCATAGAAACTTTATTTTCTTGTTACGATGATTTTCCACTTCACTCTGAAATTCTTTGAACTTTTCAAATGTTTCAGACTTATGTTTCATTAAGTAGATATATCCATATCTGCTCAAATCATCAGTGAAGGTCAGAAAATAACGATACCCGCCGTGAGCCTAACACTCATCGGACTCAGATGAACTGTTTGTGATTAGGCAACACAAAAGAAACGGTCAGCCCGATCAAAGGTGTGTGCGATATACGGCATGCGGTTCACTCAGATGAACTGTTTGCGTTGAGACATGAGAACAGAAATGGTTCAACTTAACAAGATGTGTGTGATACGCGGCAAACAGGTCTGTAATCAGAAATGTGTCTGAAGACCGATAAGAACAATGACGGTTGCTGCTAATAAGACGTGTGTGTTGTGAGCAAATGATTGCTGGTATACAATTGTGAGTGATTGATGAAAGCATCACCGACGGGTTCCATTCTTTAGTCCATGTGCGATGTGATTTTCTTTGTCCGCACACCATCTGCGATCTGTCTATAGAGCATCAACATATATCTTAAAAAGACAACATTGCATAACCAAATTAAGCATACAATTACACAAGCGACTACACACATAACATTTGCACACACCAAAGTAAGCAATTAGATGCATACTAAAGTAGGAGAAATGAGGATCTAATCATCTACTTATTGTTGCGACGACGCTTGCCATTGCTCTGCTTCTGGCTGGATCCCTGGCCGTTTTGGGGAAGGAGGGACTTCCTCACATCAACGATCCACCGGTACATGTCGTAGCTCGTGTACACCTCCTTGGCCACGTACACGACGTGAGCTTTGTCGAGTTTCTCCATCCAGGCCGAGTGCCAGGCACGCTTGTCCTTGTTGCACGAATCCTTCATGTCTCTGTAGTAGGGGTCGATGATGGCCTCGGCGAGGTGAACTAGTGAGTCCTTCTCATGCTCCTTGCTGCCCCAGATCTTGTATTGGCCCTGGATGTCGACAAGATTCTGGCAGGCGATGCCTGAACTCTCGAGCGCCTTTACATCGTTGGTGATGTCCACCATAGCGAACATGTAGTGGGGGCTGTTGAGAAACCTGGCGAAATGCTCGCAAGACCTTGTGGCCAGGCAGTAGTGGTAGATGAGGATGTGGTGGCGCACGCACATCTAGGTGACGACAACCTTAGGATGAGAGTCGACACGAGCGAGGGTGTACTCGAGGTCGAACACGACCACCTTGTACTTCTCTTCGGCAAGCAACGGCTCCATGATGTGGATGGAGTGCTCCGCCCAGACCGGGTCGTTGGTGTACACCACCGAGAGGTCCATGAACCTTCTGTGGGTGTCCACCACGGCACGCATGGTGAACTGCTGCTCGTTGTCGGCAGCCGCTCGAAGCGCCATTGGAGCCATGCAGGATACCCTCTAAGAATTTCTCATGGTGGGTGTGCTTCTTGCAATGGTGGGGCGCGATCGAAAGGTTGAAGAGACACAAGGGTAGGTTAAATGGCCGCTGTAATAATAAATGGGGGGCGGCCGGCCTGTAATCGTCACGTCTTGTCACGGTGTTCATAGCGGAGGATTCCAAAATCCAGTGCACGCTTGACAACACCGCACCCCAGGCGTGGACACTCGAGTGCGATAATTAATTCTGCGCTCTACAGTGCACACGGTGGAAGAAACCAACTGTGTGCAATAATGTCGAAGATCGCAGTTGAGTTAGCTATACAGATCGTGTGCTGTGAGTCGACAAGGTAAACTGATTCGAGAATGGTTAATAAAATCTAAGACCATTGCATATTAAGGTCAAAATAGTGCTAGCAATATACGAGTCTCATACGATGCCATTTCACAATTGTACCACAAAAGCTCGAAATGTTACAAGGTTCAAATTCCGGAGTTATATGGCTCAAATTCGAAGATTACAAGGTTCAAACTGATATTAGAAATGAAATTCAGCTCATCAGTGAAACTTCATGCTTGATGCGCTGAACATGGATATCAGAGAGGTTCAAACTAATATTACCGCTTCTAAGTATGGCTTCGAAACCTCACAATTTTTGCAAAGTGGTCAGCCAGTGAGAAGTCATGTATGGGGTTGACCCGATGACTTCCGATTACTCTGTCATCTGAAGTACCAAAATGAAATTCAGCATTTTTGGAGCCTACTCCATTCTGCCAGCAGCGCCAAGCGCTGATCAATGACCATTCATTTTTATGAAATAAATGTAGGGCAAACCTCATTTCCTTCAGCACCCTTGCTCTGAGAACAAAGAACCTGGCGAATATAATCTCCGGTAAGGTCCCTCGGTAGGAGTTCAAAGTAATTTCTGAGAGATGCAGATCTAGGCATTTGACGTGATTGTTATATTGTATCACATTATCCACCATTGGGCCTAATCTTATATGCAAAAGAAGAAAACATGTTAGTGCCTACATGCAGTTTTGAACATTACTACATGACTAGCTATTTGGTTTGCAGGATTTGTAAAATGCACTAACATGCCATCTTCGATCTGACATGATTAACATGGGCATTTGATTACATTCTAGAAAAATGTAGCCTTCTTCACAAGAGGTTGGAGTGGATGAAAAGTTCCCTAAGAAAACTAGTACAGATGAATCCAAAGGAGAAATGCTTATTGATTGTAACCATATGGATCAAGCAACCAATATGGGGGGACATGTATGTACTGAAATCCTCCAAAAGAACCTTCAAAATCGTAGTACATTGTCATTGTAAACTTGGAAAAAGGTGTCACAAATTCAACTTCCTTATGGTTAAGATTTAACAGGAAAGGAACATCACCTCGATATATAGCTTCTCTAGGTACAGAAAGCATCTCAGGAAACTGACAACTTGCTCCAGGTCGGGCCTGATAGATTCTAGTGCCAAGATCTTCACTGTGCGCAGTTTTGGGGTCAAGTTTGTTGGGATCATTTTCTGAATGACAGATGAACAAACATCTTCAAAATTAGAAATAATGTTAATTTGTAGAAGGAGAGGTAGAAGGCGGCTGTTGTACCTGAACGGGTGTGTATCCAATAACAAGTTCGGAGTATTTGTCAGACGAGTAGCCCACCACTGTCAATTTCGGCGCAGAAATGACATTGATTCTTGTTGGACCTTCTTGATCAACTACAAGTAATCTCTCAAGTGCAGGTGTGTCCTAGATGACCATACCATGGTCCACCTTTTGTGATGTCTTCCTGCCGCACCAGCAACACACATAAATAGTCCGGAGAGTCATGGAGGTGATGTGGAAGGTACTCAACCCATTGATCGCCTGAAGACGAAGGTACCCGAGTGCAGTACAGCCACGGACCAGGCGCTCCATGTCACCCTTTGAGAGGCAGACGGCAACGAGCTCGAGGTGCTTCAGTCGTGGTAGAATAAGAGCAGGCGCGTCATTAAGGGGCGGGAAATGGCAGTTCCTGAACTTGGCGACACGCAGCGCGGGCGCAAGGCAGAGTGCAGACGTTGGCAGCGACCGCATATGCCCATCATCAAACGTGAGCTCCTCGAGCTGATCTAGGGCGGGGGATCGGAACCAGTCATCAAGATTGTCTCGGTCCTTGCCGTTGGAATGGAACTTGCCCATTCTAAGGCCTTTGGTTAGGCCAAGGTGACTGCCGAGGATCTTGGAGAACGCATCGAAGCTTTTGCGATAGCCATAGCAGAGCCCGTGGGTGTCGATGAGGTCGAGAGGACTGGAGTTCCATAGGGCCGCCACCGCCGGGAAAGGAGGGTTGTCCGCGCCCCATATTTGATTGGGAGGAGGGATATGATGACTCTCAACATATCACCGGGGAGGCTGCTGATTAAGTCTAGGCCTGCTGGAGTCGCTTGCGGTTCTAGCTTGCCTCGCCTCCGCTTGTTGGCAGCCCCGTTCTCCACCTCCGGAGTCTCCTTGTCAGCGGCGCTTTCTGATAGAAATGGGAGTATAGGGAATATTTAGTTAAAACAGAACAATAAAAAAGTGTATTGGTAACTAGAAGTTATTAGGTAGGAATATAGTAAGATAACGGAATAACAATTGGTTGCTTAAATACTACACAATTCATTTGATATTGTTGGGTAAGTCAACATATGCAGATAGTTGAAAAGAAAACTTACTTCGAACAAAGTCTGGACGGATGATTTTGTCGGGGAAGTTAGCATATATCTCATGACCAGGCCCTTCTATGTGCAGTGCAATTTTAGTGCCAGCTTTCAGTACATAAAACTTTGCAATTTCATTCCAAAAGCCAGTGCCAAAATAGGAGTCACCACGTTCATCAAGTCTTACAGTAGCAACGATTGTAAATCCATGGTTTGTGCGCAGTATGACATTCGTGGAGCCTTGATGTATGTAAAGGGAAAAATTATGCACTACATAATCTGTTGCATAGCGAGGGATGTCCTGCATAAAATGGTAGGGTTGTTAAAGAAAATATGGTAACATGCAAATATGGGCCCAAATTAAAAGAACTGTACAGCAGTTGAAATCGAATGACAAAAGTCTATAATTAAACAGACTAGTCGTCGACCCGTGCATTCGCACGGGCTAGCTAATAAACTGTATGTATTAATAGAAAACCACTTTTTTATAGTTAACACAGAACGCCACCTACTTGTGAACCTAGTACTTTTGTTGTGCAAAAATGTTGTTAGCCAAATAATTACTTGCTTGATTGGTAAAAAAAGCACTTGCCTATGTGAGCAAAATAAACTGTGTCACAAACCAGAACAAACCTAATTAGGATATCTGGGGGAGACTAAATAAATCCAGTACTGATTAATTTCTTGCTACCATCGTTCCCAAACATCCAATACTATTACACATCTCTATGATCACCATGCACGTCCAAGGCTCCAGTGCCTCTGCATCTCCATCTGATCCCTCACTTGCTGCTTCTTGCATTACATGGTGCTAATCCTGCTCTACAATATCAAATTATGGACTTATTGTACCTACAGTTGTAAGAAAACAAATACAAATTTCCGTATTAGTGTATCTACTTATTATATATACCCACTTTTGTAAGAAAAGAAATGCAAAATCTTCTAGTATATTTTTCCCTAACTACTGAGAAATCACAACAGGCTAGCTGCTCAGCATGGTATATATATTTCTCTTCTCACCTGTTGTTCCAAATCTAGTGGCATGGATGACCATGCATCAGTTCATCGAAAAGTTTCTGACATAGCAGCCATCCAAAACAATGATAACTCGTTACGCCAAAAGTAAAGTATTGAAGTGTCCATGATCTCAAATATAAATGTGGATCTTGCACCATATGAAAATTTGTTTTTTAATCTATAGTTCTCATTTCTTATTAATCCGAAGAGTGCACAACTTAGCATGTTGTGCAGATGTAGCAACTGCCCAACTACAGAATATATCACCTGAATGACAATTGGGAACTTGAACCCAAGACATGTTCCACTTTTATTCAGTTTGTGCCTTTAAATGCTCCGGTCAAGATATCAACCACACAATTGTCTTTGGCCAACACAACATCAGTACGTAGATACATAGCCAGATAGCATGCATGTAATACATAACCTGTTTCGTACATAAACAATTGTAGAAATATAACCGTACATCTATTGGGGAGAAAATACCTGATGTGGTTGCCGACGACATTGATGACGTCATCGCTGGATAAATCGATGCTGCTATTGCTATTGTTTGGATGAATTGTTGCTTCTTTCAAGTGGCTAGATGTGCTCGCCGCTCTCTTGTACGTCCTAGTAAATAGGACTTTGCTCCTGCATGTACTCAGTGGTGCCATCTCAATATCTGCCGGGAAAAGCTGAAGAAGGCCATCAGATTCAGCTAAGTAGAGAGAATGAGGAGGACCGGGGTTGTGGAAAGTGAGAAAGACATGAATATGACGCACGTACATATATCTCATAGCTAAGCTGACTTCCCAAGAAGATTAATCAATTCCAGCCAGATGCGCTAGTAGGTAGGTGCGTGCGTATGTATAGCTAACAGAGATTGATATCTTTCAGCCGCTAACACACGCATATGAGAGACGACGATTAATTGCAACTTCTCAATGGATCGTCGTCGTACTGGCCTGCAGCGTCGGCCTTTGAACGGCGACTAATTCTTCCAACGCGATCCTGCCCAAAATTCGTCCGGTGTTATGCATACATAGAAAGCTGGCTCAACACTTCCACTTCTTTCCTCATGGTAGGGTGTAGTCCACAGCAGACCGCCGTCGTTGCCAGCGCCATGTGGTTGTTTGCCCTTATTTCATTTTTCCGAGGAAGATAGTCCACTGTTCTTGCCGTCTCCATGGATTTTCTTTATGAGGCGGCTATAGATGAGATGACACATAAGTCTGAAGATCAGCCGCAGTTTATGATCTGTCCGCATCACATACAGGGAGACCTCAAAGTTAGGATCGGGTCGTCAGTAAGGATTGAGGAGGCGGCTTCAATCCGTTCAGACCTAATTTCTAGTAGCAGCTATTGATCTGTGGTTACCCACGGTCCTTCCTCGAGGCGTTAGGGGCAGGCGGCCAAACCTGAAAGTCCTGCTGCTGGATTCGTTAGTGGCGTACCTGAAAGCCGTGATGCTACGAAATAGACGAAGTGTCGGTATACAAAAAGAGGGCCGCACTTTTGTACCCCTTTACCTGTGCACGGCCAGTCGGAGCCGCGCCCGCGGTCGCTCCAAGCAGAGCAGGGGAGGTAAGCCAAGGTAAGACCGAAGCCCAATACAATCAGAGCAACGCCAACGCCAAGACCACAAAGAGCAGAGGAACGAAGTAGGTTCCCCCGGCAAGACCCTTGCCGGGGCAGCTCGCCCCACACCAACAGAGCGAGCCACCCTTGAGCCCACGGTCCCCGCCATCATCTATGTGGGGCCAGGGCTCGGGAAGGCACCTCTGTGGTGGCATGCAGATCTTTGTGAAGACATATTCAAGATCAGATGAGGATTAGAAGACGATGATCCTCGGCAAGATCCTTGCCGAGGAAGGCCACCAGACCCCCGGCAAGGCCCTTGCCGGGGACGACAGCACACCACGGCAAGATCCTTGCCGGGCCACCCGGCAAGGCCCTCACCAAGGACGCCAGCAGGGCCACCGCCAGGTCCACGCCAACCAAGCTTCCACCGCCGTTCACATGCAGCTGCCAGCCCAACCAGCTGGGCGGGCACCTGCGTGGCAACATGCAACCCCCAGGCCAACTCGTCAGCGCCTGTGTGGCGGCATGCAGATCTTCGTGAAGGCTCCACCACCGCGCAACCTCAGCTGCCTGCCTGCCTACATGGCGCCACACACATCGCTGGCCAGGGCGCGTGTCAAAGCGAGGAGGAGCAGCGACGGACGGGATGAGCCTCGCCCCTGTCCCCAATAAAGCAAGGGGACACCTAAGCTACGCATTAAATGCGTCTTGTCCTGTAATACGAGCGATAAGCTCAGGGCACTGTACGCCTTTCCACCTCCTGTGTGCCACTGTGGCAGCCCCTTTCGACTATAAAAGGAGGCCCATGGCATACTGGAGAAGGATTCGGCTCTTTGGAACCACACACTCACCACAGCTAGTTCGAGAGCTCAAGAACTCTCTGAAATACACCCACCAAAGCCGGACTAGGGTTTTACGCATCCTCGCGGCCCGAACCTGGGTAAACGATCCTTGTGCTGTCTACTAGCCCTACTCTCCTCGCAACCCCGCGCCCCGGCAACTATAGTAGGGATTCTTGTTATCCCATAGGTGTCGTTCCACACCGACATCTTTGGCGCGCCAGGTAGGGGGCGCAATTGTGAGAATCTGGTCTAGTAGTTAGCCTAGCAGTTCTTCGTCGCCATGGCTCCGAAGAAGAAGACGGCCACGGCGATCGGCTCATTGGGAGCCGAACGGCCCGTGCCGGTGCGAGCGGGCAGTGGACTGGTCGCAGACAGGACCCGGGCCGCGGTTCGAAAGCACCAAGACGCTTTGGTAGTCGAGCTCAGAGAGCGGCGCGTTCACAAGACAGATGACCGGCTACACGTCACCGGATCCAAAGACAGAGGTGGGCCCCCCGCAGGCGGCGCGGGGCCCTCCAAGGGTGTCGCTGTGCCACCTCCGGGCGGCGCAGCGACCTCTAGGACGCCCACACAGGCGACCACTGTGTGCTCTTCCCATGGTGTGCGCCTCGAGTAGCGTCACCGCGTTGATGACCCTAGGCACCGCCGTGGGAAGAGCCCCGTGCGTCCTCCGCAGGATGAGGGGGCTCAGCACGCCCGCCGAAGCGCTGGCGAAAATGGCGCTCAGCCGCTGGGTCGTAATGGAGCTCCTTCTAACGTAGCTAGAAGTCAAAGCGCGTCGCGATCCACGCAGCTGTCGCCGCCGCCCACGCCGGCGGAAGCTTTGGCGCGCGCGCAGCTGCTCCTCGACTTCCCTCCTGTTGCGGAGAAGCTTGACGAGTGGAGGGCCACCATCCGGAGCCTCGTCGCTGTCGCCAACAAAGACGATCCACGAACAGCGGACCCCTCGGGTCGGCGCTCCACCGAGCCACCACGTGCTGGCGCTGGGAGGACCGGGGTAGCTGCGGCCACGGTGCACTCTCCTCCTCCTCGCCAGCCGCCGCAGGCGTCTTCCTGTCACGACGACGCTTGTGATAACATCTCTATAACTTTGTCCGACCCGCGGACCCACCGCGACCAGCGCCAAGTTCTTCAAGAACGAGGTCACGAAGACGCTCGAACCACCGTCGAACGCCGGCCCGAAACGCGCCGCCAGTCGGACAAGCGGGCGGGACCCGCTATGGACCACCCGGCACCGGGGGGCTCCGGCGGCCTACCTTACGAGGTGGGCTTCCTGGCCTTTACCCGTGAGCTGCGGCAGTTCCAGTGGCCGTCCCACCGCACGTTCAAGCCCGACGTCGGCGAGAAGTACACTGGCAAGACCCATCGGTCCGAGTTCCTTAGCATCTACACCATCGCGATGCAGGCTGCTGGAACTCGCGACGACAAGGTGCTTGCCTACTATTTCCCGCTGGCACTGAAGCCCAATGTTATGTCCTGGTTGATGCACTTGCTGGCGGATTCCATTTCCTCTTGGGCGGATCTGTGCCATGAGTTCGTTGGCGCCTTCACAGGAGGCCACCAAGCTCATGGCTAGGCCAGTGATCTGCATATCATTCCCCAGAAGGAAGGGGAAACCCTGTGCAAGTACATCCAGAGATTCAGCCGGGTGCAGTACAACATCCCCGGCGTTCATCCCGCCGCTGTGATCAGCGCGTTCCATCAGAACGTGCGCAACCGCAAGATGCACGAAGAGCTGCCGATGACCAAGGTTAAGGATGTGGCTGAGCTCTACGTTCTGGCCAATAGGTGCGCCCGACTGAAGAGGGAAGGAAGTACCCCGACGAAGACGCTGGTGCGGAAACCGACTCTACCGAGGAAGACGCTGCTACCCCGACGAAGAAGGGCCGACATCGCAGCAGGAAACGCAAAGGCAAGGCCGTGCTTGCCGTTGAAGGATCTGACAACACCGGCGCTGCCAAGAAGGTCAAGGTAGATGCCCCCGACAAGGAGATTGCCGGGTGCGCCCCCTGCCGGGCCTTGGCGGCTGCCGACAAGCCAGGAAGCTCCGGCAAGCAATATTGCAAGATCCACCGCACCAAGGGCCATGACCTCCAGAACTGCCGACAAGTCGAGCTGCTTGTTGAGAAGCAAAAGGCTGGGTACGAGAGGCGGGACAAGGAGAAGGACCAGGATGGTGCTGAGGGATCCGGCAAGAAGCGTGGCGTCCAAGGAGGCCGCCCCGGCAAGGACAACCAGCAAGAGAGGCCCGCCCGGGGCCGCGACAAGAAACAGGAAGACGACGAGGACGACGAGTCTAGTGAGCAAGGGTTCCAGAAGGCTACGGAGGCCATGTGCGTCGATGGCGGCGCCTCGCTGCATACCTCTCACCGCCAGCTCAAGTAGTGGGCGCGTGAGATTACAGCAGCAGAGCCGTCGTTCGACGCTCAGAAGCCGCTGAAGTGGTCTAGCACGCCCCTCATCTTTGACGCCGAGGACCACCCTGACCGCACTACCGCGGTCGGGTGTTTGCCATTGTTGGTCTCACCAACGATACGCAACCTCAGGGTGAACAAGATGTTGGTTGACGGCGGGGCCGGTCTGAACTTGATCTCACCTGTCGCGATCAAAAGGTTGCAAATCCGTGATGGAGACCTCGAGGAAACGGGCACGTTTCAAGGGGTTAATCCGGGGAGGAGCTAGCTGAAGGGAAAGGTCACGCTGCCCGTGACATTTGGAGGAGAGTTGAACCACAGGACGGAGAGGATCGTCTTCGACGTGGCTGATAACCCACAAGTATAGGGGATCGCAACAGTTTTCGAGGGTAGAGTATTCAACCCAAATTTATTGATTCGACACAAGGGGAGCCAAAGAATATTCTCAAGTATTAGCAATTGAGTTGTCAATTCAACCACACCTGGAAACTTAGTATCTGCAGCAAAGTGTTTAGTAGCAAAGTAATATGATAGTGGTGGTAACGGTAACAAAAGTAAAGACAACAAAAGTAATGTTGTTGGTATTTTGTAGTGATTGTAACAGTAGCAACAGAAAAGTAAATAAGCGTAAACCAGTATATGGAAAACTCGTAGGCACCGGATCAGTGATGAATAATTATGCCGGATGCGGTTCGTCATGTAACAGTCATAACATAGGATGACACAGAACTAGCTCCAATTCATCAATGTAATGTAGGCATGTATTCTGAATATAGTCATACGTGCTTATGGAAAAGAACTTGCATGACATCTTTTGTCCTACCCTCCCGTGGTAGCGGGGTCCTATAGGAAACTAAGGGATATTAAGGCCTCCTTTTAATAGAGTACCGGAACAAAGCATTAGCACATAGTGAATACATGAACTCCTCAAACTATGGTCATCACCGGGAGTGGTCCCGATTATTGTCACTTGGGTTGCGGATCATAACACATAGTAGGTGACTATAGACTTGCAAGATAGGATCAAGAACACACATATATTCATGAAAACATAATAGGTTCAGATCTCAATTCATGGCACTCGGGCCCTAGTGACAAGCATTAAGCATAGCAAAGTCATAGCAACATCAATCTCAGAACATAGTGGATACACTACTAGGGAAAAGCCTAGCAGCAGCGCGGGTTTTGGGCCTATTAGTAGCGCGGGGGCCGGCGCTACTAATAAGGCGCCATACTAACGATAGCAAGAAGGCTGGTGCCACCCGCGCTACTACTACGTCCTTTAGTAGTAGCGTGGGTAAAAACCCGCGCTACTACTACCAGCGCGGTTTTTTTTGAATTTTTTCAAAAAAATATTTCAATTTTTTCCCTAATTTTCAAATTTCCGAATTATTTTAACCTCAAATCTCTAATCACCCCTCATCGCTGCTCAATTTAATCTCTAATCACCACTCATCATTCCAAATCATCTAACTTCCTGGACGGTCACCCATCCTCTCACTACTCCAGCCTAAGCACGCTTAACTTCCGGGTTCTATTCTCCCTCGTTTCCAAGTCTGCACTTGTTGTTTTCCTGACAATAGTAAGATGTCAATCCTATTAACCTCAGGAATTTAGCTTGAGCATGAAGTCACACATTTCACTATTTGAGTTTGAAACTATTGTTCTAAAAAATTAGTAACACCAATATTTCTTGAATAATTAGTTTGACCATAGTTTGACCATAGTTTGACCACAGTTTGGCCATAGTTTGACCAGATTTGACCAAAATTCAAAAAAACTAAAATAATTATTTAGTAACACTAATATTCTAGAATAATTAGTTTGACCATTGTTTGACCACACAGTTTGAAATTTTTTCGATTTTTTCCACTCTAGATCTTAAAAGCCCCGTAACCCTTTTTCTGTTTGGTTTTTGATGATTTTTCATATAAAAAACTTTTTCATCCGAGTTAGTATGCAAAAGTTATGCCCATTTTTACAAATTCTCGAGAGATTTTGCAAATAAAGTCGAAATTCATATTTGCAAAATTTCCCAACAACTAGACCACATATCACATGGGAAACTTATTTTCTTTTATTTTTTTGACATTTTCAGCATTTTCTTTTATTTTTTTTAAACTGAAAAGGCGATCCACGGGGGGGGGGGTAGAGTTTGAAAATGGGACCTTTAGTAGTAGCGCGGTTTTTTACCCCCTCGCTGCTACTATGGCACCACTTAGTAGTAGCGGGGGCTAAAAACCAACGCTACTGCTAGCAAACTTAGTAGTAGCGAGGTTTTAAAAACCCGCGCTACTACTATGGCATGTCCCGGGGGGCACGGTAGAGATCGCTTAGTAGTAGCGAGGGTTAAAAACCCGCGCTACTGCTATCAACTTAGTAGTAGCGAGGTTTAAAAACCTGCGCCACTGGTAAGTAGCAGTAGGCTTTTCCCTAGTAGTGATACTAGGGATCAAACCCTAACAAAGCTAACTCGATTACATGATAAATCTCATCCAACCCATCACCGTCCAGCAAGCCTACGATGGAATTACTCACGCACGGCGGTGAGCATCATGAAATTGGTGATGGAGGATGGTTGATGATGACGACGACGACGAATCCCCCTCTCCGGAGCCCCGAACGAACTCCAGATCAGCCCTCCTGAGAGAGATTAGGGCTTGGCGGCGGCTCCGTATCGTAAAACGCGATGATTTCTTCTCTCCCCGAAAGCCAATATATGGAGTTGGAGTTGGCGTCGGAGGGTGTCCAGGGGGCCCACGAGGTATGGGGGCGCGCCCAGGAGGGGGGGGGGCACCCTCGTGGACAGGGTGTGGGCCCCCTGGTCTTCATCTTTGGCGAGGATTTTTTATTATTTATTCTAAGATATTCCGTGGAGTTTCAGGTCATTCCGAGAACTTTTGTTTTCTGCACATAAAACAACATCATGGCAATTCTGCTGAAAACAGCGCCAGTCCGGTTAGTTCCATTCAAATCATACAAGTTAGAGTCCAAAACAAGGGCAAAAGTGTTTGGAAAAGTAGATACGACGGAGACGTATCAACTCCCCCAAGCTTAAACCCTTGCTTGTTCTCAAGCAATTCAGTTGACAAACTGAAAGAGAAAAAGAAAAACTTTTACAAACTCTGTTTGCTCTTGTTGTTGTACTTATGTCAAGCCAGTATTCAGGTTTTCAGCAAAGATCATAACTAACCACATTTGCAATAACTCCTAGGTCTCATGTTTACTCATATCAATAACAAAATCAGCTAGCAAGCCATAATAATAAATCTCGGATGCCAGCACTTTCTCAAAATAATCGTAATATGATATAACAAGATGGTATCTCGCTAGCCCTTTCTGAGATCATGCAGAGCACCTTCAAAGATCAAGGACTGACTAGACATTGTAATTCATGGTAAAAGAGATCCAATCATAGTCATACCCGATATGAATTAACAATAATGAATGCAAATGACAGCTGTGCTCTCCAGCTAGTGATTTTAATAAGAGGGTGATGACTCAACATAAAAGTAAACAGATAGGCCCTTTGCAGAGGGAAGCAGGGATTTGTAGAGGTGCCAGAGCTCGGTTTTGAAATAGAGATAAATCATATTTTGAGCGGCATACTTTCATTGTCAACATAACAACTAAGAGATGACGATATCTTCCATGCTAAACAAATTATAGGCGGTTCCCAAACAGAATGGTAAAGTTTATACTCCCCCTCCTCCACAAGCATCAATCCATGGCTTGCTCAAACAACGAAAGTGCCTCCAACATTCAACGGGTCCTGTGGGGAGTTTTGTTTGCAATTATCTTGATTTATTTTGCATAAAGCATGGACTGGGCATCCCGGTGACCAGCCATTTTCTCGTGAGTGAGGAGCGGAGTCCACTCCTCTTGAGAATAACCCGCCTAACACGGAAGATAAGGGCAGCCCTAGTTGATATATGAGCTATTCGAGCATGCAAAACAGAATGTTTATTTGAAGGTTTAGAGTTTGGCACATACAAATTTACTTGGAACGGCAGGTAGATACCGCATATAGGAAGGTATAGTGGACTCATATGGAATAACTTTGGGGTTTAAGGGATTGGATGCACAAGCAGTATTCCCGCTTAGTACAAGTGAAGGCTAGCAAAAGACTGGGAAGCGACCAACTAGAGATCGACAACAGTCATGAACATGCACTAAAATTAATAAACATTGAATACAAGCATGAGTAGGATATAATCCACCATGAACATAAATATCGTGAAGGCTATGTTGATTTGTTTCAACTACATGCGTGAACATGTGCCAAGTCAAGTCACTTAAATCATTCAAAGGAGGATACCACCCTATCATACCACATCACAATCATTTTAATAGCATGTTGGCACGCAAGGTAAACCATTATAACTCATAGCTAATCAAGCATGGCACAAGCAACTATGATCTCTAATTGTCATTGCAAACATGTTTAGTCATAATCAGCTGAATCAAGAACGATGAACTCATCATATTTACAAAAACAAAAGAGGTCGAGTTCATACCAGATTTTCCCATCTCAGTCAGTCCATCATATATCATCATAATTGCCTTTCACTTGCACGACCGAACGATGTGAATAATAATAAGAGTGCACGTGCATTGGACTAAGATGGAATATGCGAGCATTCAATAAACAGGAGAAGACAAGGCAATATGGGCTCTTGGTTAAATCAACAATGATGCATATAAGAGCCACTTCAACAATTTAATCATGGTCTTCTCCTACTAACCCCCAAAGAAAAGAAAAGAAATAAAAACTATTTACACGAGAAAGCTCCCAACAAGCAAAAGAAGAACGGGAAATATTTTTTTGGGTTTTCTTTTTAATTGTTACTACTACAGCAGGAAAAATAAACTACTACTATTTTTTTTGGTTTTTCTTAAGGTTTATTAAACACACAAGAAGAAAGCAGGAAAAAGGAAATAAACTAGCATGGATATTACAGTGAAAGAGTATGAGCACTGGCATCTAGCAATGAGTGTGTGTGAGCATAAATGTAATGTCAGTGAGAAATACGTACTCCCCCAAGCTTAGGCTTTTGGCCTAAGTTGGTCTATTGCCAGGGATAGCCTGGCGGATACCCGTAGGTGAAGCTGGGGTCGTACTGCGAAGAAGAATAGTTGGGATCATAATGTGATGAAGAGGACTCTGACTGCCACTGGCTGGCAACCGCCTACGGATCCCAAGAATAAATAGACTGTCGTGGAGGCTCATCTTGTGGTTCCGGTACCGGGGCTGGTGCAGGATTCCGATAGGCTTGAACGGCCGCCCACGGAACAATGTGAGTACCTGCAGACAAGTTAAACAAAGAGGGAGAAGGCAAAGTAATAGTCTTAGGGTGATGTTTATCAAAGTACAATTTATATTTGAGCTCCCCTTCACGACTTTTAACAAGAAAGTCATGCGCTAGCATACTCTTATAATCTAAATAAGCACGGGGCAACATTGTTTCTTCTTTATCCTCATGCCTAATAGGTATTTCAAAATATTCAGCTAGGCGTGAAGCATAAATGCCTCAAAGATGTGGCCCTTAGTACGGTTCAGACTTAACCGTCTAGCAACAATTCCACCCATACTAACAGAGTTATTGCGGTATAAACCATGGAACAAAATAATAATATCAGGAACACTAAGGTTTCCACTAATTCCGCGACCAATCAAGCAACGACTAGCAAATAAGGAAAAGTAGCCTAAAACAGGAAAATGTATGCTAGTAATTCTTGCATCAGAAACCTTCCTGGTTTCTCCCACAGTGATAGTGTTAATAAAAGCTTCCACTTCATTACGGTGTGGTTCATCTAAGGTACCCTCAAAGGGTATTTTGCAAACCTCGCAAAGTTCAGCTAATGTCATCTCCTTAACAATGTCATATAAATGAAACTCTACTGTTGGAGGTGATTTCTTAGGGAAGAAGTAGAAGTTCTGCACAAAAGTATTTGTGAGTAAGAGATACTGATGACGTTTGTCGCGGAGGAAGTCGGTGAGGCCGGCGTTCTCAATTAATAGATAGAAATCCTCATAAATCCCGGCTCTCCTCAAGAAGTCATCGGAGGGCCATTCACACGGTCAGACCTCCGCGGTACGAGGCAAATTAAATTTGGGCTTCTGCTCTTCTTCCTTTTGTTTTTCCTTCGAGCTTCGGCTCGACGAGCCCCTCAAAAGTCTCTTCATTATTTCTGAAATAATCTGAAATTTTTAGTAACTTCAAACAAAAGTGAACGAACTTCAATAAAATTGATAGCAACTACTCCTACAAGTGCCTAGAGCATATATCAAGCATTAGAACTACTTGGAACCATATAAATTTGACATGCAAGATCAAGAACATGGTCACCTATGCAGCACAAATTTGCAAAGAATAAAGCACTAGAACAAAAACTAATTGGACCAATGGAGGAGTCACATACCAAGGAACAATCTCGCAGTTTTGCGAGAGGTGCTTTGAGCAAGGAGATCGAAAATCACAGCAAAAGTGGCTGGAACTCGTGCTTGAGTTGGTTTTTCGGGTTTGTGTGAGGCAGAGGAAGAAGATGGGTGCAGGGATAAGTGGAGGAGGGACACCGTTGGCCCACGAGGCAGTGGGGCGCGCCCAGGGGGGGTAGGGAGCGCTCTCCACCCTCGTGGCCAGGTGGCAGCTCCCTCCGCAGTAATTTTTGCACAGTAAATCCTCAAATATTCCCGAAAAAATCATATTAAATTGGCATGGCATTCTGTGGACTTTTATTTTCGGGATATTTTTATATTGCACGAATAAATCGGGAGACAGACAGAAAAATACTATTTTACTTTATTTCTACTAAAGAACAGAAAATATAAAGAGGGTATAGAAGGTTGTGCTTCTAGTTTCATCCATCTCATGCTCATCAAAAGGAATCCACTAACAAGGTTGATCAGGTCTTGTTAACAAACTCATTCCGACTGACATGGAACCGGAGAAATTTCGAATAACACTATGTTACCTCAACGGGGATATGGACATCCCCAATAATAAGTATATCATATTTCTTCTTGACAGTAGGGAGAGGAAATTCAAAACCTCCAAATATAATCGATGGAATTTTTCCAATAGAGTTGATACTATGAACTTGAGGTTGTTTCCTCGGAAAGTGTACCGTATGCTCATTACCATTAACATGAAAAGTGACATTGCCTTTGTTGCAATCAATAACAGCCCCTGCAGTATTAAGGAAAGGTCTTCCAAGAATAATAGACATACTATCATCCTCGGGAATATCAAGAATAACAGAGTCTGTTAAAATAGTAATGTTTGCAACCACAACAGGCACATCCTCACAAATACCGATAGGTATAGCAGTTGATTTATCAGCCATTTGCAAAGATATTTCAGTAGGTGTCAACTTATTCAAGTCAAGTCTATGATATAAAGAGAGGCATAACACTAACACGGCTCCAAGATCACATAAAGCAGTTTTAACATAATTTCTCTTAATGGAGCATGGTATAGTAGGTACCCTGGATCTCCAAGTTTCTTTGGTATTCCACCCTTAAAAGTATAATTAGAAAGCATGGTGGAAATTTCAGCTTCCGGTATCTTTCTTTTATTTGTAACAATATCTTTCATGTATTTAGCATAAGGATTCATTTTGAGCATATCACCAATCGCATACGCAAAAAGATGGGTCTAATCATTTCAGCAAAGCGCTCAAAATCCTCATCATCCTTTTCTTGGATGGTTTGGGAGGAAAAGGCATGGGTTTCTGAACCCATGGTTCTCTTTCTTTACCATGTTTCCTAGAAACGAAGTCTCTTTTATCATAGCGTTGATTCTTTGATTGTGGGTTATCAAGATCAACAGCAGGTTCAACTTCTACATCATTATCATTACTAGGTTGAGCATCATCATGAACATCATCATTAACATTTTCACTAGGTTCATGTTCATTACCATATTGTGTTTCACAGATCGACATAGAGATATCATTTGGATTATCGTGGTTCAGCAATAGGTTCACTAGAAGTTTGCAAAGTCCTATCATTTTCTTTTTCTTCCTTTTAGAAGAACTAGGCATATCAATATTATTTCTCTGAGAATCTTGCTCGATTCTCTTAGGGTGGCCTTCAGGATACAAAGGTTCCTGAGTCATTCTACCAGTTCTAGTAGCCACTCTAACAGCATATTCATTTTTCTTACTACTCATTTTATCAAGCACTTCTTTCTGAGCTTTAAGTACTTGTTCTACTTGAGTGGTAACCATAGAAGCATGTTTGCTAACAAGTTTAAGTTCACCTCTAATATTAGCCATATAATCACCCAAGCGTTTAATCATAAAGGTATTCTATTTCAATTGTCTACGAAAATAAGCATTAAAGTCATCTTGCTTAAATATAAAGTTATCAAACTCATCCAAGCACTGAACAGCAATTTTAGTAGGAGGGACTTCAGCTTTATCATATCTATAGAGAGAATTTACCTTTACTACCTGTGTCGGGTTATCGGGATCAGGAGGTTCTTCAGTAAGTAATGGATCAATATCATAAGTTTCTTCAACAGGCGGTAGATTAAGACCATGTATTTCTTCAATAGGAGGTAAATTCTTATCATCTTCAACTTTAATACCTTTTTCTTTCATAGATTTCTTTGCCTCTTGCATATCTTCGGGACTGAGAAATAGAACACCTCTCTTCTTCGGAGTTGGTTTAGGAATTGGCTCCGTAATTGGCTCGGGAGCTGGCTCGGGAGTTGGATCAGGAGGTTCCCAATTATTTTCATTTGTCAACATATTATTCAATAAAATTTCAGCTTCATCCGGTGTTCTTTCCCTGAAAAGAGAACCAACACAACTATCCAGGTAATCTCTGGAAGCATCGGTTAGTCCATTATAAAAGATATCAAGTATTTCAGGTTTCTTAAGAGGATGATCAGGCAAATCGTTAAGTAACTTGAGAAGCCTCCCCCAAGCTTGTGGGAGACTCTCTTCTGTAATTTGCACGAAGTTGTATATTTCCCTCAAAGTAGCTTGTTTCTTATGAGAAGGGAAATATTTAGCAGAGAAGTAATAAATCATATCCTGGGGACTACGCACACAACCAGGATCAAGAGAATTAAACCATATCTTAGCATCACCCTTTAATGAGAACGGAAATATTTTGAGTATATAAAAGTAGCGCGATCTCTCATCATTAGTAAACAGGGCAGCTATATCATTTAACTTAGTAAGATGTGCCACAACAGTTTCAGATTCATAGCCATAAAAAGGATCAGATTCAACCAAAGTAATTATATCCGGATCAACAGAAAATTCATAATCCTTATCGGGAACACAAATAGGTGAAGTAGCAAAAGCAGGACCAGGTTTCATTCTGTCCCTAAGAGATTCTTTACTCCATTTAACTAGCAGCCTCTTAAGTTCGTATCTATCCTGGCAAGCAAAAATAGTTGCAGAAGATTCCGCATCAAAAAGATAACCCTCAGGAATAGCAGGCATATCTTCATCACCACTTTCATCAATATTATCAGTTTCAATAATTTCTCTTTCTCTAGACCTAGAAATTTGTTCATCAAGAAATTCACCAAGAGGCACAGTAGTATCAAGCATAGAAGTAGTTTCATCATAAGTATCATGCATAGCAGAAGTGGCATCATCAATAACATGCGACATATCGGAACGAATAGCGAAGCAGGTTTAGGTGTCGGTAGCTTACTCATAATGAAGGTGAATCAAGTGCGAGCTAGATGGCAGTTCCTTACCTCCCTCGTAGTTGAGGGATAAATTGTTGTCTTAGCGTCTTTCAAGTTCTTCATAGTGTCCAGCAGATATAAATCCCAAGTGACTCAAAGAATAGAGCTATGCTCCCCGACAATGGCGCCAGAAAAAGGTCTTGATAACCCACAAGTATAGGGGATCGCAATAGTTTTCGAGGCTAGAGTATTCAACCCAAATTTATTGATCGACACATGGGGAGCCGAAGAATATTCTCAAGTATTAGCGGCTGAGTTGTCAATTCAACCACACCTGGAAACTTAGTATCTGCAGCGAAGTGTTTAGTAGCAAAGTAATATGATAGTGGTGGTAACGGTAACAAAAGTAAAGACAACAAAAGTAATGTTTTTGGTATTTTGTAGTGATTGTATAAGAATACACGGAAAAGTAAATAAGCGTAAACCAGTATATGGAAAACTCAGAGGCACCGGATCAGTGATGGATAATTATGCGGATGCGGTTTGTCATGTAACATCATAACATAGGGTGACATGAACTAGCTCCAATTCATCAATGTAATGTAGGCATGTATTCGAATATAGTCATACGTGCTTATGGAAAAGAACTTGCATGACATCTTTTGTCCTACCCTCCCGTGGCAGCGGGATCCTATTGAAACTAAGGGATATTAAGGCCTCCTTTTAATAGAGAAGCGGAACAAAGCATTAGCACATAGTGAATACATGAACTCCTCAAACTATGGTCATCACCGGGAGTGGTCCCGATTATTGTCACTTCGGGGTTGCCGGATCATAACACATAGTAGGTGACTATAGACTTGCAAGATAGGATCAAGAACACACATATATTCATGAAAACATAATAGGTTCAGATCTGAATTCATGGCACTCGGGCCCTAGTGACAAGCATTAAGCATAGCAAAGTCATAGCAACATCAATCTCAGAATATAGTGGATACTAGGGATCAAACCCTAACAAAGCTAACTGGATTACATGATAAATCTCATCCAACCCATCACCGTCCAGCAAGCCTATGATGGAATTACTCACGCACGGCGGTGAGCATCATGAAATTGGTGATGGAGGATGGTTGATGATGACGACGACGACGAATCCCCCTCTCGGAGCCCGAGCGGACTCGAGATCAGCCCTCCCGAGAGAGATTAGGGCTTGGCGGCGGCTCCGTATCGTAAAACGCGATGATTTCTTCTCTCTGATTTTTCTCTCCCCGAAAGCCAATATATGGAGTTGGAGTTGGCGCCAGAGGGTGTCCAGGGGGCCCACGAGGTAGGGGCGCGCCCGGGGGGGGCGCCCCCCACCCTTGTGGACAGGGTGTGGGCCCCCTGGTCTTCATATTTGGCGAGGATTTTTTATTATTTATTCTAAGATATTTCGTGGAGTTTCAGGTCATTCGGAGAATTTTGTTTTCTGCACATAAAACAACATCATGGCAATTCTGCTGAAAACAACGTCAGTCCGGGTTAGTTCCATTCAAATCATACAAGTTAGAGTCCAAAACAAGGGCAAAAGTGTTTGAAAAAGTAGATACGACGGAGACGTATCAGTGGCCGAGATCCCCTTGGCCTACAACGGGATCTTCGGCCGCCCGGCACTAGCCAAGTTCATGGCGGCGTTACACTACGCCTACAACATGCTAAAGATGCCCGGGCCGTTGACCATCATCTCCGTCCCCTCCGACAAGAAGGACGCGCTGATTTGCGTCGACCAGCTCTACCGGGAGGCAGTTGCAGCAGCTGCCGCCAAGGCACATGCTCCTGCCGCTGAAGCCCCGGGAGGGAGGAAGAAGCCCGACAAGACCTCTCGCACCCACTCCGGCAAGCGTACCTCCTCGGAGTGTTGTGCTACCATCGAGGACATGCCAGAGAGCTCTACCGACAAGAGCAAGAGATCCAGAGCCGAGCCGCCGCAGATCAAGAAGGTGTCCGCCAGGGAGGATGGCACGGGAGGGGCCTTCACCATAGGCTCCACCCTCGACAGCAAATAGGAAGGCGCGCTCGTCACCTTCCTGCGGGTGAATGTCGACGTGTTTGCGTGGCAAGCATCCGACAACCCCGGTGTTCCTAGGGATTTGATTGAGCACCACCTAGCTGTCTGCCCCCATGCGCGGCCCGTCAAGCAGAAGGTCAGAAAGCAGGCTTTGGAGAGGCAGGAGTTCATCACAGAGGAGACCAGGAAGTTGGAAGCGGCAGGGTAGGTGAGAGGAGTGCTCCAACCGACGTGGTTGGCCAATCCGGTAGTGGTGCGCAAGGCGAATGGGAAGTGGAGGCTATGTATTGATTACATAGATATCAATAAGGCTTGTCCTAAGGACCGCTTCCCGTTGCCGCGCATTAACCAGATTGTTGACTCCACAGCCGGGTGTGATCTGTTATCATTCCTCGACGCCTACTCAGGCTACCACCAGATCTTCATGACAAGAGAGGATGAAGAGAAGACAACATTCATCACCCCATGTGGTACGTATTGCTTTTTACGGATGCCTTTCGGGTTGAGGAGTGCTGGCTCAACATTCGCAAGAGCGGTCCAAATTGGTTTTGAACCTCAGCTCCATAGAAATATGGAGGCATACATGGATGACATAGTGGTCAAAACCAAGGACGGGCCAACTCTTGTGCAAGATCTGGAAGAGGCATTTGCCAATCTGTGCAAGATCAACCTAAAGCTAAACCCTGAGAAGTGTGTCTTCGGCGTTCCATCCGGCAAGCTTCTCGGGTTCTTTGTGTTGCAGCGCGACATCGAGGCAAACCCAGACAAGATCAAGGCTATTGAGCAGATTGAGGCGCCCAAGCGGATCAAGGATGTGCGTCGGCTCACCGGCTGCGTTGCCGCCATGAGCCGATTCATCTCCAAGTTCGCCGAGCACGCCCTTCCTTTCTTCAAAATCTTGAAGAAGGCAGGCCCAGTGGAATGGACCCCAGAAGCCGAGGCAGGATTGTAGGATCTGAAGAAATACCTTTCCTCCACGCCAATACTAGTTGCGCCTAAACCACAAGAGCCGTTGCTGCTGTATCTGGCGGCGACGAATCAAGTGGTGAGCACCGCGCTAGTGGCACAGAGGGAGGTCAACGAGGAGGCAGTGACGGTGGCAGAACCAGCGGATGGCAAGCCAAAGATTCCCCGGCAGGAACTCGGTCTTTGGCAAGGCGCGACCCCGCGATCTGATGCCACCAAGGCGGTGCAAGTGATGAAAGTGTTGTGGTGCAGAAGAAGAAGATGATGCAGCACCCGGTTTACTTTGTCAGCTCCCTCTTGCAGGGGCTAGGTTGAGGTATTCCGGTGTGCAAAAATTGCTCTTCGGCCTCCTTATGGCCTCGAGGAAGCTACATCATTACTTCCAAGCCCACGAGATCACTGTCATCACCTTCCTCCCGTTGCAACGGATACTGCATAACCCAGATGCAACCAGAAGGATTGTGGAATGGGCCTTGGAGCTATCAAGTTTCGTTTTGAAGTTTGAAAGTACCTCGACAATCCAGAGCAGAGTCTTGGCGGAGTTCATTGCAGAATGGACCTCAACGCCCGACGAAGAAGTCCAGGAGACCACTCTCCCCGGCCAGGAAGCAAACCGCGACTGGATCATGTACTTTGATGGGGCTTTCTCGCTGCAAGGTGCCGGTGCCGGTGTGCTGCTCGTCGCGCCCACTGGAGAGCACCTCAAGTACGTGATCCAGATGCACTTCCCCAGGGAGATGTCCACCAACAACACTGCTGAGTACGAGGGATTGCTCGCCGGTCTCAGGATCGTAGCAGACCTCGGGGTTAAGAAGCTCATCGTCAGGGGTGACTCGCAGCTTGTTGTTAGGCAGGTCAACAAGGATTACCAGAGCCCGTTGATGGAGGCCTATGTAGATGAGGTGAGGAAGCTGGAGGAACGCTTTGGTAGTATCCAAGCGGAGCACGTACCCCGAATGGAGAACGACATTGCCGACTACCTGTCAAAGCGTGCTGCATTCAAGCTACCTGTGGAACCAGGTACCTTTTTTCTCCGGTTAACTCAACCATCCGTCGAGCCATTAACGGGGCAGAACAAGCGGAGGAAGTCAGGTCCCGGCAAGTACTTTCCTACCGAGCCCTCTGGGGCCACCGGCAAGGGTGCTGCCGCGGACGCTGAGCCTGCACAAGAGCAGCTGCCTCCGGCCGAGCATCAAGCCCTAGCCGTAGAGAGAGCCGCTCCCATGGCGGAAGAAATGCCTTTGGTCCTTGCCGTCGAGCCCCAGGCTCCGGCGTGGGCGCAGCATACCATCCGATTCCTCCAAACAGGGGAACTTCTCGAGGAGCAGGAAGAAGCGGAAAAGAGTAGCCCGTCGGTCCGCCCTGTACCAGTTAAATCGATGGCGTCTGTCTGAGAGAGAAGGCCAAACGGTGTGAAATTGAAGTGCGTCCCCCGGGAGGAAGGACTGGAGCTGTTGGCGGAGATACATGGAGGCATATGTGGCTCCCACATAGGGTCGAGGGCCCTTGTCGGGAAGGCGTTCCGGCAAGGTTTCTTATGGCCCACCACCCTACAGGATGCGATGACACTAGTAACCAAGTGTGAAGCGTGTCAGTTCCATTCAAAGAAGCTTCATCAACTAGCTCAAGCCCTTCAAACAATCCCTCTCTCTGGTCATTCTCCGTCTGGGGGCTCGACATACTGGGTCCTTTCCCCCGCGCTGTCGGGGGCTTTGAGTACTTGTACGTTGCAATCGACAAGTTCACAAAGTGGCCGGAGGTGGAAGCAGTGAGAAAGGTGACCGCTCAGTCAGCTGTCAAGTTCTTCAAGGGACTGGTCTGCTGTTTTGGTGTGCCAAACAGAGTCATCACCGACAGCGGCACACAGTTCACAAGCCACACCTTCATGCAGTACAATCAAGATCTCGGTAGCAAGGTCTGTTTTGCTTCCGTGGCACACCCACGGAGCAACGGCCAAGCGGAGGGGGCAAATGCTGAAGTGTTGCAAGGCCTGAGAACGAAGACCTTTGACAAGATGCACAACAGTGGAAGGCGTTGGATTGATGAGTTGCCAGCGGTTCTTTGGTCGATCAGGACGACGCCAAATCGAGCCACCAGTCAGACTCCTTTTGCCCTGGTATACGGGGCAGAAGCAGTTCTCCCCATGGAGCTCATATATGGGTCACCTCGAGTGCTCGCTTATGATGAGCTTGAGCAAGAGCAGTTGCGCCAAGATGACGCGACACTCCTTGAGGAAGATCCTCTTCTGGCGGCTGTGAGAGCAGCATGCTACCAGCAAGCCTTGCGCCGCTACCATAGCCGCAAGGTTCATGCCCGAAGCTTTGAGGAAGGCGACCTTGTTCTTCAGCGCGTTCAGTCGGCCAAGAATTCCAACAAGTTGACGCCTTGAAGTGGGAAGGCCCTTATCGGTAATGTCTGAGTCACCGGGCCGGCGCGATCCGCTCGAGATCAAGATGTCGTCGATGAGCAACTCGGAGCGTTGTAGCGACCAGACCGAATGGATCAAGTCTCGTGCTCGGTGTCATCCTGGATCGATAATGCCGACACCACACAATGCCGAAGGATTTATAGCAGAGTAGCAATCACACACTTATTACATCGTTGTCCACAAGGGAACTTATTACAATAATATGGCTTAAGGCCATCTAATAATAACAACGGAAGGCTTGGAAGATAAGTGAGTCCATCAACTCCATCGGCATCACTGAGTATAGAACCACGACCTAACACCTTACTGTCGTCGAAAAGTGCGCAGCGTGAAAGTTGCAGCCCAAACGGGTGACACATGGAATATCTTGGCAATGTAACACATAGAGAGCAATGAAGGAATAAGCCTATACTACATGCATATATGGCTGGTGGTAAAGCTCTATGGTTACATTTTGCATAAAGCTAGTTTTTCCCTACAACAAAGGAATAATTTTATTTAACTATCATGGTGGTTGTTAAACATTGAGAATGGTTGTGACATCCTCAATCCCAATTAAAAGTACTCATAAGAACCCAATAACATTTATTAGTAGTAACATGTTGAGATTCACATGATATTCAATTACGGATACTCAAAACGTCCATAACCGGGGACACGGCTAATCATGATTAGTTTATACACTCTGCAGAGGTTTGCGCACTTTTCCCCACAAGACTCGATCGCCTCCGCTTGGTTCTCGTGACTACATGGTGTTTGAGAAGCGGATGACCGAGACATAATCTTTCGAAGCGCTAGCACCTTACATGTGGGTAGACTGTACCAACCTACATCCCCTACATCAGTTAGCCTACCCGTAGAGTTCGCACAACTTAGTCAACTACGCCATGAGCCCATAATTGGCTTGTGGCTGCACACGGAAGTTTCAGTTTGAATAATCTCATGATCCCTTAGAGCACAGGTGGCGGTCCGAAGAAATACATGCAAGTCCTGATAGAAACCAGGTGCCTCAATCCACCCAGATGTGTGTTTAGGTTGCCACCTTAGATAAACCATTAATTAACAATCTCACATCTGTCATGGATATTCACTCACCCAATCCACGTCTACTAGCATAGCATGGTATAATAAGCAAACGTAGAAGTGACTCCCAAGGTTTCATAAGTAAAACAGGTAATAGGTACTACCTCAAATCTACTTCCCAATCCCACAATTTAATTAGATCCTAAACATGCAAGTGTTTGAGGGTTTGATCTAATGCATAAAAACTGGGTAGTAGAAAAGTATGATCAAGTGTTACTTGCCTTGCTGATGATCCGCGAGACCTAGAGATTCGAAGTAACAAGCGGCGCACTCCGGGTGATCTAAGGCAGACAAACAACAAGCATACAATAAGTACTCATCTAATGCACAGGGAAAACTCGAATAAACGATCTAACCAGAGAGTTCAACTTAAGAACCCTGGTTGCAAAAGAATCGAATCAAATAAAGCATCAAAAGTCGAAACTCGAGAGAGAACGACTCGGTTTAGCAATCTGAAACTAGGTCAAAATTTTATAGTAGCAAAACTTCGTTTAAGTAGGTTAGTCGGAACGGCGGTTTCAATATCGAAACTCCAGCGCTTGAATCACTGATTCGATAAACGAGCGAGAAAATAAACAGATTTGAAAATCGAATCGAAATCGAAATCGAAAATAGCGGATTAAATCCGATTAAAAGAAAAAGACGAACAGATCCAGCGAACACGTTCATTGAAACGAACGGGTCGGTGAACGTTCACTAAATAATAAAGCCGAAAAAATAAAAACCATCTAGGGTTTTTTTAAAAACCGAATCTGTGAAAAAAACCGGATCGGGTTTTAAAAAAAACCGGATCGGGGCGAGGTCGGCTACCTCGTGGTCGCCATGGCCAGGCTCGAGGCTGGCGCGGGTCGTGTGGTGAGGTCAGGTGGCGGGGTCGGGCGAGGGCGGCGAGGGCGGCGAGGCGACGCGGCGGCGGCGGCTTGGCGGGCGGCTCGGGCGGGGCGGGCGGCGCTGGGATGAGGGAGAGGAGGAGGGGGCGGGGTTATAAGGAGGGGGTGGCTCGTGCCTGGGGAGGGGGCACGGCGGGGGGCGGCGTGGCCGAGCCGGACTCGGGCGGCCGGTGGCGGCGACTCCTCCTCCCAGGTATGAGGGGGAGATGGGCATGGCGTGGGCTGGGCCCTTGGCCCGGTGGTGCCGTTATTTTTTTTTAAACAAAACTTAAACAAAAAATAAAAATCAAACCAAAGCGAACTCCAAATTAAATAAAATTAATTTTCCCGAGTCTAAAAATGAGTGAACAAAATGAACTTTAAAGCGGGCAAAAATGCATATTTTTTAAAATGCTCTTTTTTTTGCCTAAAGCAAATAAACTTTCAAAAACCAAAATTTGATTTATTTATAAAATCTTCATTTTTCCTAAATGTTGGGAAAGTCATATTATTCCCTCTCTCAATTTTTTTATCGGAAAAACTTATGAAGATAATTAAATAAATCCAATGATCCTATATTTTCATAATTTGGGAAATCCCGAATATGAAAATAATGAAACTTCCAACTCTCTCCGAGGGTCCTTGAGTTGCGTGAAATTTTCTAGGATCGGAAAATGCGAGAAAATATGATATGCATGATGACCTAATGTATAACATTCCAAATTGAAAATTTGGGATGTTACAAACGTCGAGCATCTTCGCAAGTTTTACCCATTAGGCGCGGCTTGCCGGGCCTCCTGGCAAGCCACCTTTTGTACGAGATTTGCCGGCAAGGCATGTGACCCTTTGTACAAAGCCGGTATGAGACCTGAGCATAAATAAATGAAGCGCTGGCGCCCTAACTTATAGCATGCATGCTAGGTCGAGTCTCTTCCTTGGTTAGGGTTGATAGTGCTTAGCGGCGACTAACCCCTAGCTTAGAGGTCGAGTGCGCGTCTATCTGTTTCTCTTTTGTCCTCTTTTGGTTCACAGGGCACATGAGCACTTCTGCTGAGCTACTTGGAAGAAAGAGAACGGGCCGGCGTCCCGACCCTGGCAAACCAAAGTTGCCGGGGGCTGCAAGCACGAGGATCCAACCGCGGCAAGACAAGGTTGCCGGGGGCTGCAGATCCAGATAAGTCTTTCATTCCCATGCGTTTCGGAACGGAACTGGGGCATGTGAAACCTCGTTTTTATCTCTAGGCTGCCGTGCTCCCCTTTTTCCTATACCTAAGGATTATTTCTTGGGTCCGGATTTGGTTGTAGCCGCGGCGGCAAGAAGGTAAAACAAGGAGCATAAAGCCCACTTCATCCCTGCCTCCGCCAAGAGCGCGAGAACGGTCGAGTGGAGTGGGGGGGACGGCAAGGCCTGTTGCCGGGTGAAAAACGTTTATCTTAAAACAATAACAAGGATTCGCTCCTTGTCGCGGGATTTACCCACGAATGAAAAACCCGGCAAGCATCCCTTTTCATTAAAAACATCCCATGCAGGTACAGTTCGTACGGAATGAAAAACATGAGCAAGGGGATTACAAGTTCTAAATTTAATGAAGGCCCGCAGGCTTACAAACTAAAAAAGAGATAAGATGCCCGGGATCCCTTTCTTGTCCCTCTCCTCAGGAGGCAGGTCAAGGAGGCAAGAGGGCAAAAGGGGCGCCTAGGCGAGCTACGAGCAGCAGAACGCACCAAGAGAACAACTCGGTGGCCGCCCACGGGTGCGCCGGTGATGACGGTGCCGGGAAAGGAGCTGGAAGACGAGGTGGCAGGACTGGTAATACGTGATGAAGGCGTCGGTGCCCGCGTACTCTGAGTTGACAGCCTTGCTGCCCGCCCTGTTCCTCTTCCGTAGCCTCCCGACGCCAGCCACCCAAGGAGATGGCCCCGAGAAGTTCACGGAGCTGGCCCCACCCCCGGCAAACCTCTGCCGGAGGAGCGGCCAGGTGCAGATGCTGCTGCCACACCCGCCCAGGCACGAAGCGTCCGACGCCTAGTCGGACTCGTCCTCGTCATCTGCCCCACTATCCTCCTCATCACTTTCGCTCGAGGAAGAGCTTCCATCGTCAGAATCTCCGTTGGAGGAGCTTTCCACGCAGCACTTCAGGCGAGTTCCAAACTCTCCATAAAAACAGAATTTTTGATGTGGAATGCTACCTGTCGGTGTCAAACCGGCGGATCTCGGGTAGGGGGTCCCGAACTGTGCGTCTAGGCGGATGGTAACAGGAGACAAGGGACACGATGTTTTTACCCAGGTTCGGGCCCTCTCGATGGAGGTAAAACCCTACTCCTGCTTGATTAATATTGATGATATGGGTAGTACAAGAGTAAATCTACCACGAGATCAGAGAGGCTAAACCCTAGAAGCTAGCCTATGGTATGATTGTTGTTAGATCCCACGGACTAAAACTCTCGGTTTATATAGACACGGAGAGGGCTAGGAATTACAGTCGGTTACAATGGGCGGAGATCTACATATTCGTATCGCCAAGCTTGCCTTCCACGCCAAGGGAAGTCCCATCCGAACACGGGACGAAGTCTTCAATCTTGTATCTTCATAGTCCAGGAGTCCGGCCAAAGGTTATAGTCCGGCTATCCGGACTCCCCCTAATCCAGGACTCCCTCAGTAGCCCCTGAACCAGGCTTCAATGACGATGAGTCCGGTGCGCAGATTGTCTTTGTCATTGCAAGGTGGGTTCCTCCTCCGAATACTTCACTTCATAGAATATTTTGAACACAAGGATAGTGTCCGGCTCTGCAAATTAAGTTTCACATACCACCGTAGAGAGAATAATATTTACACAAATCCAACCTGCTGACGTATTCCGCAGCGTGACATCACACCACGGCCAAGCCTTTATTCGAATCATTTTTACTGTGCCACCTCAACGCACTTAGCGAGGTCGTTTCCTTGGCACGTCTTGTCGAAGCAGAGATCGTGTCCCCTTATTCCGGGATTCTCATCAATACAGGCGTGGGTAACCCAACCGTGCCATTAATTACTGGTAGCTTGGGAGATAAGCGAGTTTTACCGGGATGGTGGGGGCACATAGTTTTGTCCGCCCATATAAGGGGATAAGGATCCACCTTTTCATCTCGCCTTCTTCCTCCTCTGCTTATCCATTTTCGCACTTTCGAGCTCTAGCGCCCAAGTCCGACACCCCACCTCAACCTTCTCCAACCATGTCCGGAGCGGGAGGCAAGTGGATGGTCTCCTCCGTCACGGAGGGACACATCAAGCTGAGAAAGCTGGATACTTGTCCAAAGACATCGCGCACGGCTCCCAGACGAGGGCAGCTCATTTCCACTCCAGGCCCCATGAGAGGTGGTGTTCCTCACCCATTTCCTCCATGGACTAGGCTTCCCTCCACCCATTTGTCCGGGGCTCATGTTCTACTACGGCCTGGATTTCCACGATCCGCCCCGAACTTCATCCTCAACATCTCGACATTTATCGTGGTGTGTGGGAGTCCTGGATTAGGGGTGTCGGATAGCGAACTATCACCGTTGGCGGACTCTGGACTGTGAAGATACAAGATTGAAGACTTCGCCCCGTGTCCGGATGGGACTTTCCTTGGCGTGGAAGGCAAGCTTGGCGTACGGATATGTAGATCTCCTACCATTGTAACCGACTCTGTAACCCTAACCCTATTCGCTGTCTATATAAACCGAAGGGTTTTAGTCCATAGGGACGAACAACAATCATACCATAGGCTAGCTTCTAGGGTTTAGCCTCTCGATCTCGTGGTAGATCTACTCTTGTACTACCCATATCATCAATATTAATCAAGCAGAGTAGGGTATTACCTCCATCGAGAGGGCCCGAACCTGGTAAAAACATTGTGTCCTTGTCTCCTATTACCATCCGCCTAGCGCATGATTCGGGACCCCTACCGAGATCCGCGGTTTGACACGGACATTGGTGCTTTCATTGAGAGTTCCTCGTGCCGTCGCGCCGTCGGAAGGATGCCTCATCCGTCTTTAAAGGCGATACTATCGCCAAAGGAGCCTTGGCCACTGGTCGACTCTTGGTTAGGTGGTTTTCTTATGACCGCCAGTTCGGCCACCGCGCCGACGATGACTTCTCGGGTCATCGAAACCAATCTTCACGTTAACTCGGAACTTGCCAAGCAGTTAGATCCGATCGAGCTCTCCTCCGTCAACGAGCTCTTGGATCGCATCGCCGCCCTGGGAGTCGCCACAGACTACGACCAGATCGGGCCTAAAACCGATCTGAGAGAGATCAACTCTCCCCAGGTTACCCATCACGTTGCTGTGATAGAGGAGCAATACGGCGATTCTTATTCTATCTAAAGGACTAGCTACGTCCGGATTCCCGATGCCTCCATGCCGGATTCCCGCAGAGGGACGGATGTCGATCAAGCCCTGAACTTAAAGTCAGGCGGCGGGTTGGATTCATTGGATAGCATTCAAAAATCCAAACTTCCAAGTTTGGAAACTTCTCGGCCCCTAAGTCTTAAATTGGACGGGGTTCCGGATCTAGTTCCACCCGCCCACCCAAACATTAGCGGTCTATCCCGAATTCGGCAAGAGCCCGTTGAAACAGTACATCATTACTGGGCCAGATTCCTCCTAGTTATGGACAGGATAAAGGACTGCTTTGAGAGGAGGGCGCAATCCCACTTTTCTGCAATAATTGCATGGACAAGGGAATCCTAAACGCCATAAGTAAATCATTGAAATTACACGCTTTGCTGACTTGGTGACCATAGTACAAAAAAATCTTGTGCGATGGAAGTGCTTGGAAAACCGGAAGTAAATTTTGGGATAATCCGCCCCGAATACAGCCCTAGTCCGAAATAAAAGGTGCATCATCATCAAGCACCTGGGTTAAACATCAAAAACAAAAACCCCTAAAGGGCGCGGAACGTCTTGGAGGGTTGGCTAAGCGGACCTGCAAAATTCATAGCAGAGGGCGCCACTCCAACTCATAGCCTTGAGCATGTTGGATACTACGGCGGTGGCCAAAAGCTGGCGAAGAGCTTCTAGCCTCGAATCCCAGCCAAGCAACACCAAGTCTGGTATTAACAGTCTTGAGACTTTCACATCAAATAACATGCGAAGCGAACACTCCATAACCTTGCGAAGTCTACCAAGTAGCAACAATAAATCCATGGGTAACACGGCTATTACCTTTAATGCCGGTGTGAACCCAAATTCGAACAGCCCGAGCACCGGCCGCATTGGTCCTCGGTCCAATAGTGGGCGACTTTCGCCTTACTAAGGTACTCATGGATGGCGGCAGCGGACTAAACCTCATCTACGAGGAAACCCTCGAAAAATGGAAATAGACTAGAACCGCATTGGCGAAGCAGCACAACCTTTAGAGGAATAATCCCTAGCCGAGAAGCATGCTGCAGGGAAAAATCTGCTGGGCGTAGTGTTGGCTCGCCGGACAATTACAGGTCGAGGAGGTCACATTTCAAGTGGCCCCGTTCAGCAGCGGATATCACGCTTTATTAGAGGCGAGAGGCATTCACAAATTTTCAAGCTATACCCCATTATGGGTACATGAAGCTTAAAATGCCGGACCTAACGGAATCATCACTCTCGCTAGTGATCCGAACATAGCACTCGCGCGAAAACAAGACAGCCGCACTAGCCCTCGAGGCACTATCAAAAGCCCTAGCGGCGAGGAACTCACTGCGATCGCTCCACGGTGAACAGGACGACGTGATACTTGATAAAAGATCCAAGTCCACCTCTTTTAAACCAGCGGATGAAATAGTCAAATTCCAAGTCCACCGAGCGGACCTGCGCAAAGGCGGCCTCCATTGGGGCACAATTAAACCCTGATGTAGGCGCTGCACTACGAGAATTTCTCTGAGAAAACTGGGACATTTTGCTCGCACCCTTGGACATGCCGGGAACCCCACGCCATGACTGTCCGAGCACAGCCTAAATACCCTAAAAGGATTCAAGCCGGTCAAACAGGCTCTTGGTGCTTTTACGAACCCAAGAGGCAGGCCATGGGAAGAGCTAGCCAAACTTCGGAAGCGGATTCATCGGAGATATAAAACATCCGGACTGGCTAGCAAATCTGGTGATGGTACCAAGAAGGATAAATCCTAAGCGCCTATGTGTTGATTTCAAAGACCTTAATAAGGCTTGCCCAAAGGATCCCTTCCCCCTCCCTCGCATTGATCAAATTATCGATGCTACAACAAGACACGACTCATTGTGCTTCCTCGACGCGTACTCCGGCTACCACCAAATCAAGATGGCGGAGCCAGACCAAGCCGCAACAACATTCATCACTCCATACGGCCCATTCTGCTTCAACACGATGCCCTTCGGGCTAAAAAACATCGGCGCAACATATCAGCGCATGATTCAGACATGTCTGGCAAACCAGATCGGCAAAACAGTGGAAGCATATGTAGATGACGTGGTCGTCAAATCCAAGCATGTCGAAACTCTAGTAGACGACTTGAGGCTCACATTCGACAATCTCGAAAATATGACATTAAGCTCAATCCGGAAAAATCGCCTTGGCGTTCCAGCCGGAAAGCTCTTGGGCTTCATTGTGTCCGTAGAGGAATTGAAGCAAACCCAGCCAAGATCCGAGCTCTGTCACAATTGGATATTCAAAAGACCTCAAACAAATACAAAATTATTTGGATGCGTGGCGGCTCCAAGCCGCTTTATTTCCCATTTGGGAGAAAAGGCGTTACCCTTTACCGCCTCCTCACGGTGCACGAACACTTGAGTGGGCGGATGCCGCCATGACGGACTCGAAGAAATAAAAGCCATATTGGCAACAAATCCGGTCTGGCAGCGCCCAACATGGGTGAACCAATGCTATTATATATCGCGCAACACATCAAGTTTTCAGCGCGGTGCTCGTCGTCGAGCGAGAAGCGGACGGACAGAGTTCCCTCTTCAAAAACCGGTTTACTATGTGTCCACTATCCTAACTCCATGCAAGTCCGGTACCCACATTATCAAAAGATAGCATACGCGGTGTTCATGGCATCCGAAGCTGCGACACTACTTTCAAGAGTGTTCGATAACGGTAGCCTCGAAGTACCTCTGCGACATTATAAACAACCGCATGACGCGATGGGCGGATTGCTAAATGGGCCATAGAGCTCCTTCCATTCGACATAACCTATAAGCCACGACGAGCTATTAAGTCGCAGGTTTTGGCCGACCTCGTGGCGAATGGACGAAGCGAACTCCCTAAAGAGTGCGGCGCATACTCAATGGATCATGCACTTTAGCGTCTCCAAAATGTTGACCGACACAGGGGCTGGCGTCGTCTGGCGTCCCCAACCGGGACACAGTCCAATCGTCCTTGAGATAATGTATACGGACTCCAACAACACAGCCGAATCGAGGCCCATACGCACGGGCTCCGGATGGCGGTCTCCATGGGCATTAAGCGCCTAGAGGTGCGAGGATTGAACCTCGCGATATCTCAAATAAGCGGAGACTTTGATGCCAAAGATCCGAAAATGGCAGCGTACCGCAATGCGGTCCTAAAAATGTCAAGCCGGTTGAAGGGCTCGAATTTCATCATATAGCCGGGATAACAACCAGGCAGCGGACGTATTAGCGCGCATCGGCGCGCAAAAGCGATGCCGCCCCGCCTAACATCTTCACAGAGCGGCTGTTCAAGCCATCCTTACTATGGGAAGAAGTCCGGAAATAACAATCCGGACCCAACCGTCTTGCGACACGAACACTCGACACAATCGGAGGCTCGCCAGCGAGATAACACCCTCCGCCCACGAAATAATGGCGGTTATCGCCCCGTGAACGGAACCATTCCTAGCCTACCTAACTAGGCAGGAACTCCCCGAATACCAAAATGAGGCTCGCTACATAGTACGGCGATCCAAAGCCTATAAAGTCCATGAGGGAGAGCTCTATAAGAAAAGCACAACAGAGTCCTTCAAAGGTGTATCTCCAAGAGGAAGGGCGAAACCTCTGGCTGAAATTCATGCGGACTGGGTGGGCACCACGCCACAGCCGGGCCCTTGTAGGCAAGGCCTTCCGTACATGATTTTATTGGCCGGCGGCCCGAGGCAGATCGCAGGATTTAGTCCAACGATGTGTTGGTTGCCAGCCTTTGCTAACCAAAGCCACATGCCACCCACCGCCCTCAAAACTATACCCATCACCGGCTGTTGGCGGTGCAGGGGCTTGACATGGTTGGACCCCTTAAGGGAGGAACCCACAAGCAAAAATACCTATTGGTCATGGTGGATAAATTCACCAAATGGATAGAGGCCAAGCACTGTTAAAGCGGCGAATCCGGGCGGTGATAGACTTCATATCGGGGTAGTGCACGTCTGGCGTCCCCACGGTATCATCGCGATAACGGTACCAACTTCACGGCCGATGAGGTCAAATTATGGTGCAAAAACATGGGCATCAAGCTCGATTACGCCTCGATCTATCACCCTCAAACCAGCGGTCAAGTCGAGCGAGCAAGCGGTCTAATCATGGCGGCATTAAACCCGGACTAGTGCGGTCCCTCAAGGAATCTAACACGCCTTTGGGTTGAGGAGCTTCGACTCCGTACTCTAGGGGCTGCGGACCACGCCGAATCGTACTACGGATTCACACCATTTTTATGGTCCTTTTCATCTCGCCTTCTTCCTCCTCTGCTTATCCATTTTTCGCTTTTCGAGCTCTAGCGCCCAAGTCCACACCCCACCTCAACCTTCTCCAACCATGTCGGAGGCGGGAGGCAAGTGGATGGTCTCCTCCGTCACGGAGGGACACATCAAGAAAGGCGAGAAAGCTGGATACTTGTCCAAAGACATCGCGCCGGCTCCCAGACGAGGGCAGCTCATTCCCTCCCAGGCCCCATGAGAGGTGGTGTTCCTCACCCATTTCCTCCATGGACTAGGCTTCCCTCCACCCATTTGTCCAGGGGCTCATGTTCTACTACGGCCTGGATTTCCACGATCGGCCCCGAACTTCATCCTCAACATCTCGACATTTATCGTCGTGTGTGAGGAGTCTGAATTAGGGGGTGTCCGGATAGCGAACTATCACCGTTGGCGGACTCTGGACTATGAAGATACAAGATTGAAGACTTAGTCCCGTGTCCGGATGGGACTTTCCTTGGCGTGGAAGGCAAGCTTGGCGTCTGGATATGTAGATCTCCTACCATTGTAACCGACTCTGTGTAACCCTAACCCTATTCATTTGTCTATATAAACCGAAGGGTTTTAGTCCATAGGGACGAACAACAATCATACCATAGGCTAGCTTCTAGGGTTTAGCCTCTCGATCTCGTGGTAGATCTACTCTTGTACTACCCATATCATCAATATTAATCAAGCAGGGTAGGGTATTACCTCCATCGAGAGGGCCCGAACTGGGTAAAAACATTGTGTCCCTTGTCTCCTATTACCATCCGCCTAGGCACGATTCGGGACCCCTACCGAGATCCGCGGTTTTGACACGGACATTGGTGCTTTCATTGAGAGTTCCTCGTGCCGTCGCCGTCGGGAAGGATGCCTCATCCGTCTTTAAAGGCGATACTATCGCCAAAGGCCTTGGCCATGGTGAGACTCTTGGTTAGGTGGTTTCTTATGACCGCCCGATTCGTACGCGCCGGCGATGACTTCTCGGGTCGCCGAAACCAATCTTCACGTTAACTTTCGGAACTTGCCAAGCAGTTAGATCGATCGAGCTCTCCTCCGTCAGCGAGCTCTTGGATCGCGCCATGCATACAGGAGTCGCCCACAGACTACGACCAGATCGGGCCTAAAACCGATCGAGAGATCAACTCTCCCGGGTTACCCATCACGTTGCTGTGATAGAGGAGCAATCTGGCGATTCTTATTCTATCTAAAGGACTAGCTCGTCCGGATTCGATGCCTCCATGCGGATTCCCTTGAGAGGGCGGATGTCGATCAAGCCACGAACTTAAAGTCGGTAGCGGGTTGGATTCATTGGATAGCATTCAAAATCCAAACTTCAAGTTTGGAAACTTCTCGGCCCCTAAGTCTTAAATTGGGCGGGGTTCGGATCTAGTTCCACCGCCCACCCAAACATTAGCGGTCTATCCGAATTCGGCAAGAGCCCGTTGAAGCGATACATCATTCTTGGGCGATTCCTCCTAGTTATGGGCGGGATAAAGGACTGCTTTGAGAGGAGGGCGCAATCCCACTTTTCTGCAATAATTGCATGGACAAGGAATCCTAAGCGCCATAAGTCGTCATTGAAATTACGCTTTGCTGACTTGGTGACCATAGTACAAAATCTTGTGCGATGGAAGTGCTTGGAAAACGGAAGTAAATTTTGGGATAATCCGGCCCGAATACAGCCTAGTCCGAAATAAAGGGTGCATCATCATCAAGCACACAGGTTAAACATCAAAAACAAAAACCCCTAAAGGGCGCGGAACCGTCTTGGAGGGTTGGCTAAGCGGACCTGCAAAATTCATATACAGGCGCCACTCCAACTCATAGCCTTGAGCATGTTGGATACTACGGCGGTGGCCAAAAGTGGCGAAGAGCTTCTAGCCTCGAATCCCAGCCAACCAACACCGATCTGGTATTGCAGTCTTGAGACTTTCATCAAATAACATGCGGAAGCGAACACTCCATAACCTTGCGAAAGTCTACCAAGTAGCAACAATAAATCCATGGGTGACACGGCTATTACCTTTAATGCCGTTGCGAACCCAAATTCGAACAGCCCGAGCACCGGCCGCATTGGTCCTCGGTCCAATAGTGGGCGACTTCGCCTTACTAAGGTACTCATGGATGGCGGCAGCGGACTAAACCTCATCTCTGAGAAACCCTCCGAAAAATGGAAATAGACTAGAACCGCATTGGCGAAGCAGCACAACCTTTAGAGGAATAATCCCTAGCAGAAGCATGCTGCAGGGAAAAATCTGCTTGGGCGTAGTGTTATTTCGCCGGACAATTACAGGTCGAGGAGGTCACATTTCAAGTGGCCCGTTCAGCAGCGGATATCACGCTTTATTAGAGGCGAGAGGCATTCACAAATTTTCAAGCTATACCCCATTATGGGTACATGAAGCTTAAAATGCCGGACCTAACGGAATCATCACTCTCGCTAGTGATCCGAACATAGCACTCCAGCGCGAAAACAAGACAGCCGCACTAGCCCTCGAGGCACTATCAAAGCCCTAGCGGCGAGGAACTCACTGCGATCGCTCCACGGTGAACAGGAGACGGCGTGATACTTGATAAAAGATCCAAGTCCACCTCTTTTAAACCAGCGGATGAAATAGTCAAATTCCAAGTCCACCGAGCGGACCACAAAAGGCGGCCTCCATTGGGGCACAATTAAACCACGATGTAGGCGCTGCACTCACGAGAATTTCTCTGAGAAAAGCTGGGACATTTTGCTGGCACCCTTGAGACATGCCGGGAACCCCCGTCGACTGTCCGAGCACAGCCTAAATACCTAAAAGGATTCAAGCCGATCAAGCAGGCTCTTGGTGCTTTTCGAACCCAAGAGAGCAGGCCATGGGAAGGAGCTAGCCAAACTTACAGGCGGATTCATCGGAGATATAAAACATCCGGATGGCTAGCAAATCTGGTGATGGTACCAAGAAGGATAAATCCTAAGCGCCTATGTGTTGATTTCAAAGACCTTAATAAGGCTTGCCCAAGGATCCCTTCCCCTCCCTCGCATTGATCAAATTATCGATGCTACAACAAGACACGACTCATTGTGCTTCCTCGTAGCGTACTCGGCTACCACCAAATCAAGATGGCGGGCAGACCAAGCCGCAACAACATTCATCACTCCATCGGCCCATTCTGCTTCAACACGATGCCCTTGGGCTAAAAACATCGGCGCAACATATCGGCGCATGATTCGGACATGTCGGCAAACCAGATCGGCAAAGCAGTGGAAGCATATGTAGATGGCGTGGTCGTCAAATCCAAGCATGTCGAAACTCTAGTAGGCGACTTGAGGCTCACATTCGACAATCTCTGAAAATATGACATTAAGCTCAATCCGGAAAAATCGCCTTGGCGTTCAGCGGAAAGCTCTTGGGCTTCATTGTGTCCGGTGAGGAATTGAAGCAAACCCAGCCAAGATCCGAGCTCTGTCACAATTGGATATTCAAAGACCTCAAACAAATACAAAAATTATTTGGATGCGTAGCGGCTCCAAGCCGCTTTATTTCCCATTTGGGAGAAAAGGCGTTACCCTTTACCGCCTCCTCCGTGCACCGAACACTTGAGTGGGCGGATGCCGCCCTGACGGACTCGAAGAAATAAAAGCCATATTGGCAACAAATCCGGTCTGGCGCGCCCAACATGGGTGAACCAATGCTATTATATATCGCGCAACACATCAAGTTTTCAGCCGCGGTGCTCGTCGTCGAGCGAGAAGCGGACGGACACAGGTTCCCTCTTCAAAAACGGTTTACTATGTGTCCACTATCCTAACTCCATACAAGTCCGGTACCCACATTATCAAAAGATAGCATCAGCAGTGTTCATAGCATCCGAAGCTGCGACACTACTTTCAAGAGTGTTCGATAGCGGTAGCCTCGAAGTACCTCTGCGACATTATAAACAACGCGACGCGATGGGCGGATTGCTAAATGGGCCATAGAGCTCCTTCCATTCGACATAACCTATAAGCCACGACGAGCTATTAAGTCGCGAGGTTTGGCCGACCTCGTGGCGAATGGACGAAGCCGAACTCCCTAAAATCTGGCGCATACTCAATGGATCATGCACTTTAGCGTCTCAAAATGTTGGACCGACACAGGGGCTGGCGTCGTCTGGCGTCCCCAACGAGGACACAGATCCAATCGTCCTTGAGATAATGTATCGGACTCCAACAACACAGCGAATCTGAGGCCCATACGCACGGGCTCCGGATGGCGATCTCCATGGGCATTAAGCGCCTAGAGGTGCGAGGATTGAACCTCGCGATATCTCAAATAAGCGGAGACTTTGATGCCAAAGATCCGAAAATGGCAGCGTACCGCAATGCGGTCCTAAAAATGTCGGCCGCGGTTGAAGGGCTCGAATTTCATCATATAGCGGGATAACAACCAGGCAGCGGACGTATTAGCGCGCATCGGCGCAAAGCGCGATGCCGTCCCGTAACATCTTCACAGAGCGGCTGTTCAAGCCATCCTTACTATGGGAAGGAGTCCGGAAATAACAATCCGGACCCAACCGTCTTGCGACACGAACACTCTGACACAATCGGAGGCTCGCCAGCGAGATAACACCCTCGCCCACGAAATAATGGCGGTTATCGCCCGTGAAGCGGAACCATTCCTAGCCTACCTAACTAGGCAGGAACTCCCGAATACCAAAATGAGGCTACGCTACATAATCTGGCGATCCAAAGCCTATAAAGTCCATGAGGAGAGCTCTATAAGAAAAGCACAACAGGAGTCCTTCAAAGGTGTATCTCCGAAGAGGAAGGCGAAACCTCTGGCTGAAATTCATGCGGACTGGGTGGGCACCACGCATACAGCCGGGCCCTTGTAGGCAAGGCCTTCCGTACATGATTTTATTGGCCCGGCCCGAGGCGGATCTTGAGGATTTAGTCCAACGATGTGTTGGTTGCCAGCCTTTGCTAACCAAAGCCACATGCCACCACCGCCCTCAAAACTATACCCATCACCTGGCTGTTCGCGGTGCAGGGGCTTGACATGGTTGGACCCCTTAAGGAGGAACCCACAAGCAAAAATACCTATTGGTCATGGTGGATAAATTCACCAAATGGATAGAGGCCAAGCTGTTAAAAGCGGCGAATCCGGGCGGTGATAGACTTCATATCAGGGGTAGTGCACGTCTGGCGTCCCCACGGTATCATCGCGATAGCGGTACCAACTTCACGGCCGATGAGGTCAAATTATGGTGCAAAAACATGGGCATCAAGCTCGATTACGCCTCGGTCTATCACCCTCAAACCAGCGGTCAAGTCGAAGCGAGCAAGCGGTCTAATCATGGCGGCATTAAACCCGGACTAGTGCGGTCCCTCAAGGAATCTAACACGCCTTTGGGTTGAGGAGCTTCGACTCCGTACTCTAGGGGCTGCGGACCACGCCGAATCGTACTACGGATTCACACCATTTTTATGGTGTCTGGTGGCGAAGAGCAGTCTTGCCTGCGACATAATGCATGACTCACCTCGCGTGCGCATGTATGAAGAAAGAGAAGCCGAGCTCGTCGGCGGGATAGTTTGGACGCCTTTGGAGGAGGGCATAGCGTGGCAAAAGCTCGTTCCGCATTTTATCAACAACAGGCTCGAAGATATCAAAGCAGGAAATGCGGGCCAAAGCTTACAGCGTTGGAGAACTAGTGTTGGGGAGCGTGGCAGAAATTCAAAATTTTCCTCGTGTCACCAAGATCTATCTATGGAGAAACCAGCAGCGAGGGAAGGAGAGTGCATCTACATACCCTTGTAGATCACTAAGAGGAAGCGTTCAAGAGAGCGGGGTTGAAGGAGTCGTACTCGTCGTGATCCAAATCACGGAGATCCTAGTGCGAGCAGACGGCACCTCCGCGTTCAACACACGTACAGCCGGTGGCGTCTCCCATGCCTTGATCCAGCAAGGAGAGAGGAGAGGTTGAGAAGACTCCATCCAGCAGCAGCACAGCGGCCTGGTGGTGGTGGAGGCGTGGCAATCCGCGAGGGCTTCGCCAAGCACCAAGGGAGGAGGAGGAGGAGAGGCGGGGCTGCGCCAGAGGAGAGCAACTCATGTGTATGGGCAGCCCCTAGGCCTCATATATATAGGGAAAGGGAGGAGGTGCGCCCCTCTGGGGTTCCCACCCCTAGAGGCGGCAGCCCTAGATGGGAAAGGGGGGCGGCCAAGAGGGAGGAGAGGAGGCGCCCACTAGATGGGCCTTAGGGCCCATCGCCCTAGGGTTGCCCTCCCCTCACCCTTGCGCCTTGGGCCTCTTGTGGGGGTGCACCAGCCCCTTGGGGCTGGTTCCCTCCCACTTGGCCCATGCAACCTTCTGGGGTTGGTGGCCCCACTTGGTGGACCCAGGACCCTCCGGTGGTCGTGCGTTCTGGAAAAACCGAAACTTTTCGGTGACCAAAACAGGACTTCCATATATAAATCTTTACCTCCGGACCATTCCGGAACTCCTCGTGACGTCCGGGATCTCATCCGGGACTCGAACAACATTCGGTAACCACATACAAACTTCCTTTATAACCCTAAGCGTCATCAAACCTTAAGTGTGTAGACCCTACGGGTTCGGGAACCATCTGAGACATGACCGAGGCGTTCTCCGGTCAATAACCAACAGCGGGATCTGGATACCCATGTTGGCTCCCACATGTTCCACGATGATCTCATCGGATGAACCACGATGTCAAGGACTCAATTGATCCGTATACAATTCCCTTTGTCTAGCGGTATTGTACTTGCGAGATTCGATCGTCGGTATCCGATACCTTGTTCAATCTCGTTACGGCAAATCTCTTTACTCGTTCCGTAACACATCATCCGTGATCAACTCCTTGATCACATTGTACTGATATGATGATGTTCTACTGAGTGGGCGGAGATACCTCTCCGTTTACGGAGTGACAAATCGATCTCGATTCGTACCAACCCAGCAGACACTTTCGGAGATACCGTAATGCACCTTTATAGCCACCCGATTCGTTGTGGCGTTTGGTACACCAAAGCATTCCTACGGTATCCGGAGTTGCACAATCTCATGGTCTAAGGAAATGATACTTGACATTAGAAAAGCTTTAGCATCTGAACTACGATCTTTGTGCTAGGCTTAGGATTGGGTCTTGTCCATCACATCATTCTCCTAATGATGTGATCCGTTATCAATGACATCCAATGTCCATGGTCAGGAAACCGTAACCATCTATTGATTAACGAGCTAGTCAACTAGAGGCTTACTAGGGACATGGTGTTGTCTATATACCCACACATGTATCTGAGTTTCCTTTCAATACAATTATAGCATGGATAATAAGCGATTATCATGAACAAGGAAATATAATAATAACTAATTTATTATTGCCTCTAGGGCATATTTCCAACAGTCTCCCACTTGCACTAGAGTCAATAATCTAGTTCACATCGTCATGTGATTAACTTGATAGGTCACATCGCCATGTGACCAACACCCAAAGTGTTTACTAGTGTCGTAAACTAGTTCACATCATCATGTGATTTAGACTCAATGAGTTACGATGTTTGATCATGTTTTGCTTGTGAGAGAGGTTTTAGTCAGCGAGTTTTAGTCAGCGGGTGCGAACCTTTCAGATCCGTGTGTGCTACAACTTTCTAGGTCATATTATAAATGCTGCTTCCACGCTCCACTTGGAGCTATTCCAAATGGTTGCTCCACTATCGTATCCGGTTTGCTACTCGAGTCACTTTCGGATAGGTTTTAAAGCTTGCATCGGCGTAACCCTTCGCCGAACTCTTTATCACCTCCATAATCGAAAACATGTCCTCATTTACTCCAAGGACAATTTTGACCGCTGTCCAATGATCCATTCTGGATCATTCTTGTACCCTTGACTAACTCATGGCAAGGCACACTTCGGTGCGGTACACAACATAGCATACTATAGAGCCTATATCGAAGCATAGGGGCGACCTTAATCCTTTCTCTCTTTTCTGCCGTGGTCGAGCTTTTAACTCTTAACTCCATACCTTACAACTCGAGGCAAGAACTCCTTCTTTGGTGATCCATCTTGAACACTTTCAAGATTATGTCAAAATATGTGCTCATTTGAAAGTACTATTAAGCGTTTTGATCTATCCTCATAGATCTTGATGCTCAATGTTCAAGTAACAATCCATGTTTTCACTTGAAAACACTTTTCAAATAACCCTATATGCTTTCGAGAAAATTCTACATCATTTCGATCATCTATATGTCAACGACACATACTCATCGAGAAATTCTATAGTGCTCCACTCACTTCTTTGGAAATACAAGTTTCTCATAAACTTTGTATAAACCCAAAATCTTTGATCATCTCATCAAAGCGCTCATTCCAACTCCGAGATGCTTACTCCGGTCCTTAGAAGGATCGCTGGAGCCAGCATACCTTTTAGCATCCTTAGGATCGACAAAACTTTCGATTGTATCACATATAACCTTTCCTTCAAAGCTGGTAAGGAAACTCATTTTGACATCCATCTGCAGATTTCATAAATGCAGCTTATGCTAACATGATTCCGACGGACTTAAGCATCACTACGGATGAGAAAATCTCATCGTAGTCAACTCCTTGAACTTGTGAAAACTCTTTGCCACAAGTCGAGCTTCATAAACGGTGATATTACCGTCACGTCATCTTCTTCTTAAAGATCCATTCATCTCAATTGCTTGCCGATCATCGGGCAAGTCCACCAAAGTCTATGCTTTGTTACGATACATGGATCCTATCTCGGATTTCATGGCTTCTAACCATTTGTCGAATTTGGGCCCACCATCGCTTCTCCATAGCTCATAGGTTCATTGTTGTCTAGCAACATGACCTTCAAAACAGGATCACCGTACCACTCTGAAGCAGTCCGCATCCTTGTCACCCCTCGAGTGCGGTAGTGACTTGATCCAAAACTTCATGATCACTATCATAAGCTTCGACTTCAATTGGTGTAGGTGCCACGGGAACAACTTCTGTGCCCTGCTACACTTGTTGAAGTGACGGTTCAATAACCTCATCAAGTCTCCACCATCCTCCCACTCAACTTTTCGAGACAAACTTTTCCTCGAGAAAGGACCCGATTCAAGAAACAATCCCAATTGCTTTCGGATCTGAATTAGGAGGTATACCCAACTGTTTTGGGTGTCCTATGAAGATGCATTTTATCCGCTTTGGGTTCGAGCTTATCAACCTGAAACTTTTTCACATAAGCGTCGCAACCCCAAACCTTTAAGAAATGACAGCTTAGGTTTCTCTAAACCATAGTTCATACGGTGTCATCTAAACGGATTTACGTGGTGCCCTATTAAAGTGAGTGCGGTTGTCTCTAATGCCTAACCCGTGAACGATAGTGGTAATTTGATAAGAGACATCATGGGACGCACCATATCCAATAGGGTGCAACCATGATGTTCGGACACACCATCACACTATGGTGTTCCAGCGGTATTAATTGTGAAACAATTTGCACAATGTCTTAATTGTGTGCCAAAACTCGTAACTCAGATATTCATCTCTATGATCATATCATAGACATTCTATCCTCTTGTCACGAATATCTTAAACTTCACTCTGAAATTACTTGAACCATTCAATAATTCAGACTTGTGTTTCATCAAGTAAATATACTCAACATCTACTCGAATCATCGTGAAGTGAGAACATAACGATATTCTTTGCATGCCTCGGCACTCATTGGACTGCACATATCAAAATGTGTTACTTCCAACAAGTTGCTATCTTGTTCCATCTTCTTTGAAACGAGGCTTTTGGTCATCTTGTCCATGTGGTATGATTTGCATATCTCAAGTGATTCAAAATCAAGTGAGTCCAAGCGATCCATCTGCATGGAGTTTCTTCATGCGTATATACCAATAGACATGGTTCACATGTCTCAATCTTTTCAAAAACGAGTGAGTCCAAAGATCCATCAACATGGAGCTTCTTCATGCGTTTTACACCAATATGACTTACATGGCAGTGCCACAAGTAAGTGGTACTATCATTGCTATCTTATACTTTTGGCATGAAAATGTGTATCACTACGATCGAGATTCATTAAACCATTCCTTTAGGTGCAAGACCATTGAAGGTATTTATTCAAATAAATAGAGTAACCATTATTCTCCTTAAATGAATAACCGTATTGCGATAGACATAATCCAATCATGTCTATGCTCAATGCAAAGACCAAATGACAATTATTCAGGTTCAATACTAATCTTGATGGTAGAGGGAGCGTGCGATGTTTGATCACATCAAACTTGGAAACACTTCCAACACATATCGTCAGCTCTCCTTTAGCTAGTCTCCGTTTATTCCGTAGCTTTTGTTTCGAGTTACTAACACTTAGCAACCGAACCGGTATCTAATACCCTGGTGCTACTAGGAGTACTAGTAAAATACACAATAACATAATGTATATCAATATACTTCTATCGACCTTACCAGCCTTCTTATCTACCAAGTATCTAGGGTAATTCTGCTCCGATGGTTGTTCCCTTATTGCGAAGCACTTAGTCTCGGGTTTGGGTTCAACCTTGGGTTTCTTCACTAGAGCAGCAGCTGATTTGCCGTTTCATGAAGTATCCCTTCTTGCCCTTGCCCTTCTTGAAACTAGTGGTTTCACCAACCATCAACAATTGATGCTCCTTCTTGATTTCTACTTTCGCGGTGTCAAACATCGTGAATACCTCAAGCATCATCTTATCTATCCGTGATATGTTATAGTTCATCACGAAGCTCTAGCAGCTTGGTGGCAATGACTTTGGAGAAACATCACTATCTCATCGGAAGATCAACTCCCTCGATTCAAGTGATTGTTGCACTCGGACAATCTGAGCACAAGCTCAACGATTGAGCTCTTCTCCCTGAGTTTGCAGGCTAAGAAAATCGTCGGAGGTCTTATACCTCTTGGCGTGAGCACGAGCCTGAAATCCCAATTTCAGCCCTTGAAACATCTCATATGTTCGCGATGTTTTGAAAGCGTCTTTCGTGCCTCAACTCTAAACCGTTTAAGCTGAACTATCACGTAGTTATCAAAGCGTGTATGTCCGATGTTCGCAACATCCACAAGCGGCGTTTGGGGTTCAACACCTGGCGGTGCATTAAGGACATAAGCTTTCTCTGTCCGCATAATCGCTACTTTCAACTTTCAACTATATTTTCTCTAGGAACATATCTAAGCGGTGGAACTAAAGCGCGAGCTTCGACATAATTTGCAAAGGTCTTTTGACTATGTTCAGGATAATTAAGTTCATCTTATGAACTCCCACTCAGATAGACATCCCTCTGGTCATCTAAGTGATTACATGATCCGAGTCAACTAGGCCGTGTCCGATCATCACGTGAGACGGACTAGTCATCATCGGTGAACATCTTCATGTTGATCGTATCTACTATCGACTCATGCTCGACCTTTCGGTCTCCGTGTTCGAGGCCATATGCTGTACATGCTAGGCTCGTCAAGTTAACCCTAAGTGTATTGCGTGTGTTCGAGGCCATGTCTGTACATGCTAGGCTCGTCAACACCCGTTGTATGTGAATGTAAGAATCCATCACACCCGATCATCACGTGGTGCTTAGAAGCGACGAACTTTTGCAGCGGTGCGAGTTAGGGATAACACTTCTTGAAATTGTTGTAAGGATCATCTTATTTACTACCGTCGTTCTAAGTAAACAAGATGCATAAACATAATAAACATCACATGCAATTATATAGTAGTGACATGATATGGCCAATATCATATAGCTCCATTGATCTCCATCTTGAGGCTCCATGATCATCATCGTCACCGGCATGACACCATGATCTCCATCATCATGATCTCCATCATTGTGTCTCCATGAAGTTGTCTAGCCAACTATTACTTCTACTACTATGGCTACGGTTAGCAATAAAGTAAAGTAATTACATGGCGTTGTTTAATGACACGCAGGTCATATAATAAATAAAGACAACTCCTATGGCTCCTGCCGGTTGTCATACTCATCGACATGCAAGTCATGAATCCTATTACAAGAACATGATCAATCTCATACATCACATATCATTCATCACATTCTTCTTGGCCATATCACATCACATAGCATACCCTGCAAAAACAAGTTAGACGTCCTCTAATTATTGTTTGCATGTTTTACGTGGCTGCTATGGGTTTCTAGCAAACGTTTCTTACCTCATAAAACCACAGCGTGATATGCCAATTGCTATTTACCCTTCATAAGGACCCTTTTCATCGAATCCGTTCCGACTAAAGTGGGAGGCGGCACCGCTAGCCACCTTATGCACCAAGTGCATGTCGATCGGTGGAACTGTCTCACGTAAGTGTACGTGTAAGGTCGGTCGGGCGCTTCATCCCACAATACCGTCGAAACAAGATTGGACTAGTAACGGCAAGCATATTGAACAAAATCAACGCCCACAACTACTTTGTGTTCTACTCGTGCAAAGAATCTACGCAATAGACCTAGCTCATGATGCCTTTGTTGGGGAGCGTAGCAGAAATTCAAAATTTGCCTCGTGTCACCAAGATCTATCTATGGAGAAACCAGCAGCGAGGGAAGGAGAGTGCATCTACATACCCTTATAGATCGCTAAGCGGAAGCGTTCAAAGAACGGGGTTGAAGGAGTCGTACTCGTCGTGATCCAAATCACGGAGATCCTAGTGCGAGCAGACGGCACCTCCGCGTTCAACACACGTACAGCCGGTGGCGTCTCCCATGCCTTGATCCAGCAAGGAGAGAGGAGAGGTTGAGAAGACTCCATCCAGCAGCAGCACTGCGGCGTGGTGGTGGTGGAGGCGTGGCAATCCCGCAGGGCCGCCAAGCACCAAGGGAGAGGAGGAGGAGGAGGCGGGGCTGCGCCAGAGGAGAGCAACTCATGTATTATGGGCAGCCCCTAGGCCTCATATATAGGGGAAAGGGAGGAGGTGCGCCTCTCTGGGTTCCCACCCCAAGGGGCGGCAGCCCTAGATGGGAAAGGGGAGGCGGCCAGAGGGGAGGGAGGAGGCGCCCACTAGATGGGCCTTAGGGCCCATCTGCTCTAGGGTTGCCCCTCCCTCTCCCTGCGCCTTGGGCCTCTTGTGGGCGCACCAGCCCCTTTGGGGCTGGTTCCCTCCACACTTGGCCCCACAACCTTCTGGGGTTGGTGGCCCCACTTGGTGGACCCAGGACCCTCCGGTGGTCCCGTATGTTCTAGGAAAAACCGAAACTTTTCCGGTGACCAAAGCAGGACTTCCATATATAAATCTTTACCTCCGGACCATTCCGGAACTCCTCGTGGCGTCCTGGATCTCATCCGGGACTCGAACAACATTCGGTAACCACATACAATCTTCCTTTATAACCCTAAGCGTCATCGAACCTTAAGTGTGTAGACCCTACGGGTTCGGGAACCATCTGAGACATGGCCGAGGCGTTCTCGGTCAATAACCAACAGCGGGATCTGGATACCCATGTTGGCTCCCACATGTTCCACGATGATCTCATCGGATGAACCACGATGTCAAGGACTCAATTGATCCGTATACAATTCCCTTCGTCTAGCGGTATTGTACTTTCCGAGATTCGATCGTCGGTATCCGATACCTTGTTCAATCTCGTTACCGGCAAGTCTCTTTACTCGTTCCGTAACTCATCATCCGTGATCAACTCCTTGATCACATTGTACACATTATGATGATGTCCTACCGAGTGGGCCAGAGATACCTCTCCGTTTACGGGTGACAAATCGATCTCGATTAAGTACCAACCCGCAGACACTTTCGGAGATACCTGTAATGCACCTTTATAGCCACCCGATTCGTTGTGGCGTTTGGTACACCAAAGCATTCCTACGGTATCTGGGAGTTGCACAATCTCATGGTCTAAGGAAATGATACTTGACATTAGAAAAGCTTTAGCATCTGAACTACGATCTGTGCTAGGCTTAGGATTGGGTCTTGTCCATCACATCATTCTCCTAATGATGTGATCCGTTATCAATGACATCCAATGTCCATGGTCGGAAACCGTAACCATCTATTGATTAACGAGCTAGTCAACTAGAGGCTTACTAGGGACATGGTGTTGTCTATATACCCACACATGTATCTGAGTTTCCTTTCAATACAATTATAGCATGGATAATAAGCGATTATCATGAACAAGGAAATATAATAATAACTAATTTATTATTGCCTCTAGGGCATATTTCCAACAACTAGTTCTCACTTTGCCGGACAAGAAAAGGACAAACTCAAGCCCAAATGGGAAGGTCCCTTCATCATCGACCATGTCGACCGGCGAGAGCATACCGTCTGCAAGCGCATCGGATAACCGACTCGAGCGAACCCATGGAGCGCAGCCCGTCTCGAAGATTCTCGCCTAAGCGCCGATTCGAGTTCGTCTCCTTCCTCAAATCCACATTTTCTATTTTGCTGTCTTTTATTTCTCTCCTTCCTCCTCCTTCTTCTTGAAGCCTTTAGAGGCTCGTTTGCGCTTTGTTACTTTTACACTTGACGCGCTGTCGCGCTCATTATACCAGGGGCTTCTTTAACGAAGCTTATTTATCTGGCTTCATGCCCAACACATGTGTCAAACTTCCGCATGTACCTTTTACTCACCATTATATGCATCAATATGACTTAAGTTTTGGCCAAGCTGGGTTGCTGGCTCTGTGCTTACCCCTCGTTCCCGATTGTTCGGCTAGGTGGTAAAGGGAGCACCTCTGCGATTATTCTTGCGGGTCAGCCGGATGTGTACCTCGGTGGGTGAAGCGAAAGCTAAGCGTTCTTAAGGGAATATTGATTCGGTGAACTGAAAGATGATTTTAACTATTTATCCATATGCCCCGGATGATTTTCTGCTTTCTTAGCAGTTTGGACATACACTTTAGGGTATGCCTCCCGAGGAAAGGAACCCTTACGGAACTATTCTCCTGGAAGATGTTTCTTACTATCCATGTAATATAACATAACTAGTTGGGCACTTATACGATACAGCAATAATGACCCCTCGCTTTGTCTCCATGCATGCCCGGTTCTTACATAACGCGAGGTATTCGGACACACTCCGGACTATTGGGTCCCGAGGTCGAAGCGAAAAGGTCCGCTATGACAAGCGATCTACAATCCGGCTAGAAGACATTTTTCATGTCATATTCAATTACATAGTCAACTCGACTAATTGTATTCCTCCTCAATGCCATCTAATAGGCTATCTAATTTACAATCTTCTGGGAATACTTGGCAGCCAATTCTACTTGGCGTACACTAAGCTTACGAGGATCTCCTTCCCATCAAGCCCCACAGGTCCGACCTCGGCCATGTGGTTTGGGTCAACAACCGTGTACCGCGTCTTTACCATGGCCCGAGCCTCCTGGCGCCTTGACGGCAGGACGATATCTTCCATAGTCGGAGCGCCGCCGTGCTCCTTGAAATCGCTCTGCCAGCTCCCAATGCCTTGGGCAGGGAGATAGATAGCCACAAGGCTTGGCGGCGCCTTTCATCACTGCCGAACTAGTTCTTGCAGGTGGCGCGGTTCGGGAAGAAGATCACCCGAAGGCGGGAATCTCCTCCTCTGGGCGACCTGTGAGCAAACCTACATACATGTTTATGTTAGTCGCCTTCCTCGCCGAACTCTTTCAAAGTTCGTTTAAGCACTTACTGAAAATGCATGACGAAGCCGTCGATTCTCCTTCTGGTCGGACAACTGAGCACGAACATCCTTTAGTTCCTCACCCGGTTGGGTGTTGGCATCTTGGAGGTTATTTTCTCCTCCGCACCCTCATAAGCACGCTCTCGCCGGCCTTTAGCTGGCGCGAGGAGCTGTTGCTTGTCCGGATCCATCCCGCGCTATCTTCAATGTTAATGTCAGATTTATGCACATGCCGCACTTTGCGAAACTACTTCTACTTTGAAGGGCATATATTACTAGAGGAGTCTTCATGGCTTCCCGGTGCGACGATCTTGACCTCAAGTTGGGCCTTGCACTCTCCAAGCTCCTGGGACAAACGGGTATTCTTTTCGGTAAGAACCTGCATTCCAAATGATCCTTAAAATCAGTTATTCTAAATATTTTAAGTCTCAGGGGCTACTGGCATATATAACTGTCAAATTTCCTCACCCGTATGTCCTTTACATATTGCTCCGTGGCTCTGGCTAGACCATCTTGAGCGACACGGAGGTGCGCATCTCCCGAATTGAAGGCATTCAAAGCCTCTTGGGAGAAACATGCGTCACGAAGAACTGTCCGGCGACGCCTGTGATTCATGGCGCTCTCCACATCGGAGTTGGTGGCGGACAATCTGTCAGCATACTCTGTCAGAGGAGCATCCAACGCACGCCTCGTGCTCGCCTCCGCTTTTGGACCCGGCTTTGGAGCCTGGCTGGCGGAGGTTTGATTGGCAACCTCGTCGGACTCAGTCCGGCGAGCGCTCTTTTTCCTGGAAAGAGCACCCGCGTTAGTACGCCTTCCAGGAATTAGTCCTGGGAATATGGTGACGCGCCATACCGTTGCGGCGGAGTTTCGATCCGGACCGCACTTCTTTTTAGCCTGCGGGGCCGAACTGCCCCTTGTTGGCTAGCCGCCGCGGGCTCGGCCTCCTGCCTCGAAGGCACCCCCTGCGAAACACTATTGGTATACGGTGATAAAAATAAGGACGGATGGGTCATTATCAGAGTATTGGGACCTCGGTCTCAGCTACCTGCGAGGCTGGAAGTATTCTGGGGTAATCGGCCGTAATGGCAACCAAGGCATTATCGATGCTCAGTTGGTGATATACCCCATCAATCAGCTCCACCAATATGTCCGGATCCTCTTGGGAGGCCGGATCGAGGAGCCGTTCCGGATCCTCGGGTTGTGGAGGCGGGCTGTTTATGTCTTTCACGGCCTGGCGCAGTTCCTGCGTCAAAATCACAAAATGAGATACCTAACCATGGGAATACGGATCGGGTGTACAAAAAGAGATGTCCGCTTACCCAGCTTCGCGGATTGTTCATAGAAAATCCGCTCAATGGACTGACGTGGAGAAGATCCTCCTCTTCTCCCTTGTACATCGCAGACAAAATCTTCACCAGATCGGTGACCGATCCCGGCCCCTTACGGCCATGACGGGTGGCATCGTCCTCCCCGTTGAAATCCCACATGGGGTGGCCCCTATACTTGAGCGGCTGCACCCCCCGCATAATACATGTGTCCATGACGCCGATCATGGTCAGTCCGGCATGAGCTAACAATCTTATTCGGCTCATCAGGTAAAGGACATCCCTGTCGTCTTCCCTCTGGGAGCTCCGTGGGCGCCAACTCAGGCATTTCTTCAAAGGAGCATTGCTGAACTCTGGAAGACCGATCCGAACATGATCCGACAGTGGGACGTCTTCTATATAAAACCATTCCGAAGGCCAGTCTTCGAATGCCTTCTTCAGGGTTCCGGATAGATATCCGGTCCCGGCGATCGCCATAGTTGGCTCCGCCCACTTGATATATTGACCCCTCATGAGGCGGGGTACAAGGCAGAATAATCTCTTCCACAGCGCAAAATGAGCCTCGGCGCCCAAGAACAGTTCGCAAAGGGCCACGAAGCCCGCGATGTGCAAAATGGAGGCAGGCGAAGGTGGTGCTGGCTGGAGGCCGTAGAACTCCAAGAGCCCCGGAGAAACGGATGAATTGGAAATCCGAGTCCTCTTACTAGATAAAAGATAAAGCATACCCGCTCTCCTTTAGAGGGATCGGGGACATTCTCCGCTTGCTTTCCACCCTTGTAGGTGGCTAGTCCGGCTCGAACCGGAACCATGAAGGCCGTGGGAAGAAATCCCTTGGTTTGGAGTGTCACTAGCTCGCTATGCGGGACTGAGCATCTCTCCCAATTTCCAGACTGAGGGCTGGGAGCGCGAGAGGAGGAGCCGCGTCGACTGTCCATGATGGAATGGTTTTTTGTCAAAGGCGCTTCAATGAAAGCTCGCGGAGGGGGGATTGTGTGACTCAGATCTAGATCCTCGTCCCTTTTATAGGCGGCTCATTTGCGCAGCTAGGGGGATAAGTGTAAAAATACCCTGGCTTTTCGCATTCATTCAAACACGTGGAAGATGGCCATTATTGGGCGTGGAAGCCAAGGAGCGCAGCATTTATCAGAAGCCGGACACTATTCGACAAGTATATGGAATTTGGAGAAGAACCCGCCTCGCAATGCCGAAGACAATCTACGCGCCGGACTCATCGCCATTGAAGCCTGGTTCGAGGGCTACTGAGGGAGTCCTAGATTAGGGGGTGTCCGGATAGACGAACTATCACCGTTGGCCGGACTCCTGGACTGTGAAGATACAAGATTGGAGACTTCGTCCCGTGTCCGGATGGGACTTTCCTTGGCGTGGAAGGCAAGCTTGGTGATACGGATATGTAGATCTCCTACCATTGTAACCGACTCTGTGTAACCCTAACCCTATTCGGTTTCTATATAAACCGAAGGGTTTTAGTCCGTAGGACGAACAAAAATCATACCATAGGCTGGCTTCTAGGGTTTAGCCTCTCTGATCTCGTGGTAGATCTACTCTTGTACTACCCATATTATCAATATTAATCAAGCAGGAGTAGGGTATTACCTCCATCGAGAGGGCCCGAACCTAGGTAAAAACATCGTGTCCCTTGTCTCCTGTTACCATCCGCCTAGACGCACAGTTCAGGACCCCCTACCCGAGATCCGCCGGTTTTGACACCGACAGTGTGCGAGGCTTTCCTCCGCATCAAGCCCCACTTCGGCTTATGGCTGAAGACCTTCAACGTTAAACCGAAGGTGGTGCGCAGCCAGCAAGCGGAGAGCACAGGCGCCATGGTGGGAAAGATGCCCAACGTTATATGGCTCGAGGGCTCCTTCGTGGAGACCATAAAGGGGTGGCAATCAGGGTGGTTCTACATCACCGAGCCGCGTGACCCTGAATGGGCAGCGGCCCCCGAATTCCGATCTGGTATCCCCACACGGCTCACCTCCTGGCAAGAGAAGGGCCTGTCGTGGGGTAATTCGGGAGAGCTGACCGGACTCCAGACCTGCGTCCAAAACATGGTGGACGAGAAGGTTAAACTTGTCAACATAGTCCAAGTCATGCTCATCCGCCGGATCCTCCCGTGTCAACGACGGGCTTTTAACTTGTGGGAGTTCGACCCGCCCAGCACCAAACTCGACCGGGCTCTTTGACATAACACGAGGATGCACGGAAGGTGCTATTCAAAGGCACCGAGGTTCCCCTCCATTACCGAGGATCGCGGATTCTGCGCGGCGCCAAGCCAGCGTAAGTAAGCTCGTTTACCCTTTACGGGATACTTGTTTTCATAGTTTGACTCTATCACGGGATCTAAGCTCCGTTCCTTTGTGAGATCTGGCGAAGAAGACCGGACAGATCGTTGTCGGCTCCTTTGCCGAAGGCCCCGCAGATGCCCGCTTGGCGAAGCTGCTGGTCCGGCACCTTAAGTGGTGCGGAGAAGAAACCAAGGAAAAAGCGGGAACCGGAAGAGCTCCGGCGCCCGGTGGAGCGGACTCGTCGTCAATGACTCGGCGCCTCCTCCCACAACGAGGAGGAGGAAAGAGAGGTTTCTTCTCAGCGGGGAAGAAAAGAAAAGGAAAGCCGCCCCAACTGGGGAGGCCGGAGGGTCCAAGAAGGGAAGAACCCTTCCCCCTAGATTACTCCACTAACATCGCCGACAGCGAGGAGGAGTTGCCATGTCACGCCCAAGATGCGACCCTATCCTAAAGGAACTCGAAGGTCCCACCAAGGATAGAAGCGCATCTTGAAGACGCTTTTGCAAGGTGGATATCATTACATCAACATTACATAATACACAGGGATACATACATAAGGCACGAATGCCACAAGAATACATCATCATCATACAAGATCAACATCCGACTATGGATGAAACATAAACAGAAACTCAAACAATATCCACCCTCCTAGCCCAGGCTGCCGACCTGGAACCTATCCCCTGATCGAAGAAGCAGAAGAAGAACTCCAATACAAGAAAACATCGCTCTCGCGTCATGATCATCGCGAAACCTGTACCTGCAACTGTTGGTGTAGTAATCTGTGAGCCACGAGGACTCAGCAATCCCATTACCATGGGTATCAAGACTAGCAAAGCTTAATGGGAAAGGAAGGGGTAAAATGGTGAGGTTGCAGCATCGACTAAGCATATATGGTGGCTAACATACGCAAATAAGAGCGAGAAGAGAGCAAGCGGAACGGTCGTCAACTAGCAATGATCAAGAAGTGATCCTGAACTCCTACTTACGTCAAACATGACCCAAAAACCGTGTTCACTTCCCGGACTCCGCTGAAAAGAGACCATCACGGCTACACACGCGGTTGATGCGTTTTAATTCGGATCTGGTGTCAAGTTATCTACAACCGGACATTAACAAATTCCCATCTGCCTATAACCGCAGGCACGGCTTTCGAAAGATTATACCTGCGGGGTGTCCCAACAGCCCATGATAAGCTCTCGCGATCAATGAAGGATATTCCTTCTCCCGGAAGACCCGATCGGTCTCGGAATCCGGCTACAAGACATTCGACAGTAATAAAACAAGACCAGCAAGACCTCGGCGTGCCGACACCACGATAGTAGCCGCGTATCTCGTCTCGAGCCACGACCGGATGAGCAGTCCGTACAACTAAAACCAGGCCTCGAGTTTCCCGAGGAGGCGCGCAAAGGCTCTAGTTAGGACCAACACTTAGACAAGCATTGGCTCGGGGGCTAAAATAAAGATGACCCTTGGGTTAATTACTCCCAAGGGAAAAGTAGGTGGTGGTGAGGCAAATGGTAAAACCAATGTTGGGCCTTGCTGGAGGAGTTTTACTCAAAGCGAACTGTCAAGGGGGTCCCATAAATCACCCAACCGCGTTAGGGACGCAAAATCCGGGAACATAATACCGATATGATGGAAACTAGGGCGGCAAGAGTGGAACAAAACACCAGGCATAAGGCCGAGCCTTCCACCCTTTACCAAGTATATAGATGCATTAATAATATAAGAGATATTGTGATATCCCAACAAAAACATAATCCCATGGAGCAACCTTCATATTCACCTGCAACTAGCAACGCTATAAGAGGGGCTGAGCAAAGCGGTAACATAGCCAAACAACGGTTTGCTAGGAATGGTAACAAAGGTTAGAGGTTCATGCAATTTGGGAGGCTTGAGGAGCAAGCGATAGGTAGCGCAGCATAGCGATAGAACGAAGCAACTAGCATAACAATGATAGTAATGAGATCCAGGGTAGCGGTCATCTTGCCTGAAATCCCGCAAGGAAGAAGAACGAGTCCATGAAGAAGATGAAGCCACGAAGACGAACCCAGCGTAGACGAACGAATCCTCACGATCGCAACGAAAACGGGAACTATCGAGAAGAAATACACAACATGGTAAACACACCACACATGAACAAGACATGATGCTCAACCAAGTATGATGCATGACAAGGCTACATGAAGCTACTCATGGAAAAAGATGAAGCATACAAGAGCAACACATCAAAGCAAGTTTAAATGAGGCCGGAAACAACATAGAACAATTCCGGTAAGTCCTCATATGCAAATTTCGAAATTGGTCCAGATCTGAATAAACCTTATGTTTAAGTTGTTAAACAGCAAGTTAAGATGCACCACGATGATCTACACGAAATTCTAGTCAAGTTACATATAAAGTTCATTAAATTCGGAGCTACGGCCTAGAAGATATGAGCAAAACAAGATAAGCATGACATTGATGCAAAAGGCATACAAACATCAAGCAAACACCTCAAAACAAGGATTCAACATGATAATATGAAACTACATGCAAAATCAAGCAAGTTTCATATAGAGCACACTCAAAACGGAGCAACGGTTGAACACATACACCCTATACAAGTTATAGCAACAATCTGTCCAAAACAGCAAGTAGGCATATAGCAAGCACCAAAACAACATGCTACAGCACCACAACGTGAAAACAAAAGGCGTGGGCATGATGTACAGGTAAATCATGACAAAACATGAAGAGTGAGCTATCTCCAGAAACAACTAGAACATGCTCAAAAAGACATGGCAAGATTGCAAATACTAACAGTTTCAGACTTATCAGGAAATAACATCAGGTTGCAATATTTAGAGCTATCAAACAACATGTTACAAGACCTTATCATGGCAAACAAAGGCATGGCATGAATCTAATAAATGCATAGATAAAATGTCCTTTGGTGACCATGAGCCAAACAGGACCAGAAGATATGATGGCACCCAGGTAAACATGGCAAGTTATATGACAGATTCATACATGGCAGGAACAACAATAAGTAGGCATGTTGGTGAGCTTGAACCACTCACCACAGAGCAAAACATGGCATGGAAAGGCAACCAGCAGTAAGAAGACATATTTATGAAGCTAAGCATGGCAAGATCAAGTTCATAGGGTGCATGGATCACTAGCAAAGCTCATGGCAAAACTGAACTTAATGTTAATAGGCTGACAGCAACATTATTTAGCAACTTTGAGAGCAAGATAACAAGAAGCTACAGCAGGCTATAAATGCAACCAGGGGAATGGATGGATAGAGCATGACATGTTGAACAAAACACCCTTAGTGAACATCTCCAGATTATGCATAGAATGACTTGTAGCAGCAGGTTTACATAGCACCATAATATAGCAGATTCAGCCTAGCAAAACAGTAACAGCAAGTACCCTACTTAACAAGCTTGAAGCACTCATTACAGGAATCACAAAAATACATGGATGGCCCCCCTGTAAAGATGGCATGGCATAGATCAAAACACATGTAGACATCAACCTCATAGGATGCACACATCAAATGCAACAAAAATGACAAATCATTAATTTATAATAGTTTCAGCAGATTAACATCACATAGCACTCTTGCAACGAAGATTCATGCATCAAGATGAGCTCAAATGAACATGATGCAATGGAATGAAGTGAAGTACTCGTTGAATCGAACAATTTGACATATTACACGCCCGAAACGGAGCAATATGCAGCAAGTTATGTCATGATGAACATTGCATGAAAATGTAAATAATTTCGGGACTTAGTGGAATAAGACGGGGTCAACCTCAGACAGATCCAGATCTGGTGCGGAGAACGAGGACGGCCGGAGTTCGCCGGAGCAGAGGACGGGAGGCGGCGGGCGAGGCGGAGAGGCGGATCGAGGCGCGGCCGACGAGGCTGACCCTCCGCGACGAGGAGGAGGCGCCGGGCTCCTCCGGTGGTCGGTCCGGCGAGGGCGCCGGCGACGGAGCTGGCGGGGCAGCGGAGGAGAGGCGGCTCGGGGAGGTCGGCGGCGGAGCCGGGCAGGAGGGGAGGTGGGAGGGCCGGCGAGGCGGGCAGCAGCACCGCCGGCGGGCGACGGGCGGCGCTTGGCTGGCGCGTGCGAGATCGGGCGGCGGGCGGGCGGCTCAGGCCCATGAACCGGGCGGAGGAGGAGAGAGAGGGGGCCGGGGTGAGGTGGGTGTGGGGTTGGAGGAGAGCGGCGGCGGGGCGGCGTGGCGGCTCTGATTGGATGGAGTGAGTTGGCGGCTGGACATGTCCGCGCGAGGAAAAACGTCCGTGGCCTGACGGGGGCGGGCGCTAGGGCTTGATCTGTGAGAAATTCGGAGGGATCACATATTTATAGGTAGAGGAGCTAGGAGAGTCCAAATGAGGAGGGCGGTTTGCCCCGCGATCGTGATCGAACGACCGAGAGCGTGGAGGGGGTTAGGATGGGTTTTGGGCCACTTTGAAGGGGGTGTTGGGCTACAAACAAAAGAGGCCTTTACGGTTCCCCGGTTAACCGTTGGAGTATCAAACGACCTCCAAACGGCACGAAACTTGACAGGCGGTCTACCGGTGGTATACCAAGGCCGCTTGGCAAACCTCGCGCCATTCCGAGAAAGTTTAATACCCGCACAAAAGAAGAGGCAAAAAGAGGCGCGGGAGACATAGGAGTGCCGGATTGCAAAACGGACAACGGGGAAAAAGCTCGGATGCATGAGACGAACACGTATGCAAAATGAAATGCACATGATGACATGAAAAAATGCAACACGCAAGCAAATGACATGGCAACGACGGCAAATAACTGGCAGACACCTGGCGCATCGAATCCGGGGCGTTACAACACTCCTCCACTAATAAGAGATCTCGTCCCGAGATCTTAGGACCGAGACGGAAGAGAAAAAGGATGAGGTGAAACAGGAACTCAAGAGAAGAAGCAAAGAATCGAGAGCACACGAGAAGAAGGGAGGAGCGACGAGAATGGCGAGAATCGAAAGTTCACGGAATCAGATAGACTATGAAACCACTCCGATTAGAACAGGGTAAGAAACGAATAAGACTGAAAGGATTTAGGCCGCACTCTGACTGAACATAGAAAGATTAGAACATGAACTTGAGAGGATGGGATGATACTTGATGAACTCTTGAAGAATGAATTAAATCATGAAGAACCACCATGAAGAACTCCGGTGACAAAAGGATGATGAGATAGATGGAAGGATGAAAGAATAAGATTAAAGCTTGCGATGCTTTAGATGGAGGTTCCGACGAAATGGCCTAGGGAATTTGAACTCCGGAAAAGAAAAGATGAAAACACTTGGAACTAGAATTTATTCATTAAGAACAAACTCCAAAGAAAAGGATTGAATCACCTCGAGGAAATAAGAATAAGATTTATTGTATGCTTATCCTTCATCAAATTAAATTGATGACAAGCAATGGACTTTACATACTACTTATTCTTCTTGAAAAGGATTGAGAAGAGATATAGCGCCACCTTGAGAAGGTCTTCATGAACCACCGGTAGGATTCGAAAGAACGAATGGATTAAAATGATAATCAAGGAAAAAGAATCTTGAACGAACCACCGTAAGAATTCTAAAATGACTGATGAAAGAGAATGAATCACCGGGAAGAATTAGAAGAACAAATAAGCTAGAGGGAATTTAGATGCAAAAGAACAAAGAGATCATGAGCTGATTAAAGAACACTTGAACGAGGCACCGGGATAAATAGAGAACGATAACTGGAATGATGGCCTCCGGTGAAAAGTAATGGAAAAAAACAACTCCTGACATACTCTGAATGGGTAAGAAAGAATATATGACAAACGGAATAATATGAGAGGATAACATGAAGCTAGAACCATGAAACTTCGAGAGAACGGGCAAGATTTAGAGGAAAAACTCTTCTTCAATCTTCAAATGATGACGAGAAACACCACCAAAATTTGTTGAGACACTCCGGGGAAACTAAAGGCGAAGAGGTTGAGCCAACAATGAAAATGATTTGGAATCCATCTTGGAAAAGGCATGTGACTGATGTGATCCATTCTTACATCACACTTGAAAAGAATTGGGAATAGCTCCGGGGAAATTAAAAGAGTCAGATAGATCCTGGGAAAGACCTGTGGGTTAGGGCCCACTAAAAGAAAACACCGTTGGAAAGGGATGTTGAACAGATAGATGATGCACCGGAAGAACTGAAATATTTGACTGAGGTGACAACCTCGAATTAATTGGAACACATACGAATCTCCTGAGATGTCTTCGGAACTCCGGAATGATTGAATGGCGAGAGGCAAATGAGCAAGGAGAACACTTGATCCAAGGAAAGAATATAATCACTACCGAAAATTATAACTGAATCCACCTGAGAAGGAAGGGATGAAGAATGATGAACGAGACGAGAATTCACCGGTTGAAATGATTGAGGGAAGACTGAAGAGGCTCCGGGAAGAAGAGGGTGGGAGGGCGGGAAAACAAAGGCAACTTGGAAGGGGAAACCGACGAACAATTTGAAGAGAAAAACACCGGTTGAAATCATTGAGGAAAGAAGGCAAAGACTTCGCACGAGTAGGATCGATACTTGATTACGATTTTCGACTCCGAGAAGCAAAGGGGTGGGCGGGTGGGAAAAGAAAACAACTGAGGATTGAACTAGGAAAATATGAAGAGGCTCGAGTCAACTTGACGAGAAATGCACCGGATCAAAAGAGCTGAGACCCAACGAACGAAAAACTAACCACGTGATTATAAAGAAAAATTCGAAGGGGAAGAGGAGTAGTTCAAAACACCTACGTCAAGATTCCTTACCAGAGCGACGAAGGGGCTGAGGAGTAAAAAGAATTCCTACTCTCCGATATAACTAAACTCCGAAATCAGTTTACTTCTAGACTCAACAATGGCCAAACTACACGATCAATCAAGGGGGCTCCTAAGGTCGGTCGAGGCTCTGATACCAACTTGTCACGCCCAAGATGCGACCCTATCCTAAAGGAACTCGAAGGTCCTACCAAGGATAGAAGCGCATCTTGAAGACGCTTTTGCAAGGTGGATATCATTACATCAACATTACATAATACATAGGGATACATACATAAGGCATGAATGCCACAAGAATACATCATCATCATACAAGATCAACATCCGACTACGGATGAAACATAAACAGAAACTCAAACAATATCCACCCTGCTAGCCCAGGCTGCCGACCTGGAACCTATCCCCTGATTGAAGAAGCAGAAGAAGAACTCCAATATAAGCAAACATCGCTTTCGCGTCATGATCATCGCGAAACCTGTACCTGCAACTGTTGGTGTAGTAATCTATGAGCCACGAGGACTCAGCAATCCCATTACCATGGGTATCAAGACTAGCAAAGCTTAATGGGAAAGGAAGGGGTAAAATGGTGAGGTTGCAGCAGCGACTAAGCATATATGGTGGCTAACATACGCAAATAAGAGCGAGAAGAGAGCAAGCGGAACGATCGTCAACTAGCAATGATCAAGAAGTGATCCTGAACTCCTACTTACGTCAAACATGACCCAAAAACCGTGTTCACTTCCCGGACTCCGCCGAAAAGAGACCATCACGGCTACACACGCGGTTGATGCGTTTTAATTCGGATCTGGTGTCAAGTTATCTACAACCGGACATTAACAAATTCCCATCTGCCTATAACCGCAGGCACGGCTTTTGAAAGATTATACCCTGCAGGGTGTCCCAACTTAGCCCATGATAAGCTCTCGCGATCAACGAAGGATATTCCTTCTCCCCGGGAAGACCCGATCAGTCTCGGACTCCGGCTACAAGACATTTCGACAGTAATAAAACAAGACCAGCAAGACCTCCGGTGTGCCGACACCACGATAGTAGCCGCACGTATCTCGTCTCGAGCCACGATTGGATGAGCAGTCCGTACAACTAAAACCAGGCCTCGAGTTTCCCGAGGAGGAGGCGCAAAGGCTCTAGTTCGGACCAACACTTAGACAAGCATAGGCCCGGGGGGCTAAAATAAAGATGACCCTTGGGTTAATTACTCCCAAGGGAAAAGTTGGTGGTGGTGAGGCAAATGGTAAAACCAATGTTGGGCCTTGCTGGAGGAGTTTTACTCAAAGCGAACTGTCAAGGGGGTCCCATAAATCACCCAACCGCGTTAGGGACGCAAAATCCGGGAACATAATACCGATATGACGGAAAATAGGGCGGCAAGAGTGGAACAAAACACCAGGCATAAGGCCGAGCCTTCCACCCTTTACCAAGTATATAGATGCATTAATAATATAAGAGATATTATGATATCCGAACAAAAACATAATCCAACATGGAGCAACCTTCATCTTCACCTGCAACTAGCAACACTATAAGAGGGGCTGAGCAAAGCGGTAACATAGCCAAACAACGGTTTGCTAGGAAGGGTAACAAAGGTTAGAGGTTCATGCAATTTGGGAGGCTTGAGGAGCAAGCGATAGGTAGCGCAGCATAGCGATAGAACGAAGCAACTAGCATAGCAATGATAGTAATGAGATCCAGGGTAGCGGTCATCTTGCCTGAAATCCCGCAAGGAAGAAGAACGAGTCCATGAAGAAGATGAAGCCACGAAGACGAACCCAGCGTAGACGAACGAATCCTCACGATCGCAACGAAATCGGGAACTATCGAGAAGAAGCACACAACATGGTAAACACACCACACATGAACAAGACATGATGCTCAACCAAGTATGATGCATGACAAGGCTACATGAAGCTACTCATGGAAAAAGATGAAGCATACAAGAGCAACACATTAAAGCAAGTTTAAATGAGGCCGGAAACAACATAGAACAATTCCGGTAAGTTCTCATATGCAAATTTCGAAATTGGTCCAGATCTGAATAAACCTTATGTTCAAGTTGTTAAACATCAAGTTAAGATGCACCACGATGATCTACACGAAATTCTAGTCAAGTTACATATAAAGTTCATTAAATTCGGAGCTACGGCCAAGAAGATATGAGCAAAACAAGATAAGCATGGCATTGATGCAAAATGCATACAAACATCAAGCAAACACCTCAAAACAAAGATGCAACATGATAATATGAAACTACATGCAAAATCAAGCAAGTTTCATATAGAGCACACTCAAAACGGAGGAACGGTTCAACACATACACCCTACACAAGTTATAGCAACAATCTGTCCAAAACAGCAAGTAGGCATATAGCAAGCACCAAAACAACATGCTACAGCACCACAACGTGAAAACAAAAGGCATGGGCATGATGTACAGGTAAAGCATGACAAAACATGAACACTGATCTATCTCCAGAAACAACTAGAACATGCTCAAAAAGACATGGCAAGATTGCAAATACTAACAGTTTCAGACTTATCAGGAAATAACATCAGGTTGCAATGTTTAGAGCTATCAAACAACATGTTACAAGAACTTATCATGGAAAACAAAGGCATGACATGAATCTACTAAATGCATAGATCAAATGTCCTTTGGTGACCATGAGCCAAAAAGGACCAGAAGATATGATGGCACCCAGGTAAACATGGCAAGTTATATGACAGATTCATACATGGCAGGAACAACAATAAGTAGGCATGTTGGTGAGCCCGAACCACTAACCACAGAGCAAAAAATGGCATGGAAAGGCAACCAGCAGTAAGAAGACATATTTATGAAGCTAAGAATGGCAAGATCAAGTTCATAGGGTGCATGGATCACTAGCAAAGCTCATGGAAAAACTGAACTTAATGTTAACAGGCTGACAACAACATTATTTAGCAACTTTGAGAGCAAGATAACAACAAGCTACAGCAGGCTATAAATGACACCAGGGGCATGGATGGATAGAGCATGACATGTAGAACAAAACACCCTTAGTGAACATCTCCAGATTATGCATAGAATGACTTGTAGCAGCAGGTTTACATAGTATCATAATATAGCAGATTCAGCCTAGCAAAACAGTAACAGCAAGTATCCTACTTAACAAGCTTGAAGCACTCACTATAGGAATCACAAAAATACATGGATGGCACCCCCGTAAATATGGCATGGCATAGAGAAAAACACATGTAGACATCAACCTCATAGGATGCACACATCAAATGCAACAAAAATGACAAATCATTAAGTTATAACAGTTTCAGCAGATTAACATCATATAACACACTTGCAACGAAGATTCAGGCATCAAGATGAGCTCAAATGAACATGATGCAATGGAATGAAATTAATTAGTCGTTGAGGCGAACAATTTGACATATTACGCGCCCAAAACGGAGCAGTATGCAGCAAGTTATGGCATGATGAACATTGCATGAAAATGTAAATAAATTCGGGACTTAGTGGAATAAAACGGGGTCAACCTCAGACAGATCCAGATCTGGCGCGGAGAACGAGGACGGGAGGCGGCCGGCGGGGCGGAGAGGGGCGGATCTGGGCACGGCCGACGAGGCTGACCCTCCGGCGACAGGAGGAGGTGGCGCGGGCTCCTCGGTGGCAGTCCGGCGAGGGGCGCCAGCACGGAGCTTGGCAGGCGGGCGGCGGAGGGGCGGCGGCTTCGGGGTGGCGGGCGGGCGGCGGAGCGGGCGAGGGAGGAGGGGCACCGGCGAGGCAGGCGGCAGCGCATCGGCGAAGGGGCGACGGGCGGCGAGGGTGGCGCGTTCTGGGTGGCGGCGCTGAGATCGGGCGGCGGGCGGCGGCTCGAGCCCCATGGCCCTGGCGGCGGAGAGAGAGGGCAGCGGGGTGAGGTGGCGCGGGGTTGGAGGAGAGCGGCGGCGGGCGGCGTGGCGGCTCTGATTAGACGGAGTGAGGTGGCGGCTGGACATGTCCGGCGCGAGGAAGAAACGTCCGGCGGCGCGACGGGAGCGGCGTTAGGGCTTGATCTGCGCGAGAAATTCGGAGGGGATCACATATTTATAGGTAGAGGGAGCTAGGAGAGTCCAAATGAGGAGCGGTTTTCGGCCACGCGATCGTGATCGAACGACCGAGAGCGTGGAGGGGGTTAGGATGGGTTTTTGGCCACTTTGAAGGGGGTGTTGGGCTGCAAACAAAAGAGGCCTTTACGGTTCCCCGGTTAACCGTTGGAGTATCAAACGACCTCCAAATGGCACGGAACTTGACAGGCGGTCTACCGGTGGTATACCAAGGCCGCTTGGCAAACCTCGGGCCATTCCGAGAAAGTTTAATACCCACACAAAAGAAGAGGCAAAAAGGGGCGCCGAGAGACATAGGAGTGCCGGATTGCAAAACGGACAACGGGGAAAAAGCTCGGATGCATGAGACGAACACGTATGCAAAATGAAATGCACATGATGACATGACAAAATGCAACACGCAAGCAAATGACATGGCAACGACCGCAAATAACTGGCAGACACCTGGCACATCGAATCCGGGGCGTTACACCCAGGGCCAAGCCCCTGGCGAAGTCGTAAGTGTTCGGACACCAGAGTGATTCATAGTGTTCTTTTATTGCATAGCTTTCCCTGACGCCGGATATGATCATGCAGTCCGCCCAAGGTTTGGCTCGACGCTTCATCGAGCGGCTCCCTGAATCCGTCGGATGTGAATTCGCTTCCGACCGCTACCTCCCCTCGCCGTATGGACGATGCCGAGGTGGAGTCCCAAAAGGGTCCAAGCCAAGAGGAGGTGGTCCTGGAGGCGCCGCAAGACGACCTCCCGGACTCCAGGCGCAAAGTGGACAAAACCCCCAAGGGCTCCAAGTCCGGCCCTGGGCCGGACACCGCACCGGAACCTTCAATGGTTCGAGTCCATTATCGCCCCCTAGTAAGAAGGGCAAGCCCTCGGCGCGGTGACCTCCGCCCAACGGAGGCACCGGATAATTTCTGGAGGTTCTTAGCGGCGCCTCCATCGACGAGGAGCACCGCACTATTATGGCGCGGTAATCCACAAGGTTCATCCGCCAAGAGCGGGCTGGTCAAGCTGTGCCATCCTTCTAACAGGCTTTGAGGTATCTATTTAAGATATGTAAAATATTACCGCATAGGCAGTAGCCCTCGATGCTCGGTTTGGTGTTCGGAAAGAAAAGCCGGGCGAGGATCTAAAAGATATACGCAGGAGTCTAACATAAGTATGTCAATATGGGAATGGAGGCTGCGTTGTTGACCTCTGCCCTTGACCGAGCTGCGGAGGTCGATGCATTGAAGCGAGCCTCGGCGGTGTGAGAACGAGCTCGGCCTTGCCAAGAAGCAGCTCGAGGACAAGGAAGGTAAGTAATACCTTATGTAAGTATATAAAAAGATGTGGTTGCAAAAATGACGGGACCAGCGTGAGTATTACAGGGGCCACAACCGGTGGCAACCACAAGAAAGCGCTGTCCAAGGCGAAGACAATGCGGCCGTGGAGCGATCGAGCGAGAAAAGAAGGAGGCGCGGGTGGCGGAGGTGCAGCAAGAGCTCCGGGCTCTCGTGAAAAAACACGAGTTTGGAGCTTGACTCAAAGACTCGAGTCCGAGCTTGCCTCGCCCTTGAGCGCCAAATCTGCCAAGGCGAAGCCCAAGCCCTCCAGGAAATTGAGGCGATGAAGAAGATAGCGGCGGGTAAGCCATTCTTTATACAAAGCAAGCACGTGAAAGTGAATTATTTGTTACTTACCCGAGTCGGAGCTCTCCGGTGCATTCGCAGATCTGCCCCTTGATGTGTCCGACGCTGCCGATACTACCGGGCCGAGGAGGGAGCTCGGCGGAGAAGGTGTTCTGGTCTCGATATCTTGAGGCGGACACCAGTGCCCTTGAGCTGCCGGTGAAGCAGCTGGTCGAGCTCCATAAGGTGGCGAACAGGCCATGAAGAACCTTATAGTCGGCTATGGCACAGGGAGGTCATGCTTGGGAGCTACTTTGGGCTGGTGAGGCGGCTGGCGGATGCCTGTCCATGGCTTGAAGTCATCAAGAGCTCCGTATGCATCGAAGGCGCCCGTAGGGCCCTTGCCCTTGTTAAAGTGCACTGGGGCAAGATGGATGCTGAGAAGCTGGTGACAGATGGGCCACCGCAGGGCAAGGAGCATCGCAAGCCCGATATGTATTATGAGAGCGTCCTGAAGGGTGCCCGCCTTGTGGTGGATGAATGTTCCAAGGATGTAATTTTTGAGTAAACTCCCTCGTGTTATCCTGTGCGCTGAAAACTTTTTCATATGCGCTAAGCAACGCTTTTTGAATTTAAAATATTACCTTCTGTGCGGCCATTTATTAAATCTGAGAGATGGCGAGTCATCGGCTTCTACCCCATGCCACAGTCTTTGGGGTGTTGAGATAAACCTGGCGCTCTTGTTCCCATTCTTGGGTCCTTCGGTGAGGCGCTCAGCATAACGAACAAGGCAATCGGACTATAATGCTTTATCACTCTCACTTAGCCATAGAATTCTATAATTTTAAATTTCGGCAAAGCCCCTAGTATTCGGAAGACCAAGTTCGGGGCGCTATCCACGCCTAGGCCGGACAAAGCCGACTCCTCGCTCTAAGCGGCATAAGTCTTTAGGGACTCGAAACCTCTCGAACAGCTACCAGCTCTCGCCCTATCATGACGGTCAGTTTTAGCTTTCTCTACTAAGGTGCTTAACCCAGCTCAACCGGGGCACAATCGCAGTAGTTCTCCCAGTGCTACCTTAGCCGATATAACGGAACGTAAGGTACCAAAACATGGTAGCCAGGCAAACCCAACTATTGACCGAAGACATGATTCGAGCCGATGCATATAATGCTATAAGTTCGGGTGCCACTTTTCGTGAGAGTGTTCGGACTTCTCACACCATATTCTGGGGTACTTAAGCCCCTGGTGTATTGTCCGTACCAAAGTGTACTATTGCATAATGTCATAACTGAACATATTTACACAAAAAGGAATGCAATAATAGACAAAAGCTATGTATTGTTTATTCGAAAAAGCTGCGGTAAAAGCAGAACGATACACATAGTGCGATAAGCAAGAGATGGGACTATTTGACATGTCCCCCTCCAGGGGCGAGCTGCGGGATGATATGTGAAATAAGTATACTGCTCGTTAAAGAGACCACCTGGACATTCGTCATAGCTTTCTGCCTCCCTGGCTGTTGCATCATGTGTTCGGCGATTGTACTGCCGGACAGGCCTTTATGAGAGTGGAGTCCTGAAAGTAAGAAAAAAGGAATGACAAAATCGGGAGCCCCTAGTGCGGTTGAGCCGCTTTTTGGGCGTGCCGTGGTTGTGCCCCTCCCCTTATGCCCATGTTATTTCCAGAGCATAATTATGTACGCGTAGTACTGGTTTCGCGATTTCGCGAGGGCTGGGGTTGGGGCCGCATTGCTAAGCTTGCTCGGAATGTGCCAGGCGGTCTTGTTGTAGGTTACTCCGGGCGCGCTTGATGGTGTCCGGACGTTTGATAGCCGGACTGGAGAATTGCCTTGAGAGGCTACTTTGTACTTCCGCCACGAGGGCCGCTGTATGCTCCTCCGTTCGAAGAGAGCGTTCGGTGTTTCCATTGACCGTAATGACTCCTCGAGGGCCTGGCGTCTTGAGCTTGAGGTATGCATAGTGCGGCACCGCATTGAACTTTGCAAATGCAGTTCGTCCGAGAAGTGCGTGATAGCCACTACGGAACGGGACTATGTCGAAGATTCACTCCTCGCTTAGGAAATTATCCGGGGATCCGAAGACCACCTCAAGTGTAACTGAGCCTGTATAGTTGGCCTCTACACCTGGTATGACGCCTTTAAAGGTCGTCTTTGTGGGTTTAATCCTTGAGGGGTCTATGCCCATTTTTCGCACTGTATCATGATAAAGCAGGTTCAGGCTGCTGCCGCCGTCCATAAGGACTCTAGTGAGGTGAAATCCGTCAATGATTGGGTCTAGAACCAATGCAGCGAATCCTCCATGGCAGATGCTAGTGGGGTGGTCCCTTCAATCAAAGTGATCAGGCAGGAGGACCACCGGTTGAACTTTGGGGCGACTGGCTCCAACGCATATACGTCCCTGAGTGCACACTTCCGCTCTCTTTTGGGTATGTGGGTTGCGTATAACATGTTCACCGTCCGCACTTGTGGGGAATATACATCCCCTATTGTTCGTGGCGGGGCTCCTCCTTGTCATCACTATGCAGCCCCTTGTCTCTGTTTTTGGCATTTAACTTGCCTGCCTGCTTGACCACCCAACAATCCCTGTTGGTGTGATTGGTTGGTTTTTCGGGGGTGCCGTGTATCTGTCACGAGCGATCGAGTATTCGGTCCAAACTGGACGGGCCCGGAGTATTTCTTTTAAATGGCTTTTTCCGCTGACTAGGTTTAGAGCCTCTGAATCCGGCATTAACTGCTGTATCTGTTGGGGAACGAGTAATTTCAAAAAATTCCTCGCACACGCAAGACCATGGTGATGGCATAGCAACGAGAGGGAGAGTGTATGTCCACCCTCGTGAGACCGTAAGCGAGCGTTATAACAATGCGGTTGATGTAGTAAATGCGTCTTCACGATCCGACCGATCCAAGTACCGAGCGCACGGCACCTCCGAGTTCAGCACACGTTCAGCTCGATGACGATCCCCGGGCTCCGATCCAGCAAAGCGTCGGGGATGAGTTCCTTCAGCACGACGGCGTGGTGACGATGATGATGCTCCACCGGCGCAGGGCTTCTCCTAAGCTCCGTGACGATATGACCGAAGTGGAATATGGTGGAGGGGGGCACCGCACACGACTAAGGAACGATCCGTAGATCAACTTGTGTCTCCTGGGGTGCCCCCTGCCCCCGTATATAAAGGAGCAAGGGGGGGGGGGTGCGGCCCGGCCCTAGGAGGAGGCGCGCCGGAGGAGTCCTACTCCCACCGGGAGTAGGACTCCCCCCCTTTTCCTAGTTGGATTAGGACTTGAGGGGAGGGAAGAGGAAGAGGCGCGCGCCCCCTCTCCTGTCCTATTCGGACTAGGGGAGGGGCGCTGCCTGCCCCTGGCCGGCCCTCCTCTTCTCCCTCATGGCCCACTATGGCCCATTAACCCCGGGAGGTTCCAGTAACCCCGGTGTCCGATAAAATCGATTTCACGGAACTATTCGAAGTCAAACATAGGCTTCCAATATATCAATCTTTATGTCTCGACCATTTGAGACTCCTCGTCATGTCCGTGATCACATCCGGGACTCGAACAAACCGGTACATCAATACTCATAAAATTGTCATCGTAACGTTAAGCGTGCGGACCCTTGGGTTCGAGAACTATGTAGACATGACCTAGAACTATTCTTGGTCAATAACCCATAGTGGAACCTGGATGTTCATATTGGTTCCTACATTTTCACGAAGATCTTTATCGGTCAAACCGCATAACAACATCGTTGTTCCTTTGTCATCGGTATGTTACTTGCCCGAGATTCGATCGTCGGTATCAATACCTAGTTCAATCTCGTTACGGCAAGTCTCTTTACTAGATTACGTAATACATCATTTCATAACTAACTCATTAGTTACAATGCTTGCAAGGCTTAGGTGATGAGTATTACCGAGAAGGCCAGAGATACCTCTCCAGAGCAATCGGAGTGACAAAACCTAATCTCGAATTATGCCAACTCAACATATACTTTTGGAGACACCTGAGAGTACCTTTATAATCACTCGATTCACGTTGTGATGTTTGGTAGCACACAAAGTGTTCCTCCGTAAACGGAGTTGCATAATCTCATAGTTCAGGAACTTTGTATAAGTCATGAAGAAAGCAATAGCAACATACTAAACAATCAAGTGCTAAGCTAACGGAATGGGTCAAGTCAATCACATCATTCTCCTAATGATGTGATCCCGTTAATCAAATGACAACTCATGTCTATGGTTAGGAAACATAACCATCTTGATTAACGAGCTAGTCAAGTAGAGGCATACTAGTGACATCTGTTTGTTTATGTATTCACACATGTATTATGTTTCCGGTTAATACAATTCTAGCATGAATAATAAACATTTATCATGATATAAGGAAATAGATAATAACTTTATTATTGCCTCTAGGGCATATTTCCTTGATCTCCCACTTGCACTAGAGTCAATAATCTAGATTACAGTAATGATTCTCACACCCATGGAGTCTTGGTGCTGATCATGTTTTGCTCGTGAGAGAGGCTTAGTCAACGGGTGCGCAACATTCAGATCCGTATGTATCTTGCAAATCTCTATGTCTCCCACTTGGACTTGGTCCCGAATGGAATTGAAGCGTCTCTTGATGTGCTTGGTCCTCTTGTGAAATCTGGATTCCTTTGCCAAGGCAATTGCACCGATATTGTCACAGAAGATCTTCATTGGTCCCGATGCACTAGGTATAACACCTAGATCGGAAATGAACTCCTTCATCGAGACTCCTTCATTTGCTGCTTCAAGCAGCTATGTACTCCGCTTCACATGTAGATCCTGCCACGACGCTTTGTTTAGAACTGCACCAACTTACAGCTCCACCGTTTAATAAAAATACGTATCCGGTTTGCGATTTAGAATCGTCCGGATCAGTGTCAAAACTTGCATCAACGTAACCCTTTACGACAAGCTCCTTGTCACCTCCATAAGCGAGAAACATATCCTTAGTCCTTTTCGGTATTTCGGGATATTCTTGACGCTGTCCGATGATCCACTCTGGATTACTTTGGTACCTCCCCGCTAAGCTAATAGCAAGGCACACATCTGATGCAGTACACAGCATTGCATACATGATAGAGCCTATGGCTGAAGCATAGGAACTCCTTTCATTTTTCTCTATCTTCTGCGGTGGTCGGGCATTGAGTCGACTCAATCTTACACCTTGTAATATAGGCAAGAACCCTTTCTTTGCTGATCCATATTGAACTTTTCAAGACTTTATCAAGGTATGTGCATTGTGAAAGTCCATTAAGCGTCTTGATCTATCTCTATAGATCTTGATGCCCAATATGTAAGCAGCTTCACCGAGGTCCTTCATTGAAAAACTTTTATTTAAGTATCCTTTTATGCTATCCAAAATTCTATATCATTTCCAATTAACAATATATCGTCCACATATAATATTAGAAATGCTCTGAGCTCCCACTCACTTTCTTGTAAATACAGGCTTCTCCAAAAGTGCAGATAAAACCATATCTTTGATCACACTATCAAAGCGTTTATTCCAACTCGAGAGGCTTGCACGGACCATAGATTGATCGTTGGAGCTTGCACACTTTGTTAGCTCCCTTAGGATCGACAAAACCTTCGGTTGCATCATATACAACTCTTCTTCCGAAATCCATTCAGAAATGCAGTTTTGACATCCATCGCCATATTTCATAATCATAAAATGCGCGATTGCTAACATGATTCGGACAGACTTAAGCATCGCTCTTGGTGAGAAGGTCTCATCGTAGTCAACTCCTTGAACTTGTCGAAAACCTTTTGCAACAAGTCGAGCTTTATGTGATAACATTACCGTCGTCGGTCTTCTTCTTAAAATCCATTTATTCTCTATTGCTTGCCAATCGTCGAGCAAGTCAACCAAAGTCCATACTTTGTTCTCATACATGGATCCCATCTCAGATTTCATGGCTTCAATCCATTTTATGAATCTGGGCTCACCATCGCTTCTTCATAGTTCGTAGGTTCACCATGATCTAGTAGCATGACTTCCGAATAGGATTACCGTACCACTCTGGTGCGGATTTTATCTGGTTGATCTACGAAGTTCAGTGACAACTTGATCTGAAGTTTCATGATCATTATCATTAACTTCCTCGCTAACTGGTGTAGGTGTCACAGAAACCGATTTCTATGATGAACTACTTTCCAATAAGGGAGCTGGTACTGTTACCTCATCAAGTTCTACTTTCCTCCCACTCACTTCTTTCGAGAGAAACTCCTTCTCTAGAAAGGATCCATTCTTAGCAACGAATGTCTTGCCTTCGGATCTGTGATAGAAGGTATACCCAATTGTCTCCTTTGGGTATCCTATGAAGACACATTTTTCGATTTGGGTTCAAGCTTATCAGGTTGAAGCTTTTTCACATAAGCATCGCAACCCCAAATTTCATAAGCGACAACTTTGGTTTCTTGCCAAACCATAGTTCATAAGGTGTCGTCTCAGCGGATTTTGATGGTGTCCTATTTAACGTGAATGCGGCCGTCTCTAAAGCATAACCCCAAAGCGATAGCGGTAAATCGAAATAGACATCATAGATCGCACCATATCTAGTAAAATACGATTCTGACGTTCGGACACACCATTACGCTATGGTGTTCCGGTGGCGTGAGTTGCGAAACTATTCGCATTGCTTCAAATGTAGACCAAACTCGTAACTCAAATATTCTCCTCCACGATCAGATCGTAGAAACTTTATTTTCTTGTTACGATGATTTTCAACTTCACTCTGAAATTCTTTGAACTTTTCAAATGTTTCAGATTTATGCTTCATTAAGTAGATATACCCGTATCTGCTTAAATCATCTGTTAAGGTGAGAAAATAACGATATCCGCCACGAGCTTCAACATTCATCGGACCACATACATCTGTATGTATGATTTCCAACAAATCTGTTGCTCTCTCCATACAACCGAGAAGCGGTGTTTTAGTCATCTTGCCCATGAGGCACGGTTCATAAGTACCAAGTGATTCATAATCAAGTGATTCCAAAAGTCCATCTGTATTGAGTTTCTTCGTGCGTTTTACACCAATATGACCTAAACGGCAGTGCCACAAATAAGTTGCACTATCATTATCAACTCTGCATCTTTTGGCTTCGACATTATGAATATGTGTATCACTACTGTCGAGATTCAACAAGAATAGACCACTCTTCAAGGGTGCATGACCATAAAAGATATTACTCATATAAATAGAACAACCATTATTCTCTGATTTAAATGAATAACCGTCTCGCATTAAACAAGATCCAGATATAATGTTCATGCTCAACGCTGGCACCAAATAACAATTATTTAGGTCTAAAACTAATCCCGAAGGTAGATGTAGAGGTAGCGTGCCGACCGCGATCACATTGACTTTGGAACCGTTTCCCACGCGCATCGTCACCTCGTCCTTTGCCAATGCTCGCTTATTCCGTAGTCCCAGTTTCGAGTTGCAAATATTAGCAACAGAACCAATATCAAATACCCAGGTGCTACTACGAGCTCTAGTAAGGTACACATCAATAACATGTATATCACATATACCTTTGTTCACCTTGCCATCTTTCTTATCCGCCAAATACTTGGGGCAATTCCGCTTCCAGTGTCCAGCTTGCTTGCAGTAGAAGCACTCATTTTCAGGCTTAGGTCCAGACTTGGGTTTCTTTTCTTGAGCAGCAACTTGCTTGCTGTTCTTCTTAAAGTTCCCGTTCTTCTTTCCTTTGCCCTTTTTCTTGAAACTAGTGGTCTTGTTGACCATCAACACTTGATGCTCCTTCTTGATTTCTACCTCCGCGGCTTTTAGCATTGCGAAGAGCTCGGGAAGTGTCTTGTTCATCCCTTGCATATTATAGTTCATCACGAAGCTCTTGTAGCTTGGTGGCGATGATTGGAGAATTACATCAATGACACTATCATCCGGAAGATTAACTCCCAGTTGAATCAAGTGATTATTATACCCGGACATTTTGAGTATGTGCTCACCGGCGAACTATTCTCCTCCATCTTGCAGCTATAGAACTTATTGGAGACTTCATATCTCTCAATCCGGGCATTTGCTTGAAATATTAACTTCAAATCTGGAACATCTCATATGCCCCATGATGTTCAAAACGTCGTTGAAGACCGGTTCTAAGCCGTAAAGCATGGCACACTGAACTATGGAGTAGTCATCAGTTTTGCTCGCCAGACGTTCACAACCGGCATTGCTCTCTGCAGCAGCACTGGCACCCAGCGGTGCTTCGGGGCGTAATTCTTACGTGCAGCAATGAGGATAATCCTCAAATTACGGACCCAGTCCGTGTAATTGCTACCATCATCTTTCAACTTTGCTTTCTCAAGGAACGCATTAAAATTCAACGGAACAACAACACGAGCCATCTATCTACAATAAACATAGACAAGCAAAATACTATCGGTACTAAGTTCATGATAAATTTAAGTTAATTAATCATATTAAAACTACCACTTAGGCAGACATCTCTCTAGTCATCTAAGTGATTCGTGATCCAAATCAACTAAACCATAACCGATCATCACGTGAGATGGAGTAGTTTTCAATGGTGAACATCACTATGTTGATCATATCTACTATATGATTCACGCTCGACCTTTCGGTCTCCGTGTTCGAGGCCATATCTGCATATGCTAGGCTCGTCAAGTTTAACCTGAGTATTCGGCGTGTGCAAAACTGGCTTGCACCCGTTGTAGATGGACGAGAGCTTATCACACCCGATCATCACGTGGTGTGCGGGCACTCTGAACTTTTAGCAACGGTGCATACTCAGGAGAACACTTCTTGATAATTTTAGTGAGAGATCATCTTATAATGCTACCGTCAATCAAAGCAAAATAAGGCGCATAAAGGATAAACATCACATGAAATCAATGTAAGTGATATGATATGGCCATCATCATCTTGTGCTTGTGATCTCCATCTCCGAAGCACCGTCATGATCACCATCGTCTCCGGCGCGACACCTTGATCTCCATCGTAGCATCGTTGTTGTCTCGCCAACTATTGCTTCTACGACTATCGCTACTGCTTAGTGATAAAGTAAAGCAATTACATGGCTTTTGCATTTCATACAATAAAGCGGCAACCATATGGCTCCTGCCAGTTGCCGATAACTTCGGTTACAAAACATGATCATCTCATACAACAAATATGGCATCACGTCTTGACCATATCACATCACAACATGCCCTGCAAAAACAAGTTAGACGTCCTCTACTTTGTTGTTGCAAGTTTTACGTGGCTGCTACGGGCTGAGCAAGAACCGTTCTTACCTACGCATCAAAACCACAACGATAGTTTGTCAAGTTGGTGCTGTTTTAACCTTCGCAAGGACCGGGCGTAGCCACACTCGGTTCAACTAAAGTGAGAGAAGCAGACACCCGCCGGTCACCTTTAAGCAACGAGTGCTCGGCGGTGAAACCAGTCTCGCAGAAGCGTCTGGCGTAATGTCGGTCCGGGCGCTTCATCTCACAATACCGCTGAACCAAAGTATGACATGCTGGTAAGCAGTATGACTTATATCGCCCACAACTCACTTGTGTTCCACTCGTGCATATGACATCAACGCATAAAACCTGGCTCGGATGCCCTTTGTTGGGGAGCGTAGTAATTTCAAAAATTTCTACGCACACGCAAGACCATGGTGATGGCATAGCAGCGTGAGGGAGAGTGTATGTCCACGTACCCTCGTGAGACCGTGGCGAAGCGTTATAACAACGCGGTTGATGTAGTCATCGTCTTCACGATCCGACCGATCCATGTACCGAACGCACGGCACCTCCGAGTTCAGCACACGTTCAGCTCGATGGCGATCCCGGGCTCCGATCCAGCAAAGCGTCGGGGATGAGTTCCGTCGAAGACGATGGCGTGGTGGCGATGATGATGCTCCACGGCGCGAGGGCTTCGCCTAAGCTCCATGACGATATGACCGAAGTGGAATATGGTGGAGGGGCACCGCCGACAGCTAAGGCGATCCGTAGATCAACTTGTGTCTCTGGGGTGCCCCTGTCCCGTATATAAAGGAGCAAGGGGGGTGCGGCCGGCCCTAGGAGGAGGCGCGGAGGAGTCCTACTCCCACCGGAGTAGGACTCCCCCCTTTCCTAGTTGGATTAGGACTTGAGGGAGGGAAAGATGAAGGCGCGCCCCCTCTCCTGTCCTATTCGGACTAGGGGGGAGGGGCGCGGCCTGCCTGGCCGCCCTCCTCTTCTCCCTCATGGCCCACTATGGCCCATTAACCCCGGGAGGGTTCCGGTAACCCGGTGTTCGGTAAAATCGATTTCACGGAACTATTCGAAGTCAAACATAGGCTTCCAATATATCAATATTTATGTCTCGACCATTTGAGACTCCTCGTCATGTCGTGATCACATCCGGGACTCGAACAAACTTCGTACATCAATACTCATAAAATTGTCATCGTAACGTTAAGCGTGCGGACCCTTCGGTTCGAGAACTATGTAGACATGACCTAGAACTATTCTTGGTCAATAACCAATCTTGGAACCTGGATGTTCATATTGGTTCCTACATTTTCTATGAAGATCTTTATCGGTCAAACCGCATAACAACATACGTTGTTCCCTTTGTCATCGGTATGTTACTTGCCCGAGATTCGATCGTCGGTATCCAATACCTAGTTCAATCTCGTTACCGGCAAGTCTCTTTACTCGTTCTGTAATACATCATTTCATAACTAACTCATTAGTTACAATGCTTGCAAGGCTTAGGTGATGAGTATTACCGAGAAGGCCCAGAGATACCTCTCCCAGCAATCGGAGTGACAAAACCTAATCTCGAATTATGCCAACTCAACATATACTTTTGGAGACACACAGCAGAGTACCTTTATAATCACCCGATTACGTTGTGATGTTTGGTAGCACACAAAGTGTTCCTCCGATAAACGGGAGTTGCATAATCTCATAGTTGCAGGAACTTTGTATAAGTCATGAAGAAAGCAATAGCAACATACTAAACGATCAAGTGCTAAGCTAACGGAATGGGTCAAGTCAATCACATCATTCTCCTAATGATGTGATCCCGTTAATCAAATGACAACTCATGTCTATGGTTAGGAAACATAACCATCTTCGATTAACGAGCTAGTCAAGTAGAGGCATACTAGTGACATACGGTTTGTTTATGTATTCACACATGTATTATGTTTCCGGTTAATACAATTCTAGCATGAATAATAAACATTTATCATGATATAAGGAAATAGATAATAACTTTATTATTGCCTCTAGGGCATATTTCCTTCAGTATCCTCTACATTGTCGCCGTTAATGCGACACTTGTGCTTGCTGCGACTCGACCTGCCATTGCTGTCCTTTGTATCCGAATTACCAGGGCTCTTGGTCATGTTATTACTACGAGCTAGCCAGCTGTCTTCTCCCGCGCAAAAGCGGGTCATGAGTGTTATGAGGGCTGCCATGGATTTCGGCTTTTCCTATCCTATGTGCCGGGCAAGCCACTCGTCACGGATGTTATGTTTGAAGGCTGCGAGGGCCTCTGCGTCCGGACAGTCGACTATTTGATTTTTCTTGGTTAGGAACTGATTCCAGAATTGTCTGGCCGATTCCTCTGGCTGCTGAATTATGTGGCTTAGGTCATCAGCATCTGGTGGTTGCACATAGGTGCCCTGGAAATTGTCGAGGAATGCGGCTTCTAGGTCCTCCCAGCAACCAATTGACTCCGCTGGCAAGCTTTTAAGCCAATGACGAGTTGGTCCTTTAAGCTTGAGTGGGAGGTATTTGATGGCGTGTAGATCATCACCGCGGGCCATGTGGATATGAAGGAGATAATGCTCGATCCATACCGCAGGATCTGTTGTGCCATCGTATGATTCGATGTTTATGGGTTTGAAACCCTTGGGGATTTGATGATCCATTACTTCATCTGTGAAGCATAGTGGGTGTGCGACGCCTCTGTACTGGGCTATATCACGACGTAGCTCGAATGAGCTTTGTCTACTGTGTTCGGCCCGACCGGATTTGCCATATCCGGCATGACGGTTATTGTCACGTGTTGTGGGGCGCCCACGCGATCCGTAAATCGATCTTGTTTGCCTTGCCTTGTCCTCTAATATATCTTGCAAGTCTGGCGCATTTCCCCGTGCCTTGGTATTTTTTGAGCGACGCCGGGGTACGACTTTAGTGGAGGGCCGAGAGGCCTCTGTGTCGCGGCCACGAGGTGGCCGGTCGGCCGCGTCGTGCGCTGGTGATGTAGGTTTAGGTGCTTCCTCCTCTAATCGGGGAAGCAGCCCGCGCTTTGGGTAGCTCTTGGAGGGGAGTACGAGTTCGTACTCTTCGGCCGTAAGGACTTCAGTCCATCTATCGGCTAGCAAGTCTTGGTCAGCTCTAAGCTGTTGCTGTTTTTTTTGAGGCTGCTCGCCGTGGCCATAAGCCTGCGTTTGAAACGCTCTTGTTCGACGGGATCCTCAGGCACGACAAATTCGTCGTCGTCGAGGCTTGCCTCGTCTTGGAGGAGGCATGTAATTATCTTCCTCTACCTCTCATGCGCCGCTCTCTCATGAGGTTGGCTTCTCCATCCTCTGTGCGGAATCCTGCTGGAGGGTTGTCTTGACCTTGTCCGGGTTATTATTATCTCCCGTGCCGGAATCGCCGTTCTTGCTTTGGCGGGATTTAGAGCGGCGGCGCTGACGCCGGCGTTTAGGCTGCTTCTTGGAGGGGTCATCCTTTTGGTTCCATCGCCCTTCCCTTCTTTTGGGGTTTCCACCATGTATATGTCATATGACGAGGTGGCCTTCCAGTGCCCTATAGGCGCTGGTTCTTGGTCATCTCCTGCATCGGCGTCCATACCGTCGATGTCTTCGGAGTCGAAGTCGAGCATGTCGGTTAAATCATCGACAGTGGCTACGAAGTGGGTGGTGGGTGGGCTTTGAATTTCTTCGTCGTCCGCATCCCAACCTTGCTGACCATAGTCCGGCCAGGGCTCTCCTGATAAAGAGAGAGACTTGAGTGAATTCAGAATGTCACCGAAGGGTGAGTGCTGAAAGATGTCCGCGGCGGCGAACTCCATGATCGACGCCCAATCGGATTCGATCGGCAGGGGCGCAGAAGGTTTGGAGTCTGGAGAGGAGTCCGGCACCTTGGAGTCACGAGCTTCGCAGAGGACAAGGCTGGTGTTTGGCTCGATCGCCGTAGAGATTGCAACCCCCGAGGCGGTGTCCAGCCACCCGTCCTTGATTGGCGTAGTCGGCTCCGAGCTAAGGGTCGGAGCGGACATGAGTGCGGCCTCCAGGGCGCTGTTCGGCGGCAGAGCTAGATCATGCCCATCGTAACAGTGCGGCGCGCTCGGCTTTGGCTCGAACCCGTCGAAGATCAAGTCTCCGCGGACGTCAGCCGTGTAGTTCAAACTTCCAAATCTGACCTGATGGCCAGGGGCGTAGCTTTCGATCTGCTCTAGATGGCCTGCGAATTGGCCCGGTGCAAAGCCGCCGAATCTGAAGATCTGTCCGGGAGAAAAGTCTCACCTGGACCGCATCATTGTTGATGATCGAAGGAGCCATCGGGCCTAAAGATGACGACAGAGGAACTCTCAATGAAAGCACCAATGTCGGTGTCAAAACCGGCGGATCTCGGTAGGGGTCCCGAACTGTGCGTCTAGGCGGATGGTAACAGGAGACAAGGGACACGATGTTTTTACCCAGGTTGGGCCCTCTCGATGGAGGTAAAACCCTACTCCTGCTTGATTAATATTGATGATATGGGTAGTACAAGAGTAGATATACCACGAGATCAAAAAGGCTAAACCCTAGAAGCTAGCCTATGGTATGATTGTTGTTAGATCCTCGGACTAAAACCCCGGTTTATATAGACATCGGGGAGGCTAGGGTTACAGTCGGTTACAATAGGCGGAGATCTACATATCCGTATCGCCAAGCTTGCCTTCCACGCCAAGTAAAGTCCCATCCGGACACGGGACGAAGTCTTCAATCTTGTATCTTCATAGTCCAGGAGTCCAGCCAAAGGTTATAGTCCGGCTATCCGGAAACCCCCTAATCCAGGACTCCCTCACTACCTAACATATTTATCAATGATATCTTCTTTATTGTAGCAAGAATATTCAGATCCATAAGATTCAAGATAAAAGTTTAATATTGACATAAAAATAATAATACTTCAAGCATACTAACTAAGAAATCATGTCTTCTCAAAATAGCATGGCCAAAGAAAGTTCATCCCTACAAAATCATATAGTTTGGTCATGCTCCATTTCGTCACACAAGAATGCTCTCATCATGCACAACCCCGATGACAAGCCAAGAAATTGTTTCATACTTTAGTAATCTCAAACTTTTTCAACTTTCACGCAATACATACCTTGACGGAGAGCAGGCCGTCCTCCATTAATTTAAAGTAGAGGACGAGCCATGCCGTCAGGCTTTGGATGCGAGAGAACGTCTTCCATCCTCGGCGGAGGTACATAACCCGAGGAGCCGGGAAATCGACGTCGACCCGCGTGCCCCCGTTCCCACAACCCCTCATGTACAAGCTGAGGGTCTGGGGCGGGTTATGCTCCATCACCCGAGCAAACGGGGCGGGGAGACGAAGACAACGACGCGGAGGCCGGCGCAGCCTGAGGAAGAACTCGCATGGCTGGTCTTCAACGTGGCCCTCAGTCGGGAAAGGCATCATTGGCGGGGGCGAAGCTGGCGTGCCGCCCCGTCCTCCTCTTCCCGAAGCACTGCGACCTCTGCCCCGGCCTCGCCCACGGCCTCGCCCCCGACCCCTTCCCCTCGCGGCCGGCTCCACCACCACGGGCTCAGGAGGAGGAGGGGCGCACTGTCGAGCGGCGACCCTCGCCGCCACCGTCGAAGGACCAGGATTCTCTTTCTCCATGACGAGTGAGAGGAAGAAGCAGAAGCGAGGGAGATAGATGACAGAAGAGTGCGGGACACCATCTCCCCTTCCCCCTCCATATAAGGGAGCGGGGTCGGGGCTCAGCCGCCCCGCTCGGCCAATCCAGCCACTAGAGGCGCAGGGAATTGGGACCGACCCGCTACCCCAACCATCGACGGCTCGGTTTCCCGCCTCCACTGTTTGCCACCCCAAGTGCATGAAGGACGCATGGAGAACGTGCAGAATCGAGGTACGGGTGAGGCGACCACTCCCCACACCGTGATCGTGGGGTGTGGACGCCTTGAAGACCGTGACCCGGCCCAGCGCGGTAAATGAGCCGCGCCTCCACGCCTCCCTCTTTTTATGGGGAAGGCGCGAGCCGCCTCTTTACTATGATATGACGCATGCATGCGGGAACTGCCCCACGCATGCCGCCCACGTCACGCACACCCCTCCACGCTGCGCCATGCGCGCGGGTCGCGGGAAGCACCGCACGCGAAAAGTTTTACCGCGATAAAAACCACCCCGCCTGCCCGTGCGCCGTTTTGGGCCTGGCCCAACAACGTGTCGCGCTTATGTGTGGCCCAGGCCCGGGGGCTCCAGTCGGTGTACAAAAAGAGGGGTGCACTTTTGTACCCCTTTACCTATGCACGGGCAGTCGGAGCCGCGCCCGCGGTCGCACCAAGCAGAGCAGGGGAGGTAAGCCAAGGTAAGACCGAAGCCCAAGACAATGAGAGCAACGCCAAGGCCAAGACCACAAAGAGTAGAGGGACGAAGTAGGTTTCCCCGCTAGACCCTTGCCGGGGCAGCCTCAGCAGCCCCGACAAGACCCTTGCCGGGGCAGCTCACCCCACACCAACAGAGCGAGCCACCCTTGAGCTCACGGTCCCCAACGCCATCATCCACATGGGGCCAGGGCTCGAGAAGGCACCTCTGCGGTGGCATGCAGATCTTTGTGAAGACATATTCAAGATCATATGAGGATTAGAAGACGACGAACCTCGGCAAGATCCTTGCCGTGGAAGGCCACCAGACCCCCGACAAGGCCCTTGCCGGGGACGACAGCACGCCACGGCAAGACCCTTGCCGGGCCACCCGGCAAGGCCCTCAACAAGGATGCCAGCAGGTCCACCACCAGGTCCATGCCAACCAAGCTTCCACCGCCATTCACATGCAGCTGCCAGCCTGATACGTCTCCGTCGTATCTATAATTTTTGATTGTTCCATGCCAATATTATTCAACTTTCATATACTTTTTGGCAACTTTTTATATTATTTTGGGACTAACATATTGATCCGATTGCCGGTGCAGTCCCTGTCCGTTGCATGTTTTGGTTTAGCAGAATATCCATATCAAGCGGAGTCCAAAGCGGGATAAAAGCGGACGGAGCTTATTTTTGGAAAATATGGAAAATCTGGAAGGAAAATCAACGTGAACCGAGTGTCGAGGTGGTCACGAGGTAGAAGCGCGCCCCTACCTCGTGAGCCCACCGTAAGCGGTTGGCGCTCTTCTTTGCCGCAAGAAGGCTAATATTAGGAAAAAAATCACCGTGAAGGTTTCAGGGCAATCGAGTTACGGATCTCCATATATACACAAAGCGGTGAAAGCAGAGCCGGGAGAGAACGCGAAGCAGAGAGACAGATCCAATCCCGGAGGGGCTCTCACCCTCTCACGCCATGGAGACCATGGACCGGAGAAACCCTTCTCCCATCTAGGAGAAGGTCAAGGAAGAAGAAGAAGGGGGGCTCTCCCCTCGCTTCGATGGCGCCGGAGCATGGCAGGGGCCATCATCATCACCGCGATCTTCACCAACACCTCCTCCATCTTCACCAACATCTCCATCACCTTCCCCCCTCTATCTACAGCGGTCCACTCTCCCGCAACCCGCTGTACCCTGTACTTGAACATGGTGCTTTATGCTTCATATTATTATCCAATGATGTGTTGCCATCCTATGATGTCTGAGTAGATTTTCGTTGTCCTATCGGTGGTTGATGAATTGCTATGATTGATTTAATTTGCTTGTGGTTATGTTGCTGTCCTTTGGTTCCCATCATATGGTGCGTGGATCACACCATAGGGTTAGTTGTATGTTGATAGGACTATGTATTGGAGGGCAAGAGTGACAGAAGCTTCAACCTAGCATAGAAATTGATGCATACGAGATTGAAGGGGGACCAATGTTTCTTAATGCTATGGTTGGGTTTTACCTTAATGAATGTTAGTAGTTGCGGACGCTTGCTAATAGTTCCAATCATAAGTTCATAGAATTCCAAGTAAGGGATGACATGCTAGCAGTGGCCTCTCCCACATAAAACTTGCTATCGGTCTAGTAAGGTAGTCAATTGCTTAAGGGACAATTTCGCCACACCTACCATCACTCTTCCACACTCGCTATATTTACTTTAGTTGTGTCTTTACTTAAACAGCCCCTAGTTTTATTTTCGTGCTCTTTACTTTCTTGCAAGCCTATCCGAAAACACCTACAAAGTACTTCTAGTTTTATACTTGTTCTAGGTAAAGCAAACGTCAAGCGTGCGTAGAGTTGTATCGGTGGTCGATAGAACTTTAGGGAATATTTTTCCTACCTTTAGCTCCTCGTTGGGTTCGACACTCTTACTTATTGAAAACTATTGCGATCCCCTATACTTGTGGGTTATCAAGACCTTTTTCTGGCGCCGTTGCCGGGGAGTCATAGCGTGAGGTGAATATCTCGTGTGTGCTTGTTTGCTTTATCACTAAGTAATTTTTATTTGCTTTTCTTAGTTGTTCGTTATCTTTAGTTATGGATATGGAACATGAAATACCAAAAAAAATTAGGTGTACTTGCTACTCATGGAGATGGGGTAACTCCTAAAATCCTCGATTCTCATTATGTGAAAGATATTAAGTACTACTTTGATAATCCTGAGAAAACCCCATTCAACTTTATAATGGGAGACACGTTGGATCAACGTGAATACTTTAGGGATTATCGCTCGACACAAAAAGGGAAACTATTATGGGACCAATTTATTATGTTGCGTTGGTATGCCTGGAATCTGTGCTTGAAATATGATATTACTTGTTGCTCTAGGATGGAGGCTCCACATCTTCCCTTTTCATGCAAATTTAATGATAATGAAACCTTAGCTTCTTATGCTAATGGTATATATGATTACTATGATGTGGAACAAATAGAATAATTTGTTGCTTCTAAGGCTGCTTATGAAATTGAATCTTTGTTTGAAAAGTATGAAGCTTTAGATGATGATGCTTATAGGCCTGAAAATCTTGCTATACTTAGATATTGCTATGAAAATTATGAATACAATTACTATATTAATGCATTTATGAATAAATTCTCCACTGTCCAAGAAGAGACTAATATTTTGCAGGAAGCTATGGTAGAAGAAATTGATGAAACTGTGAGCTCATTGGATGAAAAAGATGATGAGGAGAGCGAAGAACAAAAGGAGGAAGAGAGGATTAGCTACCCGTTCCCACCTTCTAATGAGAGTAACCCTCCAACTCATACATTGTTTAATTCCCCTTCGTGCTTACCGATGGATGATTGCTATGATGATTGCTATGATCCCTTGAATTTGTTTGAAATATCCATTTTTGTTGATGCTTGCTATACTTGTGGCCAATATGCCAATATGAATTATGATTATGGAGATTAACTTGCTATAATTCCTTATGTTAAAAATGAAATTGTTGCTATTGCACCCACGCATGATAGTCCTATTATCTTTTTGAATTCTCCAAACTACACTATATCGGAGAAGTTTGCACTTATTAAGGATTATATTGATGGGTTGCCTTTTACCGTTGCACATGATGATTTTGATAGATATAATATTATGTGCTTGCTGCTCCTACTTGCAATTATTATGAGAGAGGAACTATATCTCCACCTCTCTATGTTTCCCACATGATAGAATTGCAAGAAACTTCTTATACTATGCATTGGCCTTTACTTGGTGTGCATGAATTGTTCTTTTATGACATGCCTACGCATAGGAAGAGAGTTAGACTTCGTCATTGCTTGATATATGTTGCTTTGTGATCACTACTAAATTACAAATCATTGTTAATTAAAATTGGCTATGATATACCTTGGGATCCGGGTGGATCCATTACTTGAGCACAATATGCCTAGCTTAATGGCTTTAAAGAAAGCGCTGCCAGGGAGACAACCCGGAAGTTTTAGAGAGTCAATTAGTTCTGTTGAGTGCTTTCATATAGTTTAAAAACAACAAAAATAAAGAGGGGAACTCAAATTTTTTTTTCGAAAAGAAAAACGAAAGTGAGAAAGACAAGCATTGTTGAAGTGGGAGCTAGCCTTGAACTTTGTTCATGTTCATGGAAACTTTGTGAATCTTGATTACAGAAAATTTTCAACAAAAATAATTATCCCCTTGTACAATTCAATTATATTATAAAAATAATGTGCCAAGGTTTTCCTTTAGGATGTTTACAATGCTTGTTGGTTTGTGCGGTGCAGGACAGAAACTTTGCCTGTAGTGCGATAATTTTAATTTTTTACTGGAACGTCAAATGGTTCTGATTCTTTTTGCACTGTCTTGCTGTAATTTTTTTTTTTATAATTTGGCAGAATTTTTCAAGTATCAGAAGTATGGTGAATGTTCAGATTTCTACAGCCTGTTCTGTTTTAGACAGATTCTGTTTTTGATGCATAGTTTGCTTGTTTTGATGAAACTATCAATTTATATCAGTGGATTAAGCCATAAAAAAGTTATATTACAGTAGAAAAAATGCAAAAACAAAATATGAATTGGGTTGCAACATTACTTAGAGTAGTGATTTGCTTTATTATACTAACGAATCTTACCGAGTTTTCTGTTGAAGTTTTGTGTGGATGAAGTGTTCGATGATCGAGAAGGTCTCGATGTGAGAAGAAGGAAGAGAGGCAAGAGCTCAAGCTTGGGGATGCCTGAGGCACCCCAAGTAAATATTCAAGGAGAATCAAGCGTCTAAGCTTGGGGATGCTGGGAAGGCATCCCCTCTTTCTTCAACAAATATCGGTATGTTTTCGGATTCGTTTCGTTCATGCGATATGTGCAAGTCTTGGAGCGTCTTTTGCAATTAGGTTTTTGTTTTTCTTTTATGCACCATGCTGGTATGAGATGGTCCTTGGTTGATTTATAGAATGCTCTATGCACTTCACTTATATCTTTTGAGTATGGCTTTATAGAATGCTTCATGTGCTTCACTTATATCATTTGAAGTTTGGATTGCCTGTTTTTCTTTACATAGATAACAGACGTTTGTAGAATGCTCTTTTGCTTCAATTATATTTGTTAGAGATTGGGCATATCTTTTGTACAAAGAATTAAACTCTCTTGCTTCACTTATATCTATTTAGAGAGATGACAGGAACTGGTCATTCACATGGTTAGTCATAAAATCCTACATAAACTTGTAGATCGCTAAATATGATATGTTTGATTCCTTGCAATAGTTTTGTGATGTAAAGATGGTGATATTAGAGTCATGCTAGTTGAGTAATTGTGAAATTGAGAAATACTTGTGTTGAGGTTTGCAAGTCCCGTAGCATGCACGTATAGTGAACCGTTATGTAACGAAGTCGGAGCATGAGGTGTTTATTGATTGCCTTCCTTATGAGTGGCGGTCGGGGATGAGCGATGGTATTTTCCTACCAATCTATCCCCCTAGGAGCATGCGCGTAGTACTTTGTTTCGATGACTAATAGATTTTTGCAATAAGTATGTGAGTTCTTTATGACTAATGTTGAGTCCATGGATTCAACGCACTCTCACCCTTCCATCATTGCTAGCCTCTTCGGTACCGTGCATTGCCCTTTCTCACCTCGAGAGTTGGTGCAAACTTCATCGGTGCATCCAAACCCCGTGATATGATACGCTCTGTCACACATAAGCCTCATTATATCTTCCTCAAAACAGCCACCATACCTACCTATTATGGCATTTCCATAGCCATTCCGAGATATATTGCCATGCAACTTCCATCATCATCATAGACATGACTTGAGCATTCATTTTCATATTGCTTTGCATGATCGTAAGATAGCTAGCATGATGTTTTCATGGCTTGTCCATTTTTTGATGTCATTGCTACTCTAGATCATTGCATATCCCGGTACACCGCCGGAGGCATTCATATAGAGTCATATCTTTGTTCTAGATATCGATTTGTAATATTGAGTTGTAAGTAAATAAAAGTGTGATGATCATCATTATTAGAGCATTGCCCTAGTGAGGAAAGGATGATGGAGACTATGATTCCCCCACAAGTCGGGATGAGACTCCGGACGAAAAAAAATAAAAAAAATAAAAAAAGAGAAGGTCCAAAAAAAGAAAAAAAAATAAAAAAAAATGAGAAAAAAGAGAGAAGGGGCAATGTTACTATCCTTTTACCACACTTGTGCTTCAAAGTAGCACCATGTTCTTCATAGAGAGAGTATCCTATGCTTTCACTTTCATATACTAGTGGGAATTTTCATTATAGAACTTGGCTTGTATATTCCGATGATGGGCTTCCTCAAATGCCCGAGGTCTTCATGAGCAAGCAAGTTGGATGCACACCCCCTTAGTTTCCAGTTTGAGCTTTCGTACACTTATAGCTCTTAGTGCATCCGTTGCATGGCAATCCCTACTCCTCACAATGATATCTATTGATGGGCATCTCCATAGCCCGTTGATACGCCTAGTTGATGTGAGACTTTCTCCTTTTTTGTCTTCTCCACATAACTCCCATCATCATATTCTATTCCGCCTATAGTGCTATGTCCATGGATCACGCTCATGTATTGCGTGAAAGTTGAAAAGGTTTGAGAAACGTCAAAAGTATGAAACAATTGCTTGGCTTGTCATCGGGGTTGTGCATGATGTGAATATTTTGTGTGGTGAAGATGGAGCATAGCCAGACTATATGATTTTGTAGGGATGAGCTTTCTTTGGCTATGTTATTTCAATAAGACATAATTGCTTGCTTGGTATGCTTGAAGTATTATTGTTTTCATGTCAAATGATAGACTATTGCCTTGAATCACTCGTGTCTTAATATTCATGCCATGATTATACATATGATCAAGATTATGCTAGGTAGCATTCCACATAAAAAATTATCCTTTTTATCATTTACCTACTCGAGGACGAGCAGGAATTAAGCTTGGGGATGCTGATACGTCTCCGTCGTATCTATAATTTTTGATTGTTCCATGCCAATATTATTCAACTTTCATATACTTTTTGATAACTTTTATATTATTTTGGGACTAACATATTGATCCGATTGCCCGATGCAGGTCCTGTCTATTGCATGTTTTTGGTTTCGCAGAATATCCATATCAATCGGAGTCCAAACGGGATAAAAACGGACGGAGCTTATTTTTGGAAAATATGGAAAATCTGGAAGGAAAATCAACGCGAACCAGTGTCCTAGGTGGTCATGAGGTAGGGGGCACGACCCCCCTAGGGCGTGCCCCTACCCTCGTGAGCCCACCGTAAGGCGGTTAACGCTCTTCTTTTGCCACAAGAAAGCTAATATTTGGAAAAAAATCACGGCGAAGGTTTCAGGGCAATCGAAGTTACGGATCTCCATATATACACGAAACGGTGAAACAGAGCCAGGAGAGAACGTAGAAACAGAGAGAGACAGAGAGACAGATCCAATCTCGGAGGGGCTCTCGCCCCTCCCACACCATGGAGACCATGGACCAGAGGGGAAACCCTTCTCCCATCTAGGGAGAAGGTCAAGGAAGAAGAAGAAGGAGGGGGGCTCTCTCCCCCTCGCTTCCGGTGGCGCCGGAACGCCGCCGGGGGCCATCATCATCACCGCAATCTTCACCAACACCTCCGCCATCTTCACCAACATCTCCATCACCTTCCCCCCTCTATCTACAGCGGTCCACTCTCCCGCAACCCGCTGTACCCTGTACTTGAACATGGTGCTTTATGGTTCATATTATTATCCAATGATGTGTTGCCATCCTATGATGTCTAAGTAGATTTTCGTTGTCCTATCGGTGGTTGATGAATTGCTATGATTGATTTAATTTTCTTGTGGTTATGTTGCTGTCCTTTGGTGCCCATGATATGAGCGCATGCGTGGATCACACCATAGGGTTAGTTTTATGTTGATAGGACTATGTATTGGAGGGCAAGAGTGACAGAAGCTTCAACCTAGCATAGAAATTGATGCATACAGGATTGAAGGGGGACCAATATATCTTAATGCTATGGTTGGGTTTTACCTTAATGAACGTTAGTAGTTGCGGACGCTTGCTAATAGTTCCAATCATAAGTGCATAAAATTCCAAGTAAGGGATGACATGCTAGCAGTGGCCTCTCCCACATAAAACTTGCTATCGGTCTAGTAAGGTAGTCAATTGCTTAAGGGACAATTTCGCCACACCTACCATCACTCTTCCACACTCGCTATTTTTACTTTAGTTGTGTCTTTACTTAAACACCCCTAGTTTTATTTTCGTGCTCTTTACTTTCTTGCAAGCCTATCCGAAAACACCTACAAAGTACTTCTAGTTTTATACTTGTTCTAGGTAAAGCAAACATCAAGCGTGCGTAGAGTTGTATCAGTGGTCGATAGAACTTTAGGGAATATTTGTCCTACCTTTAGCTCCTCATTGGGTTCGACACTCTTACTTATTGAAAACTGTTGCGACCCCCTATACTTGTGGATTATCACAGCCCAACTAGCTGGGCGGGCACCTGCGTGGCAATATGCAGCCCCCAGGCCAACTCGTCAGCGCCTGCATGGCGGCATGCAGATCTTCGTGAAGGCTCCACCACCGCGCAACCTCAGCTGCCTGCCTGCCTACATGGCGCCGCACGCATCGCTGGCCAGGGCACGTGTCAAAGCGAGGAGGAGCGGCGACTAACGGGACGGGCCTCGCCCTGTCCCCAATAAAGCAAGGGGACACGTAAGCTACGCATTAAATGCGTCTTGTCATGTAATACGAACGATAAGCTCAGGGCACCGTACGCCTTTCCACCTCCTGTGTGCCACTGTGGCAGCCCCTTTCGACTATAAAAGGAGGCCCATGGCATACTGGAGAAGGATTCGGCTCTTTGGAACCACGCACTCACCACAGCTAGTTCGAGAGCTCAAGAACTCTCTGAAATACACCCACCAAAGTAGGATTAGGGTTTTACGCATCTTCGTGGCCCGAACCTGGGTAAACAATCCTTGTGCTGTCTACTAGCCCTGCTCTCCTCGCAACCCCGCGCCCCGGCAACCGTAGTAGGGATTCTTGTGATCCCATAGGTGTCGTTCCACACCGACACGAAGATAGCAAGACAGAGAGACTGGATTAATTGGAGTGGTGCCATGCTATGAATCCTACGATGTCGCTAGCAAGGGATCAAAAAAGACACATGGAGAGGTGAGGGGAGGCGGAGGCGGTGGAGACACATGGAGAGGCGAGGGGAGGCGGCGGGCGAGATTGTCGCTGGGTCGCTGGACGATGCATATAGGTTGTTTTACGTAGAAGATTGAATTTGAACTCACGTGCGCCATGAACAGTTTTTTTTTGCAAACTCCCATGGACAGGTTTTTTGGCGTACATTGAATCAGGAGTCCAGCCGTGGAACGATTATGTGAGTCCTCTAGGAAAAAAATTGCGGGTTAATCTACACCATAATAATTCGGTCCCACCAGATAAACGACTCATATTTTCTAATTAACGTGGGAATTTCCCGGGAGTCTATAATTAGTATATGTATAGATAGGGTAAACATGAGGTCATGGAAATATGAGAGTAATCGAAAGAACAATGCATCATTAATTTGCCTAATATAGAAAGAAGAGGGGAAGAAATCCCCTTTGACGTATATGGTGCATGTGGCACCTTTTATCCAAATGTAGCAATATTTAGAATATGTTCAAGAAAGTGGGCCAAGCCAACCGAATTAGGGTGAGATTGAACATACCGCGCACGTCCTCAAGTTATCTGGTACGATGAGATGGAATCTCTGGCGGCGGTCGCCAAGTCCTGAAGTATCGGCGCACTGTACATCCTATGAATGAAAGAAAACCCTCAAATAAGCTCGAATAAAAATGAATTCACGGCGATTTCCGCCGGGTGATTAAAGGAGGCAGATGAACTGGGATAAGAGATGAGATAATATCTTGTTAAATTAGTTACCTTGTCGTCCATGAGAAAGAACCCTCAGTACGGAAGATTCCCCAACCGAGCGGAGCTGGGTCGACCGTGAGCAGCGTCAAGAAAGTCGATGGCGATAGGCGGCGGCAAGCGGATGTGGCGAAATGCGGTGGGCTTTGCCGGCAGCCTGGCGGCGGCGGCAGGCGTCGAGATAATTGTTTACCGCCGCGATAGGCGGTGCCATGGCATAGACGTGGAGGAGCTTGTGCAGGTGTGAATGGGGAACGTACCGGAGGGGCCGAGGTGGGTGGCAGGCGGGTGAGGGTTTTTGTGACGTGGGGATGGTGAGGGTTTTCTTTTTTCTTTTTTGAATTGGGTGTTGAGGGTTTTCTGTCCCACAAAGAAATTTGGTGGCGACGGTTTGCTAGAGCGAACTGTGTGTGATTGACGCAGCAGGCAAAATGATAGTCATTGCACACAGTTCCAATTTTGGGAACCGTGTGTGATTGACGTACTACCTCCGTCCTGGTTTATTGGTCCCCCGTTGTATTTTTTACCAAAATTTGGCGAAATATTTAACATACTCAGACATAGATAATAAGCGTACACGTACATAAGCATAGTTCAACTATAAGTACATAGTTCAACCGTCATTAAGCATACTCAAGTGTACATAGTTCGATCCATCCCACATCTCATCTCACATGCGGCCGACACGATCCTGAAGCTTCTCTAGGTACTTGGCGTACGCGCCGTGCGCCACCTTGCGAGAATACTTCTGCTTGAAGGAGCCAACGGCCTGTCCTCTTGCATGTGCAAGAACACTTAGATACGTGTCATGAATCTTGTGGTTGCAAAATGGGCATCCATAGCCATCGTTCTAGGTCCTAATACGCCTGTTATGCATTCTCGCATAAAGCTCCCTCAGGATTCGCCTCTTGTACCTCCTCTGGGCATCTTCATCCTCGCTGTCCACATCGTCAGGCAACACCTATACATATAGTAAAACAAATTTGGCCTCAAATCACTGATTACATGCCGTGAAGTAGGATTAGGAATTTATGGCTATTTATTTATACATATTCAGAGATTATGGCTCAATTTTTAAGCACAGTCGTCTATGTATAGACCAATCTTGAAGAAAATAATGGCACAAACATATGTAGGTCATTCAAAATAAATTGTCAAGTCCTGGCTAGAAATTATTAGCAGGAACACTAACCCTAATCGGATTACTAGCAGAAATCATTTGCACAGATGAAACAACTAATCACTTATCACCTGTACCATTCAAACAATCAATACACTACACGGATCTAACTAAACTTACTCAGATTTCATGGATTGGGAGAACATAACCACAAGATTTCTATTCCAGAAAGGGGGAGGCAGGGGTAACCAGAGAAACCCTATGACCTATTTGACACATAAATGGGTATAGATGACTAACCAGCTGTCCATCGTCGTCGGAGTCATCGCCGGAGTGGTCGTCGGAGTCGGTGTGGAACTCCGCCTCTGGCTGTGGAAGCTCGACGCTGTCGACGACGTCAGGGTGCAGCGATAACTCGTCGGCGGTGACGGAAACCTCTGTCTCCATCTCCATGCCGTGCTCCGGTGCTTTAGCAGCCTCGACGTCGCCACTCCCTCTGATGGGGTGCTTCGGTGGCATCCTCATACACTGATGGCTTTGAGGACTGAGAGCAGCGTCGAGGTTGCAAGTGGAGAGAGAGCATTGTGTGTGCGTAGCGAGGATGGGGGTGCGGCCGTTCGGGCGCACCATTAATATGGAGTAGTGGGAGTTGTGGGAGAGAGGCGGGCAACGATCAAACTGATGGCTCGCCTCCCGGTGAGGCTGCACACCGGACTGCTGGCATGCCTACCAAAGTTTCACACAGCTACTCGCACGCCTCCCGATGACACTGTGCAGCGAGCACACCTCCATCAATTCACACACCTGCACGCACGCCTCCCCGTCTGCCTGCGCGGCGGACTGCTCGCATGCGTCCGTCAACTCACGCCTGCTCGCATGCCACACGGGCCGCGCGGCGGCACGTATATTGTTTTTCTATTTGGATGATTAATGCTGCCGCTTTATTGCTTAATCGAAGCAGCTCACGCATCCATTGTTGGTCTAACGCTCACGGTTCGAATAAATAATCCATTTGGGATATTGGTTCCCAATTATTAATAATCACCCATCTATAATTAGATAAAGATTACATCAAAACTGGTCTCAAATTTGACAAAAAAAGTACAATGCCACTTTGTATTGGTGTCCATATGACAACACGATAAGTTTCATGAACTTCAAATAAGTTTTGGATGTACTAGAATTTAAAAATCAAGATTCTCAATGTTTGAAATTTGTTGCACGGGGAATAAACATGCACCCAGTGAGACACATGTGTTTTTGCAATCCATTTAGGTGCACTGTCACATGTGCATGTAGCTCAAATTTGATTTTTGCACATTATACCCATAGAAAATCAATCAATGTACTAAAACGTCTTAATGATGTCTGTGAATTTTTTGAAATTAAAATGTCCCTCCTTTGGTAACATGTATGTTCACCACGGGATAATTAATTTAACATACATCGTAGTTGCGGCAGATTTGCTGTGTGTGTGTGTGTGGGTGTGTGCGTCTGGGGGTGGCGGGTGGCTCGCAGTACACTATGAGTTGTGAGCCACCGTGTGGGTTGTCGTTTTGTTAGGTAGGCTAGTGGCACATCAAAGTCGTGAAATCGTTATTTAAAACATTACACAACCCTTTCATACATAAATGTTTTGGCCACATGCAGTCGATGGTTGTCCTACACGACACTCGAAACTCGCTTGTGACGCTTTTTGTGGGCCCGCGAGGTCGTCGTCCATCACTTTGACGAACAGCCGGCAGTGAGGTTAATTTGACCAGCAAGGTATAATATTTTTTGTTTGTTTTATGGTGGTATATAGTACGTGTCGAAGAGGTGGGAGGGGACTAGCATATATACTATACGTATGCGTCCGTGAACAAGTACACCTCACTCAGTGTCGGGACTTTTTGGTTACCGAGTCACGTGCCACATCAAAATTGTGAAATTGGTTATTCAAACATCACACATCACCTTTTTGGGCCACATGCATATATATCCTAGCTAGGACACTCACGTGTGTCGCTTCCATCTGTGGGCCCATGAGGCCATCGTCGATGCATGCATGCATCACTTTGACCTACCTCGGGAGAGGTTAATTAATTTCACCATCGATGAGGATTCTTTTGGGTTGTACATATATTATGGTAGGAGTATATAGTATGCGGTGAAGAGGGGGGAAGGGGACCTGTCGGATTTCGGGTTCCGGCAGACCCTTGAGGTTTGAACTCTGGGGTGCGCACGGAGATCTTTCCCCTACTAGCTCACGCGTCAATGGTTTGCAAGGGATCTAAACTAGGAACGATGAACAGCACAAGAGACACAACATATATACTGGTTCGGGCCACCGTTGTGGTGTAATACCCTACTCCAGTGGGTGGTGTGGTGGATTGCCTCCGGGGCTGATGAAGAACAGTACAAAGGAAGAACAGCCTCGCGAGGGGCTGTTCTTGAGCTGGTGCGATGGACTGCTTGGGTGAGTCCAGTCGCTTCTCTCTCTCTCTCTCTCTGGTAGGTTCGACCCCCTCTTTCCTCTCTGTGGTGGCTAGTCCTATTTATAGAGGGAGGCCCTGGGCCTCTTCCCAAATAATGAGCGGGAAGGCGCCAACAATTGGCCATTTTGAAGGGGAACATCTATTACACCTATCCTGACCAAAGTTGGTCTTCGGGTGCCAAAGGCTCTGACGGTGACGCTGTCCTCGGCTCCACGATGACCTCCGTCCTGCCGCTCTGCTGGTCTTGGTCTTGTTGCACCGAAGCGGTAACCTTTGCCTGATGCCTTGGCCTGTGCTTGCCTCCTTTACACCAAAGGGGAAACGAGGACACTGCGCAGGCTGGCGCCCGCCTGGCGCCCACCTGATCTCGATCGTCATGGCTTGCATCATGGGGCACCCTCGTGAGGTACCCTACCTTGATCTCTCCGCCTCCTCGTGAGCCTGCCTGACGAGGCTGCTCCGGAGGAAGGTTCCTGTCGTCCGCCCCGCGAGGCTTAGCCCTTCGCGAGGGTCTTGAGCTTGAGCTGATGAAGCTGGGCCGCGCTGGGCCCCCACTTGAGCCACGTCGCAGGCCGCAGGCAGGCAAGTCTGGGGACCCCCGTTCCCAGAACACCGACAATAGACCCCGGGCCCAAGGCGCGCCCGGACTTGGCTTAGCAGAGAAGCGAAGGGCAAGTGCGAAGCACCGCGGGCCCCAACAGCCTGTGGCCTCAGGCGCCGCGTGGCGATTGATTGGACTTGGGCGTCTTCGCTTCCCCACGATCCCTCAGCAACTGCGTGACTTGACATGTCCCTGCACGCAGAAATGGGTCATGATTACCTGTGATCGTGGAGGCCGACAGTTGGCCTCCTCCAGCTATAAGTACGGAACGGCGCAAGTCCTTCTAGTCCATCCCCTCTTGCTACTCCTTTCTCTCCATGGCTCCGTCGAAGAGGTTCTCGGCCGTGGAGAAGGGTAAGGCCCGCCAGGTAGGGCCTGACTCTCCCCCGGCCAAGCGCGGCCGAGGCCGTCCTCGCAAGCATCCTGTGGCTCCTGTAGCGGCTTCCCGCGGTCGTGGAGGCGATCCCCTGCGCGGCGATGGGCGCCAAGTTGTCGATGGGGGGCGCGCCGTGACTGTGTGGCCCCCTAGGCCACGCTTCCACTCGGCGGAGGTGCTGCCGGAGTTCGTCATGTGGTCGGTGGAGCCAACCAGCACCTGGCTCCAGCTTCCCCGCTTCTTTGTAGGTGAACTTCCGGCCGGCGCTCCGGGCGGCCTCTGGCTTCAGGCGGACGGTTGTTGCAGCAGGGCCCCCTAGGCTTCACTGGAGGTCTCCGTCGCCGGGAATGCGGCCCTGACTCGCGGCTGGCAAACGTTTGCCCGCGCGCGTGGCTTGAGCTGGCGGTGCACCCTGCACTTCAAGTTCGACGGCAACGCCACCCTCTACGTGAGGATGTTCGGAGAAGACGGTCGCCGTGCCGGGTGCTGCCCCGAAGACGATGACCGCGGCCGTGTACCCAGCCCCGGTGATGATTGGGACGAAGATGACAGCAGGCGCGTGGTCGGCGGCGCTCGGGGCTCGTCGAGCTTCGGCGGCTCTCCTTCGGACAGCAGCTCCTCCAGCGGTGGCCGCGACCAGCCTCCGTGCCATCGCGCCCGCCTGGAGGGAGGTAGCGGGTCAGCCCGCCATCGCGCCTCGGTGAAGCGCGAGGAGGAGTCTGACTGAGCTCTGGAGGCAGTACGAGCCTTCGCCGTGAGTTGGTGCCGAGCAAGTCGTGCCTATTTTGTTTTTCTCCCTTCCCTGCGCAAAGAGAAAGTAGTGTAGGGCCCCATGGGGGCGTGTTGAACTGTTGCTGTTAATTATCGTGTTGTTTCCTCTATTTCTGTGCTGTGCTTTTGTGCCGCATGCCTGCGTGCAGGAATTACTTAGCTCGGGGGGACTTGTCGCGGTCTTTGCTTCCCGAGGCCGAGGCCTCGCCGCGCGCTTCATGTCCTGCAAGGATTGGTCAGGAGGGGTAGCTTCCGGTCTCGGTTGTGGAGGCGACCGACCCAGGTCCTGTGTTCGCGTCGCGATGCCCGTGGGGCACGGACTGGGAGGGGTGCTCCCATAGTGGACCTGGATAGGAAAGCTTCAAACGACAGGGGCAGAAAACACTCGCGAGGGTGCTCGCGTTGCTTGCTCGCGAGACTCGCGCGAGAGAAAACGAGGCAATTGAGCGAAAAAGACAAAGAGTCACAAGCTAAGGACGGCAACAACTTCAATAAAACTTCAAGTAGGAACGAACAAGCCAACTGTAGAAAGCAAATAAAAAAGCCGCGTCCGACACCTAATCTAGTCTTCGACGTCTTCTCACCAGCGCGGAGCTAAGTGCTGCCACTGGGCGTGGGTGGGAGCCCCCGAGGCCCGAGGGCGGCTCTCCGGAGACTCCGGGGTGTGTACAGCCCCAATTCATTATTACGTGAGAGTTTCACGGGCGGCGAGCTTCACAGGCTCCGGGCCTTTCTCGGGGAAATGAGCTTCACAAGTGTTGGCCTTCTTCACAGGCTCCGGGCCTTTCTCGGGGAAATGAGCTTCACAGGCGTTGGCCTTCTTCACAGGCTCCAGGCCTTTCTCGAGGAAATGAGCTTCACAGGCATTGGCCTTCTTCACAGGCTCCGGGCCTTTCTCGGGGAAATGAGCTTCACATGTCGTACCTTGGCTCCGCACGGGGAGGCTCGCGACGACCAGGTCTGAGAGACCTGGCTGGGTGGCGTACGTTCGAGCGTGGCCCGGGCACAACCCCCGTGTCAAGCCCCCTCGCGCGGCACTCCTGAGGGGAGGCGTTGCGATGGCGCCAGACACTGAGCTCTGGGCTCCCTGAGGTTGATACGGTTGTGAGCCGCCCTCAGTTGTTTATCACCAGCGCGGAGCATAGCGCTTCCGCATGTGTACGGGCATAGCCGGTCCTCGGCAGTGTCGTCATCCAGCACAGAGCATGGTGCTTCCACTGGTACATGGGAGGGGGCTCCCCTCTGGGAGGAGCCCCCTGTATGCACAGCCCGCCTCGACACGTGGCCGCACGGTAGGGCTAGGAGAGGTGTATCTGGGCACCCGTGAGCCAGCGTGGGACTCACGAGGCCCTACCTCGAGGCGGGTTGCGCCTGGCTCTGGGCCTTTATCAATGGTGTGTTCCTGCAGGGTTAGAATGCAATTGCTCCACGTCCTCAGGTCCCGGCCCTCGAGCGAGCTCAGCCACCGCTGGTATGACAGGTCGCGATGCCGTGGGTCAAGGCCAGGGGGTGAGGGCTGGAGAGCCAGTAAGAGCCCATGAGTCGCGATGCTCAGGCACCCCCCTTTTAACGTGCAAGCGCTTTGCATTAGGGCGGAGAGGCCCGCGACAGGTAGTAGGCAACAATTACGTGAATCATGTTAAGCGCAGAGGAGCAAATCCATCTAGATAGGTGCAGAGAAAGCACACGCCACTGGGTCTGGCCCGAGCAGCTTGGGGATAATGCAGCCCGAGGGGCGCCCCCAACAAGGTAAGTAAAGAACATAAGCAAAACAGATACATGCCACAGGGACGGACCCATGCGGACTAGGAATGATGCAGCCCAAGGGGCGCTCCCAACTGAAAATGGAACTTGGAAAGGTGTCACCTGATATGGTCGGAGATGGCGGGATGTTGAGGTAGCGGATGACGCGTGATGAGGAAGCCGGCCCTCACGAGCCCTCTGGACCTGGAGCCTTGGGAGGCTCCGGGGGCACGGGGGGTTCCTCGAGAGCCATCTCCATCTCTGCCAGGACCGCACGCTGCTTGACCTCCTGAGCCTCCAGAGCGCAACTCAGCAGGCGCTGATGGGCGGCGACCGCGTTCGGTAGGCTGAAAGGCATGCGAACGTAGCTGAGAGGTGTACCCTCGCAACGCCCCACGCGTGAGGGCCAGAGTCGCTCCGGAGACGCGGCCCGGTTGAGCCCTGGTATGTCGATGCAGACTCGCAGCCCAGCATCCTCGCCTGGATGTGGGGCCACGGCGGGCAAGCGGCGACAACCGCGTAATGTCTCTTGACTCCTGTAGCTCCTGGGTGTTCCTCGTGATGAACTCCTATGGGTTTGGCCCTCCTTGCCTCATACCTTCCTGAGGGAAACGTGCCTTGAAGCACGCCTCCAAGTGGTGCCCGAGCGCCTCCCTCGTGACCCCGGCTAGGTCTGTGGCTGGCCATGAAAGAGCCCCCGAGCCCCGCCTGAGGAGGGCGCCGGGCGCGCCTTCCTATGCGACAGAGGGTGGCGCCCCTTGAACGGGCGCGGGGCCTATTGCCACGCCTCCGGAGGTGCCTACCCCATGAGGGCTCGGACCAGGCAAAGCCTTCTTCTTCTTAGGGATCGCCTCGGGAAGTCTCCCGCTCCTGTGATTTGGTTCTTCGATTGCTGCGACTTGGAAGGCACGCTCAAGAGAGCACACTGCATCCCTTTCCTCACAGGGCACTGTGATGACTCCTCCGCTTCCTGGCATCTTGAGGACATTGTAGCCATGGTGAGTCACTGGCATGAACTTGGCCAAAGCTGGGTACCCAAGGATGGCATTGTATGGCAGGCGAATGTGGGCGACATCTAAGTCGATGAGCTCGGTGCGGTAGTTGTTGTGCTGTCTGAAGGTGACGGGAAGGCGAACTTGCCCTATCGGGACGGTGGAGCCATCGGTGACTCCTGAGAAAGGCTTGGTCGGCTGAAGCTGATCGTATGGCACTTGGAGATCGTTGAATGTCTCGACAGATAGGACGTTGAGTCCTGCTCCACCGTCGATGAGGGTCCTGGTGAATTGCACGTTGCTGATGACTAGTGAGCAAAGCATGGGAGGACTCGCCGGCGTTGCCAAGACTTGAGCTGATCCGCTGAGCTGAGCGTGATAGCGCACGACAACCACCGAGAGGCGTGTGGCCTCGGCTTGGGAGGACTGCATTCACCTCATGAGCAAACTGCTTGAAGATGCGTTGAGAGGTGGGGCCTGAGCGCCACCCAGGATGCAAGCGATCGCGCGCGGCTCCTGGAAGCCCCCTGCCTCCTCGTCCTGATGATGGTCTTCGTACCTCCTCGGCGGCTGTGGCAGAGGTGGGAGGCCTGCATTGCCTTGAGGGCGGTCCTCACGAGGCTGGTCCCTCCAACCTCCCTCGCGAGGCTGGTCCTGCCAGCGGTCCTCGCGAGGTCTGTCACACCATCCTTGGCGAGGGCCACGGTCTTCCCAGCGCCCTGCGCCTCTTCCTCCTCCTCGGCCGTAGCCCCGATCATTGCGCTCGGGGCGTCGGCCGATACGCCCTTCTCGCACGGCCCTGAGCTCCTGGCATTCGTTGGTGTTGTGGGTGTGGAGGTCGTGGTATACGCAGTACCGGCTGCCTTTGGATGACTCGGGCTGATCCCTGCCTTGCTTGGTGTCTGGTTCTGCCGCGAGCACGGCAGCCCCCTTGCGCTTCATGTCCTTGACCTTGGGCTTCTTCTCTTATGGATCGGCAGCCGGAAGCTCGAGGAGGGAGGGGCACCCTTCCTCAGCTCTGGCGCATTTGGTCGCCAAGTTGAACAGCTCCAGGGATGTGCACAGGTCTTCATGCATTGCTAGCTCCTCCTTCATCTTGACGTCACGCGCGCCATCGGAGAAGGCTGAGATGATGGCTTCCACAGTCACCCTGGGGATCTTGAGGCGGGCATTGTTGAAGCGCTGGATGTACTTCTGCAGGGTCTCTCCTGGCTGCTGCTTGATGCGGCGCATGTCGTTCATGGCCGGAGGCCGATCGCGAGTGCCTTGGAAGTTGGTGATGAAGCGGGTGCGCATCTCGTCCCAGGAGGAGATCGTGCCGGGAGCCAGGTTCAGGAGCCAGGTTTGGGGTCCGTCCTTGAGCGCCATGGGGAACCAATTCGCCATGACCTTTTCGTCCCCGTTGGCAGCTTCGATGCCCAGCTCGTAGAGCTGAAGGAACTCCGCGGGGTCGGCAGTGCCGTCGTAGCGAGGAGGCAGGTCTGGTTTGAACTTGCTGGGCCATGCGACGCTACGTAGCTCGACGGTGAAGGCGCGGCAGCCTGCAGTGGCCACCGGGGCTCTCTGCTGACGCGGAGCTTGCTCTTGTAGATTCCCGCGCACCGCTGCATGGAGCAGCGCGGGGTCTTGACGCGGTGGCACTGGAGCGCGATCGCGGCGCTCCGGTGCTGGGAGCACGCGAGCACCTTCTTGGGGACGAGGGATCTCCTGGCAGCTCCTTTCTTGTTGCACGAGCGCCGGACGTAGAGGGTCTCGGCCCGAGGCCACGCGCCTTGGAGCCAGGGCGCCTTCTTGGGGAGGAGGTGGCGGGGGCACCTCCGGGTCCCTGCCTCCCGCGCGGGGTGAAGGGCGAGGCAACGAGAGGGATGCCATGGGGGAGCCCCCTGCAGCGCGGACGAGCTCGGCGACACGGTCGAGCCACTCCTCGTAGACGTCGTCGACAGGGCGGTAGCGCAGTAGCTCGTTCGCCGCGATGATCGCGGCTCGAGCCTCCATGGGAGCGTGGTGCGCGCGGGACGAAGAACCAGTAGGGCGAGCGAAGGAGTAGTGGTGCGGCCTTCTCGCCTCACTGATGGATGCAGGGACGAGGCCATCTGCTCGTTCCCCGCCGGGCCGGTGGCGGCGTGGGCGGCAGGCGACGGGGAACGACGGGGGTGTCCACCGACGGGAGCCGTCTGGGCGACTCGAGCGGCGCGAGCAGCTTGACGCTCGGCGCGGGCTCGGCGAGCGTCAGCCATGGACACGACGGAAGATCACACGCGACCAGCGGAAGAAAGATTCCGGCGCACCCCTACCTGGCGCGCCAAATGTCGGATTTCGGGTTCCGGCAGACCCTTGAGGTTTGAATTCTGGGGTGCGCATGGAGATCTTTCCCCTACTAGCTCACGCGTCAATGGTTTGCAAGGGATCTAAACTAGGAACGATGAACAGCACAAGAGACACAAGATTTATACTGGTTCAGGCCACCGTTGTGGTGTAATACCCTACTCCAGTGTGTGGTGTGGTGGATTGCCTCCGGGGCTGATGAAGAACAGTACAAAGGAAGAACAGCCTCGTGAGGGGCTGTTCTTGAGCTGGTGCGATGGACTGCTTGGGTGAGTCTAGCCGCTTCTCTCTCTCTCTCTCTCTCTCTCTCTCTCTCTCTCTCTCTCTCTCGTAGGTTCGACCCCCTCTTTCCTCTCTGTGGTGGCTAGTCCTATTTATAGAGGGAGGCCCTGGGCCTCTTCCCAAATAATGAGCGGGAAGGGCGCCAACAATTGGCCATTTTGAAGGGGAACATCTAGTACACTTATTCTGACTAAAGTTGATCTTCGGCTGCCAAAGGCTCTGACGGTGACGCTGTCCTCGGCTCCACGATGACCTCCGTCATGCCGCTCAGCTGGTCTTGGTCTTGTTGCACCGAAGCGGTAACCTTTGCCTGATGCGTTGGCCCGTGCTTGCGTCATGGGGCAGCCTCGTGAGTTACCCTGCCTTGATCTCTCCGCCTCCTCGTGAGCCTTCCTGACGAGGCTGCTCCGGAGGAAGGTTCCTGTCGTCCGCCCCGCGAGGCTTGGCCCTTCGCGAGGGTCTTCAGCTTGAGTTGATGAAGCTGGGCCGCGCTGGGCCCCCACTTGAGCCACGCCGCAGGCCGCAGGCAGGCAAGTCTGGGGACCCCCGTTCCCAGAACGCCGACAGGACCATCATATGTAGTACGCTTGATATTGACCTCGCTCTCTGTGGGTGCATGGTTTTCGGTTTTTGAGGCATGTGGCACATGAAAGTTGTGCATTTTGGGTATTCAACATATATATGTTTGGCCCACACGCAAAGCGGTGGTGGTTGTCCTCTCGCACCCACTTAAGCGGTTATCAGCGATATCGATACTTTCCATCTGTGGGCCCATTTGGTCCATCACTTCTTTTTGCCTGACAACAAGAGAGGTTAATTTGACTTAGGAGGGGATTACTATTTTTGCTCTGGGCTGACATGCATGATACACTTTGAGCACACACATATGCATGTGTACGCATGAATACGTCCCATCGAGTCGAAGTGGCTAGTACAATGACACCATCATGAACCGATCTCGCTCTGTGTGGGGAGCTAGTGTATGATTTTTGACACATGCGCCAGATCAATGTTGTGTATTCAAACATGCATGCACGCATCACCTCCATACATTTGCATGTAGTGGTTTCCTTCGAACGATACACTCCCTCGCGTGGTTATTGGCGACAAGCCTATATATTTGTGGGCCCGCGTGGACATCCATGATCACCTTGACCAACAACAAGATAGATTACCATGGCGGATTCTTAAATTGGTTAGTGTTATCGTAGTATAGGTCATGGTGAGATTCAGACTTAATTAAGTTTGAGCGCATACACTATGCACGCATGCATGCATATATGAATCCCCGTTGTTGGCTTGAAGTGTGGTGTAACATACATATGCATCATGAACCTAACCCTCACTCAGTGTGGGGATTTCTAGTTCGAAATCACGGTGCCACATCAAAGTTGTTCATTGTTACTCAAATACACACCTCTCCATACATATGTTTGGGCCACACACATGCAGTGGTTGTCTTCGGGGACTAGCTACTTGGGTGATTATTGGCGAGCTAGCCCATCTCCGGGGTCGCATGGACGGACATCACTCTGACCAACAACAAGAGAGAGGTTGTACGACCAAGGTGGATTATTCTTGGTCCTTTTTACGATCCATCTTGGTGAGATATATACCTCTCTGGCCTGCCAACTGAAAGTGTGTGTGTGTGTGGGGGGGTTGCTACATCGCACTTTGCTAGGTGAACCTCGGTTGGGGGGGGCATGCATTCATAGCTTAATTAGGATTCCCTTCATGGCGACACGGGGGGGGGTTCCTAGCTACTTCACACTTTGCTAGGTGAACCTTGGTTGGGGGAGGGGGCATGCTCATAGCTTAGGATTCCTTCGTGCCGACCCGAGGGGGAGGGGGGTTGCTAGCTACTTCGCACTTTGCTAGGTGAACCTCGGTTGGGGGGGATGAGCATTCATAGCTTAGGATTCCCTTCGTGCCGACACGAGGGAGGGATGGCTGCTAGCTACTTCGCACTATGCTAGGGTGAACCTCGGTTGGGGGAGGGGGAGGGCATGCATTCATAGCTTAGCTAGGATTCCCTTCGTGCCGACACGAGGGAGGGGGGCTGCTAGCTACTTTGCACTTTGCTCGGTGAACCTCGGTTGGGGGGGGGGGCATGCTGATGACCCACAAGTATAGGGGATCTATCGTAGTCCTTTCGATAAGTAAGAGTGTCGAACCCAACGAGGAGCAGAAGGAAATGATAAGAGGTTTTCAGCAAGGTATTCTCTGCAAGTACTGAAACACGTGGTAACAGATAGTTTTGTGATAAGATAATTTGTAACGAGCGACAAGTAACAAAAGTAAATAAAGTGCAGCAAGGTGGCCCAATCCTTTTTGTAGCAAAGGACAAGCCTGGACAAACACTTATAATAGGAAAAGCGCTCCCGAGGAAACATGGGAATATCGTCAAGCTAGTTTTCATCACGTTCATATGATTCGCGTTCGGTACTTTGATAATTTGATATGTGGGTGGACTGGTGCTTGGGTGCTGTTCTTACTTGAACAAACATCCCACTTATGATTAACCTCTATTGCAAGCATCCGCAACTACAACAAAATTATTAAGGTAAACCTAACCATAGCATGAAACATATGGATCCAAATCAGCCCCTTACGAAGCAACGCATAAACTAGGGTTTAAGCTTCTGTCACTCTAGCAACCATCATCTACTTATTACTTTCCAATGCCGTCCTCTAGGCCCAAATAATAGTGAAGTGTTATGTAGTCGACGTTCACATAACACCACTAGAGGCTAGACAACATACATCTCATCAAAATATCGAACGAATACCAAATTCACATGACTACTAATAGCAAGACTTCTCCCATGTCCTCAGGAACAAACGTAACTACTCACAAAACATATTCATGTTCATAATCAGAGGGGTATTAATATGCGTATAGGATCTGAGCATATGATCTTCCACCAAACAAACCAACTAGCATCAACTACAAGGAGTAATCAACACTACTAGCAACCTACTAGTACCAATCCTGGACTTGGAGACAAGAATTGGACACAAGAGATGAACTAGGGTTTTGAGAGGAGATGGTGCTGGTGAAGATGTTGACGGAGATTGCCCTCTCCCGATGAGAGGAGCGTTGGTGATGATGATGACGATGATTTCCCCCTCCCGGAGGGAAGTGTCCCCGGCAGAACAGCTCTGCCAGAGCCCTAGATTGTTCCGCCAACGTTCCGCCTCGTGGCGGCGGAGTTTCATCCCGAAAGGTTGCTTCTGATTTTTTTCTCGACGAAAGACCTCATATAGCAGAAGCTGGGCATCGGAGAGCCACCAAGGGGCCCACGAGGTAGGGCAGCGTGCCCTAAGGGGGGGGGGGGGCGCCCCCCACCCTCGAGGACAGGGTGTGGGCCCCCTGGCCTTCATCTTTGGCGAGGATTTTTTATTATTTATTATAACATATTCCGTGGAGTTTCAGGACTTTTGGAGTTGTGCAGAATAGGTCTCTATATTTGCTCCTTTTCCAGCCCAGAATTCCAGCTGCCGGCATTCTCCGTCCTTATGTAAACCTTGTAAAATAAGAGAGAATAGGCATAAGTATTGTGACATAACGTGTAATAACAACCCATAATGCAATAAATATCTATATGAAAGCATGATGCAAAATGGACGTATCACACGCATTCATAGCTTAGGAATCCCTTCGTGCCGACACGAGGGAGGGGGGTGCTAGCTCTACTTCACACTTTGCTAGGTGAACCTCGGTTGGGGGGCATGCATTCATAGCTTAGGATTACCTTCGTGCCGACACGAGGGAGGGGGCTGCTAGCTACTTCACACTTTGCTATGGTGAATCTCGGTTGGGGGGGGGGCATGCATCCATATATAGCTTAGGGTTCCCTTTGTACCGACACGAGGGAGGAGGGGGGCTGCTAGCTACTTCGCAATTTGCTAGGTGAACCTCGGTTGAGGGGGAGGGGCATGCATCCATATATAGCTTAGAATTCCCTTCGTGCCGACACAAGGGAGGAGGGGGGCTCCTAGCTATGTACTTCGCACTTTGCTAGGTGAACCTCGGTTGAGAGGGAGGGGGCATGCATTCATAGCTTAGGATTCCCTTCGTGCCGACACGCGAGGGTGGGAGCAAGCAATACCATGCGCTTTGCGAGAGAGGTGCCACATCAAAGTTGCATTTGGTATTTGAAAATCAAACCACCCTTTTGATACATAAATTTGGTCCACATGCAAGTGTGTTCGTGTACTGACCCTCTCCCGCGTCATTTTTCGCCAAATTTATGAACATTAGAAAATTCAGATGACGCAACAGATACGGTTCACTCAAAGTAACTATGTGCCACGCCGGTGCACCTGTCACGCACACATCTGCATAGTACATTGGGCTCCACGAGGCTCCCCCTCTCAAAAATAGCTGCCCGCTTCAAGGGTTTTCCTGTTTCATAACACGCGGTTGTTATCTCCGGACCGTGTGCGATGTTTCTTGTTCCCAATCCCGCCTGCATCGAAAATACCCGCCCGCCTCGAGGGTTTTTCTTTTTCATAACACATGGCACTATCATCAAAATTTTCAATAGCCCGGCATTTCACTCCCGCGTTTGACTCCCTCGTAGTAAAATTTTCAGTACCCGCGTCATTTCCTCAAACACCCCGCGCCCCCCTCCACACACAAACACACACACACCAAAACCTTCTCGGGCGTGCACGCACACGCGCACACACACACACACCCTCCCTCGCTCGAAACCCTAGAAAAGTCCCCGCCGCCGATGCTGCCGCTGCCGCAAGGCCTCCATTGTCAACATCTGCCGGTTTGCCCATGCAGCTTACCCACCGATCTCCATACCCAGGCCGCCCTGAGTTTCTTAGATGACGCCTGCCAAAAGCCCCGTTTCCCATAGATCCCCATCCCCACCCCCACTCGAGAGCGTCGCAGCCTAAGCCTGGCTACGCTTCCCGTGGAGCTCGAGGAGCGACTGGCCCAAAAGAGGTGTATTGCGGTCTCTTCGCCCGACGTTGCCGAGGAAGATGACGACCATTACTGGCGGCAAGCACTCAAGCAGCGGGCTGGAGTATGCGGGCATGTCTAGTCCACCGGCTACGACATCGAGGTCATCGACAACAACGCCCTGAGGCGGGCTGTGTCACAAGTTAAGTGGCCCACCCCCAACCCCTCGGGTTCAACCGCCATCGATCTCATCCATGGCCCCGCCGCTGATCTCCTCTGGCTCGCTTCCAACAATTTGCCATTCTACAATGCCATCAAGCCCCTTTTGTCATTTTTGAAGGACACGTTCTACGACGCTGGCTTGGGATCCACAGCTTCCAAGTCAGACCTCATCGACGGCGACCACGAGGAGGGCACCCTCTCCGGCTCTTCCAAGGGGAAAGAGCCCATCTGCTCTTCCAAGGGGAAAGCGCCCGTCTACGACATCAGGGAGGGCACCCTACAACCGTGCTCTTCCAAGGGGAAGGAGTCCATTTGCGGCAACATGGAGCGCATCCAGGATCCGTGCTCTTCCCACGGGAATGAGCCCATCTGTGACAAGTGAGGAAACCCATGATTTGTTTATTTTAGTTATTCACAATGTGATGCTCTATATGTGCAATTATTTACTGTGCAGTACATTTCATCAATCCAGTTTTAAACATACCGATAGGAATGCATATATTTGCTTGATGTTAAGCCTGTTATAGCTAGCATATGCCTCTTTTAAAGTTTTTTGATTGTTCAGTTGTTTGTAGTTAGCATATGTTCATTTCAAATGCTATCTTTGGTTGTTCGTAGTATGCCTTATTTATTCCAGTTATTCACAACGTGATGTTCTATATGTGCAAATGAATTGTGCAGTTCAATTTCATCAGTACCAGTTTCAACAATACCACTATGAATGACTACATTTGGTTGCTGCATCTTGTAGTTAACACGTCTTTCCATTTTTATTTAACCATAACCAGTGTACTTAGACCGGCACAGTACCAGTTTGAATGACCATGTTTTCTTGTTGTTAAATGTTAGGCCTGTTGCAGTTAGCACACCTTTCCACTTGTTTTTCTTTACTAGCGTGCTTAAACCTGCACACTGAACCTATCTTTTGGAGATTATTTTGTCTGCCATGTGTAATTTTAGTTGATGTTTAGCCTGTTGCGCTTAACATGCTTCTTGATGTACCTGCACAGGACAATTTTGGGAACGACTGCTGTTTTCCATCGAGGTTGGTTTCATCCCATGGCTTATATCTGCTCACTGTTCAGGATATCCGTAGCTGGTACCATATAGGCCGACGACTGATAAGGGACTAAGCAGTGAATCGGACTTTTAACCGAATATATCTACAACCCATTTTCCCTTAGGTTAACTAGGGTCATATGTAATATATCTGAGGCTACATAGCAACATATCCCAAGTATGCTCTATGTAGGAATGTTGCCTCCCACCTCGCCTCCCACCGGCGCCCTAGGCTTTCCGGCGATCTTTCTCCTCAGCCAGTAAATCTGGTCTTCTCTCCATCCATCTTCTTCGGCGTTCTCTGATCTACCACCCTATACCCATCTCATATGGGTCCGCATGGTGGATCGACTTTGGATCTGGATTTCTCCAAAGGTGTGGCTTTTGCGGAGGAGGTTTTCAAATCTTGTGGAAAAACCATTCATCCCTCGGATGACACGAGCCATTTTATTATGGTTGTGTCTTTCAGCAGACATAGATTTCGTCTTGATGAGGATTCGGCGGCTGCGGCTTTGGAATGTGCAATTGGAGGATCCGCAATTGATCTATCTGTGCAATTCATTGCGGATAAGGTATTCTCATTTCTGGTATCATGCAAACGTGTTGGCATTTTTATTCTTCATTTGCGATCTTTCGTGTGTCCGCAATTCAAATGCTACTTTCACCTATGGGGTAATGGTGGCCCTAATTGGAAATGGGAGTTTGTTCTTTGGAAGAAAGAGTGTGATGCCGAATGGATTATCATTAGCCCTTCTAAAAAGCGTGCTGCTATGGGTTTACTTGCTATGCATAAACCTCCTTCCAAATATGCCTTACGTACGACCTCTGGACCTCCGAAGAGGATTTCATTTGCAACTTTCCAACAGTATGATGTTTGCAAGGGATACTCTTTTCCTGCTTCGCTGTGTCTTGTTGCGGCGGTTTGAGATGCTGGGTACAAGGTGCTGCCCGTGAAAGAGTCATCGTTCCTCCGCCGCCCGGCGATCGAACTCCGATGGACGGTGGCGAACCACCAATTATTTTCGGAACATTCAACGTCCACGCTACTTCCTTGGCCGGGATATCTGGGATTAATCCAACTTCTTCGGACGTGAATCTGCATGTGCATGGGATGGAACGGGCCAGTCCGGTGGAGGCCCATGAGACCTCTTCAGCCCAACTAAATTCCCCGCCCCAGGAGGTTTCTCCGGTCCGGTCTGCTTTGGCCCAAGTTGCTTCCGAACCTGCACCTCCATCTATTATTGGTAATGAGGAACTTATTAATCCTCGGACATTGGAATCACCTGTTGATTGTGATGGATTTAATGATCTTGTGGATGACATGGTTTTCAAAGTTTGGAAATGTCAAAATTGCTTGTCAATGAAGCATTTATCCAGCGCGTGCACCAAGAGGGTTAGGTGCCGTAGATGCTTTCGGTTGGGACACAGGCAAAGGGCTGTTCGATTCTAGCCTATCTCCCTCTTACAGGTGGGTCCCATGGTCCAAATCCCCGTGATCTAACCGGTCGGCGGGTTTTTGGAGCGGACTCCTCGTTTTCTCCCATAGCTAGCCGGAGGGGTCTATGCCCATCCCATCAAGCCTGCCGCCCGTCATCCCCACCATTGCCGGTTGAGCCACCGCCCACAACGCCTCGCCGCCTTCCTCACCACCACCCTCAATCACCTCGCCTCGGGTTCGGTTCATCCCTCCTTTGCTCCGCAATGGCCAACTTTCCGTTGGACCCGATGGACTTCCTCCGCATGGATTCGATATCATCGATGGAGGGAGCTACGTTTGCCTCGCACTTTCTTTGCGCGGCGGTGGCTCGGATCGACAAGATGAGGAGTATCTTGTCGCCATTGTCGAACCTGCTCCTCTGCTCAAGAAGTCGCCATCTACAGTGAATCGTCGGTGATTTTATCGTCAATACTCTGCAGAGAGCCGTGTTGGATGCCCAGCCATGGATCCAAGGGGTTGGTTTGTTTCAACTACGCAGTGCTCTGGCCCGTCAAGCATTAGTCGATCACCCTCCTTTCAATTTGGGCAACGATAGATTTGTCAGGTTTATTCCGCATGATGAGGGTATTAACTACAGAGCTGTTCAAGGTTTTCGAAGGGGATGGGTAATGCTGCTAGGAGTCCCTTTGGATTATAGGCGCTCTCAATATCTTGCAGATGTTATTAGTACTTTTGGCCGATTCCACCATTGGCACCAGGATGATCCAATGAAGGTCCACTCCTTGGTTTATGCGTCTTTTCCTGCACCTTCTATGGTCCCCAGATCAGTGACATACAGAGAATTTTCTGACTTTGGTGGGGTTCGGATTTCTTGGTCTGCTCCAGTTTATATTCTATCTGCAGACTTTGCAGATATCCTACCTGCTGATGAGGACCCAATGCCCCTCAATGGCAATCCCCACCCCCTCCCTGGCAACATGCAATTCAATAATCACAATTGGGTTTTACCTGAGTTCCCGGAGCTGGGTTGGAATGATGTGCCTGCGCCCAATGAACAGCCACAGGATGACCCTCCACAAGTTCAGGAGGTGGACCAGCAGGTTAATATCGAGGAAATTCAGTCTCAAGAGTCAATTGTGCTTCAGTTATCTGATGGTTCAGTGAACAACGGCATCGCTGCTGATGAAGTTGCAGTGCTCCAGCAGCCAATGGGACCTCAACAGCATCCTTTAATCATCGGACAAGTGTTAACTGTTTTGGGCCTGTCCCGCTTTGTGATGCAATGGAAGCGCTTCGTTTGAGAAAGTATTGCCGCTTTTGGGATCTCGATATCCCAAAGGTTGTCTTCGGTCTCATCTCGGTGCCCTTTTGAACAATCAGTCATGGACGATTCCCTCCGGCTCCAAAATTGCAGCTCCTGCGCCGCACTTTCTCTGTGACTCAGTTTGAGGAAACGCCACCGATTAAAAGGCACGTAGCTCGAGCTCTGTTTTGACGATATTGATGAACCTGTTTGTGAAGCATTTGAGTTTCTCGCTGTTCCTAAAGTCACTCTGAGCGTGGAAGAAAGCCCAAAGCCTCTAGAGTCATTGTGGAATCTGAGGTCGCGCAGCGATGGTTTCGCCTAAGTGCGATCTTGAGATGGCTACCGTCGTAGTTATTGGGTCATCTCCTAGGAAGCCACACACGGGAAGAAGCGCAAAACTGCACCTCCCAAGCCTGACGATGATACTGCAGTGCCTCCTCTGACGACAATAGTTGATCTTCAGCGAATTGGTGCTCGTCTTCGTATTGCACCGGAGAAAATCTCTACGGATAAGCTTGCAGCTGATCCCTCCCGCTCCAACAACAGTGCAAGTTCCGATGATTAGTTTAATCATCCAGGGTTTAGGTCCATGGCGTACCATAATCGCCTTTTTTATGTTATTATCTGTTTGGAACTTTGCAGTTTGCATCTGTCTTCTGGGATGTAGGCCATTGTGTGGCTTACTTTTGCTTTACCCTCTTTTGGTCTGTAATGAATCAAACCTCGTTTAGAGATTGGAAAGTACTCTGTTGGAATGTTAGGGGTCTGAATTCTGAAGCGCGTCAGCTTGCGGTTAGGCAAAAGATCAATGAAAGTGGATGCTCTGTTATTTGCCTCCAAGAAACCAAATGCATGCATATTGATCATCGATTCATTAGAAAATTCTGTCCACGGCGTTTTGATAACTTTGTTTATGTATCATCGGTTGGTGCATCTGCTGGTATGGTGGTCATATGGAATTCATCTCTCTTCATGGGCAGCTTAATTGAGGCTAAATCATATGGCATTATTGTGAAGTTTCAATCTAAACATACATCTGAGTCTTGGTTTCTTGTCTCAATATATGGTCCGTGTCAGGGACCAGCGCGTGATGATTTTGTGCAATGGTTATATAATTTGGATATTCAGCTCGAGGACAATTGGCTGCTTTTAGGTGACTTTAACTTTATGCGTTCCATTGAGAATCGAAACCAGCCAGGTGGTGATGTGAATGATATCTTTTTGTTTAATGAAATAATTGGCCATTTGGGTCTTGTTGAACTGCCAATCAAGGGTCGTCGGTCTAATATGCAATCCACACCCCTTCTCGAACAAATTGATTGGTTTTTTACATCTGTAGCTTGGACACATGATCATCCCAACACAATGGTCATTCCGCTTGCACGCACTGCCTCTGATCACGTCCCGTGTGTGGTTTCAATTGCCACTACTATACCCAAGGCAAAGATTTTTCGATTTGAAAACTATTGGGTTGATTTGCCTGGCTTTATGGATTGTGTATCTGAGGTTTGGAATCGCACTGTGGATAAATCCTCAACTGCCTTAATCATCTCCGCTAAATTCAAATCTCTTCGTTATGCTCTTAAGAAATGGCATATTAACCTATCCACAGTCAAGGCGCTCATTGCTGATTGCAAGAAAGTAATTGTTTTTTTGGATAATATTGAGGAATTTAGGCCCTTGAGTTGGCCGGAGTTCAACTTTCGGAAGATTGTCAAATTACATCTTGAAGACATACTTCATTGGCAGTTCATTTATTGGAAGCAACGTTGCACAATCAGAAATATTAAAGTTGGTGAAGAGAATTCAAAGTTCTTCCACGCAATGGCAACCGAAAGATATAGGATAAACACTATTTCTTCGATCAAATCTGAGGATGGGGAAGTGGTTTCTGATCATCAACAGTTAGCTGGGATGTTTTGGTCTGATTTCAATCGTAGAATGGGCCAAGCAAAAGGTATACAAATGGGTTTTGACCTTGACACATTAATTGACCGTATTGATGGGCTGGAGAGCTTATCCTTACCTTTCACGGATTATGAGGTGGATACGGTGATTAAGAACATGCCTTCTGACCGTGCTCCGGGCCCCGATGGGTTTACGGGTCTTTTCCTCAAGACTTGCTGGAATATATTGAAGACAGATTTTATGAAACTGGTCAGGGAGTTTCATGATGGAAAGTGCAACCTGGAGTGTCTGAATACATCTCTCATTACACTCATTCCAAAAAAGTTGAGCCCAGAATATATTGGTGATTTTAGACCCATATCATTGACAAACACTTGCCTCAAGTTTTTAACTAAACTTTTGGCAAATCGGTTGCAGAGTGTGATTCTAAAATGTATTCATCGCAATCAATATGGGTTTCTTCGGTGTAGATCCATTCAAGATTGCCTTGCATGGTGTTTTGAATATATACATCAGTGTAAGGCATCCAAAAGATCTACAATCCTTCTCAAACTGGACTTCACGAAGGCGTTTGATACCATCGAGCATGATCTGATTCTCAGGATTCTGAAATGCAAGGGTTTTGATGACCGTTGGACAGGTTGGATCGGTAGCATCTTGTCCTCTGGTTCCTCTTCGATCCTCTTAAATGGTGTGCCTGGTAATCACTTTTTTTGCCATTCGGGTGTGCGACAGGGAGACCCATTATCTCCTTTGTTATTTGTGATTGCGGTGGATTTATTGCAGTCCGTGGTCAATGAGATGTGTGCAAGGAACATTCTCACACTGCCCATACCTACCTCTTCACGGGATTATCCGATTGTTCAATATGCTGATGACACTTTAATTGTCCTTCCTGCGGTGGATGACCAACTCATTGCTTTCAAGGAGATGCTTGAGACCTTTGCTAAGTCAACAGGTTTGAGGGTTAATTTTAGTAAATCTTCTTTGATTCCACTGAATATGTCTGATGAAGAGGGTCAACGTATGGCGGCTTTGCTTGGATGTGATGTTGGCTCCATGCCATTTACTTACCTGGGATTGCCAATGGGTACTACTCGACCCACAATATATGACTTGCTACCTTTAGTGGACCGCATTGAGAGACGATTATCTGCCTCATCCTGTCTGTTGAATCAGGGTAGCCGGCTGCAACTCTTGAAATCGGTTTTATGTTCCATGTCAATATACTTCTTGTGTTCCCTTTCACTACCTCAAGGAATTTTGAAACAGATAGAACGTATCATGCGGCAATGCCTGTGGCGAGGCAACTCTGACACGCCAAGACAATCTTTGGCAGCTTGGGAGTTAGTTTGTCGGCCCAAAAACCAGGGAGGCCTTGGGGTTTTGGACCTTGGCAAACAAAATGAGGCCTTGTTGATCAAGCACCTCTTCAAATTTTATAATAAGTTGGATGTACCATGGGTTTCACTAATCTGGGACACATATTATGCTGCTGCTCCGCCCCAAGTAACGCAAAGTTGTGGTTCCTTTTGGTGGCGTGATGTGATGAAACTTTATGGCAAATTTTGTAAGTTGGCCATCCCTCATGTTCGCTCCGGGGACTCGGTGGTTTTCTGGCTGGATCGGTGGCAACTTAATAACGAGGTGATTGTCATGCAACAGCGTTTCCCGCGGCTTCACTCTTTTGTCATTGATGACACACTTACCATTAAGAATGTGATGGAGCTGCCTGTCCCGACCGACAATTTTCACCTGCCTTTATCAGTTGAAGCTTTTGAGGAATTCAATCAACTTCTAGCTATAATGCCTCTCATAAACTTACATGAGGGAGTTAGTGACGTATGGAAATGGCCTTCAAAAACTGGGGACTATCAATCCAGGATCTACTATTTGTCTTGTTTTTCTGAAGTCGTGGTGACCCTCTTTTTCGTGGATCCGGAAATGTGCTTGCACTCTCAAGCTCAAGGTGTTTGGCTGGCTTCTTTTGATGGATCGTTTGAACACTAGGGAAATGATGCGAGACGTCATTGGATTATCCAGATGATACTTGTGCCATTTGCTTCTCGTGTTTGCATGAAGATAGAGCTCACCTCTTTTTGCTTGCAACTTTAGCCAACGTGTCTGGAATTATTTGGGCATTTCATGGAATGCTCAACCTAATCGACCACTTTTGAAATGGCTTGTGAGGCCAGGAGGAATTTGGTCAACCGCTTTTCACCGAGGTAGTATTTACGGCCACCGGAATATTTGGACCCAAAGGAATGGAAGGATCTTGAAATGAGCTGCCCACTTTCGTAGCTTGGAGGAGGAATTTTATTCATGATATTACTCTCTTAGCTCATAGAATCAAGTGTAAATATAGAGATAGACTAACTGATTGGATAGATTCTTTACACTAATCACCCCCTGTAAGTAGCCTTCTTTTCCCCTTTTGTTTACCTTTCTAATTTTGTACAGTATCTATAATTGTTTTAATAAAGGGCTGTGAGGCTGTTGCCTTGCAGTACATAGTCAAAAAAAACATGCACTGTACTTTATGTCTAAATATGCAATCCTAGGCTACATAGCAACAAGGAAGAGTGTTACATTAATGTTCTAATGATGTCTAGATATACGTTGAAGAGCAGCAGCAGCAACAGCAACAACACAACCCTGTTTGGATACTCAACTTAGCTGGAGGTTAGAGTTAGTTTCTAGCTCATTACTAACCCTGAACTAACTCCATCCAAAGAGTTGTTTGGATGGCAGGGTTAGATTGACAATAAATGCACTAGGAGAACTAGCTCCAATTAGCACCTATTGGGTTAGATACTAGTTTTTTTGGGTTGGTTATAGATGCAACTAGCTGAAACTAGCCCTCATGTTTAGATATACTTTAGGGCTATTTGAGCCCGAACTAGCTCAAACTAACTGTAACCCGTGGATACAGGAACAAATAATTTTTAATAACGAACTAAACTCCTTCCGGCCCATAATATAAGATGTTAATTCATCTAATATGTGAGTATATTGGATGTTATAAGATACTCCCTCCGTTCCTAAATATTTATCTTTTTAGATATTTCAAATGGACTACTACATAAGAATGCATATAGACATATTATAAAAGAGTGTTGTACTACATCATTATGCCATTGCTGTTTAGCTTCTAATATTGACTTGGTGCTTTTAGGTACATATGTCATTGGTAAAGATCCATGTTTCGACCCTTTCTGCGTATGGGGCAATGAGATATCGATGAACCAGCATCAAGTGAGGAAGCTGATAAAGATTGTTAGTAAAATGGGTCCAAACATGGCAATTAAACTATTTGTTTACACTTTATCCAAGACAACAGCGAACTGCAGGATGGTAACTAAGAACTCTGCAGCCTTCTTTTTACTGCCCATAATGAGTTGTGTTAGATGACAATGTCTGAAATCTTATTCCTTTGCAGTGGTTGCCAAAGAAGTTTACTCAAGATTACCTCTCAAACTACATGATTGGTGGGCATGCAAAGGTTAAAGTATTTCGACCATAACGTGATGATTATCTAGATGTTTTCATGAAGACCGTGAAGGATGGGTGGTCGGCCATCACAAGGGGTTGGACTAGAGTCGTGCATGCCTTCTGCATGGAGGAGGGCACAATATGGGCATTCCACTTCACCTTGTTCAGCAACTAGAATATATTTCACCTCTTTCTTTACCGTGTTTAATAGTACAAGTATACAACTGTGGTTCATCATTCTTTATTTGGTTCTTATGTAATTCTTGAACATATGTACCTATGAATCGAATAATGCATTGGTTGTTTGAACCTGATGGATATGAATAAAGCTGTAGCATACATTCAAATTCAAATCCAAATCCGATACAATTTGGAAAAGCATCAATTAAATTACAGTGAAATTACGCTCTCTAGGTTGTCACGGCACACACGGTTGGTAAAACACAAATGTTTGCGATATACACCATAATCCAAGATGGTTCACAGAGAGTAAACGTGTGCAAGCATGCACACAGTTGCCGTTTGCAAAGCGTGTGCGATGTGAGGCAATATCACAAACGGTGCAGGCAAACTAAACGTTTGTGTTAGTTGCCTTATCGTACACGATTTGCAACCATGAACTGTTTCGGATGAAGTACTCATCGTAAACATTGCACCACAGAATAGCGTGTGTGATAGTTGTCGTGTACGTGAAAGCACAAGTGCTCCCTAGGTGGTTTTGGTAATTAATGTCAACATATCTCTTGTTGGACTAATACTTTTACCTAGTATGTTTCAGATAAGTTCAATAATGAAGTGGCATGGACTAGAGGATGTGGAACCCCTTCAAGATGCTAAGGACAACAGGATTGGCTCAAGCTCAAAGCTCAAGACTCTACATTTTCTATTTTAGTGATCCAAGATCACATTAAGTCTCTAGGAAAAGCCAATACTATCAAGGAGGGATGAGGTGTTGCTTAATGAGGCTCTTGCTCAAACTGCTTAGTGATATGCTCCAAAGCCCTCAACTACTTTCTCACATCCACCTTTGACCTAAACCAAAAGTCAAACTCGGCCCCACCGATTCTTTCCATCCGGCGCCACCGAGTTCAGATGTCATAGCCACTGCCACAAACCCTATGCAAATCGGTCTCACCGATAGGGATCTCGGTCTCACCGAGATTGGATTGCAATCTCTCTGTATCTATCTATTACCAAAATCGGTCTCACCGAGTTTGCATAATCGGTCCTACCGAGATTGCAATGTAAACTCTCTGTTACCTGTTCGTAACATTTCGGTCTCACCGAAATGAGCGAATCGGTCCCATCGAGTTTACCTGACCAACTCTCTGGTTAGCTTATTACCAAAATCGGTCTCACTGAGTTTGTGTAATCGGTCTCACCGAGATTACGTTATGCCCTAACCCTAACCATATCGGTCCTACCGAGTTGCATGTCGGTCCCACCGAAAATCCTAACGGTCACTAGATTTGCTGAATCGATCTGTCCGAGTTTATTAATTCGGTCCCACCGAGTTTGGCAAGTTGTGTGTAACGGTTAGATTTTGTGTGGAGGCTATATATACCCCTCCACCTCCTCTTCATTCGTGGAGAGAGCCATCAGAACATTCCTACACTTCCAATACATATTTTCTGAGAGAGAACCACCTATACTTGTGTTGAGGTCAAGATATTCCATTCCAACCACATAAATCTTGATCTCTAGCCTTCCCAAGTTGCTTTCCAATCAAATCTTCTTTCCACCAAATCCATATCCTGTGAGAGAGAGTTGAGTGTTGGGGAGACTATCATTTGAAGCACAAGAGCAAGGAGTTCATCATCAACACACCATTTGTTACTTCTTGGAGAGTGGTGTCTCCTAGATTGGCTAGGTGTCACTTGCGAGCCTCCGACAAGATAGTGGAGTTGAACCAAGGAGTTTGTAAGGGCAAGGAGATCGCCTACTTCATGAAGATCTACCACTAGTGAGGCAAGTCCTTCGTGGGCGACGACCATGGTGGGATAGACAAGGTTGCTTCTTCATGGACCCTTCGTGGGTGGAGCCCTCCGTGGACTTGCGCAACCGTTACCCTTCGTGGGTTGAAGTCTCCATCAACGTGGATGTACGATAGCACCACCTATCGGAACCACGGATAAAAAATCTCTGTGTCTCTAAATTGCGTTTGCACACTCCAATCCCATCCTTTTACATTCTTGCAAGCTGCATGCTTTACTTTCCGCTGCTCATATACTCTTGCATGCTTGCTTGATATGTATTGTGTATGTTAAAATTGTGCCAACCCCACTTCAACTTAAAAAGATTAAAAACTGCAACTTTTGCCACTTAGTGTCTAATCACCCCCCCCCCTCTAGACACCTCTTCTCGATCCTTTCAGTACGACGATGTTACGATGGTCCGACGTTTCGTAATCCTGTCCGACACTCGTACGCCGATTAGCTAATCATCTTAACGGTGAACCGTTTGTGATGGGCCGCGCATCATACACGTTCTATAATAGTGAACCGTTTGTGATGGGCCGCGCATCGTAAACGTAGCATCACAGAATACCAACTGCGATGGCAATGCGAGCAGAAACGAGTAGGAGTACTGTAGGGGCCCTATCCCTGACGGTTTCTGGGTCTGTGGGAAGGACCCCCCTATCACCCACACTCACTTGGCTACGGTTCCAGATGACGTTGCGGAAAGGGGTTTTAAACCGTTTGTTTAGGACCAACGCACACCAGTGTACCTTGAAATTTAGTGAGAGATCATCTTATAATGCTCCCGTCGAACTAAGAAAAATAAGATGCATAAAGGATAAACATCACATGCAATCAATATAAGTGATATGATATGGCCATCATCATCTTGTGCCTTTTATCTCCATCTCCAAAGCACCGTCATGATCACCATCGTCACCGGTGCAACACCTTGATCTCTATCGTAGCATCGTTGTCTCGCCAACTATTGCTTCTCCGACTATCGCTACCGCTTAGTGATAAAGTAAAGCAATTACATGCACTAGTAGAAAACATGGCTTTGGTTCGGGCCTGGCCAGCCCATTAGTCCCGGTTCTGCATGAACCAGGACCCATGGGGGGCATTCGTCCCGGTTTGTGAGCCCAGCGGCCCGGCCGGGGCCTCGTGGGCATTGGTCCCGGTTCGTCTGGACCCATTTGTCCCGGTTCTAGGCATGAACCGGGACCAATGGGCCTCGCTCCTGGCCCACATCCATTGGTCCCGGTTCGTGGCTCGAACTAGGACAGAAGGCTGGGCTTTAGTCCTGGTTCTAGCCGTGAACCGGGACAAATGAGTTTCCTATATATACCCATCGCTGCAATAGAGCACTCCACAGTGCTCTGTTTTTTCTGGCCGGCGAGGGGAGGGCATTTGGGTGCTCTAGCTCACCTCCTATGCACATGAGGTGTTCGACGAAATGTTCGAGCCACACTAGTTAATCTTTCTCCTCTCGAAACTCGACCTCCGAGCTCCATTTTCCCTTAGATTTGTCTAGATTTAGCGGTCCGTCACGTCCCGTCCCCGTCTTCACCGCCATTGATCGCCTGCGCTGATCTCGTCGCTGGCACCACCGTGGTGAGCCTCTTGTTCTTATCTTCTTTTTGAAAGAAAAAAATTCTTACTTCAGATAGATACTTGTATAATTTTCTTACTTTTATTATTCCTTGTTATTATATAGTGCGATGGTTTTGGTATCCGCCCCCGTCGGCCCTCGTCCTGTCTATGATTCAGATGTGGTATATATTATCTTTTTATAACTATTTGGTTCATTTATTGTTTATGACAATTATGCCGACCAACGTGACATAGATTTTATTTATCTAGGAGGTGGTTGAACCAGAAATTCCAACCGACCCTATTGTCGAGAGGTTAAATTTAGTTGAAGAAGAAAACAATTACTTGAAGGAAAAAATAAAAAAAATTGAGGAGGAGAAGATGATATTGGAGTTGCATGTTGCGGATGTTGTCGATGATCACAAGATCAAGATGGATGCAATGCGGTTGAAGATTAGAAAGACTAGAAAATATGCCATTCATACCGAGGCTTGGTATCGTTATGTCGTTGGATCAATTGTTACCTTGGTTGTGATTATCATCGCATTTGTTGTTGCATTGAAAGGTTTTACATAGTTTCAATGTATGGTTTAACTAGATGCTCTGGAGAGCTATATGTTGTTCAATTTGAACTATGTATGTAATTTGGTTTTAATGTGATGATGAACTACTATTAATTTGTTCACTTGTCTATGCATGTGAATCTGTAATGGTTTT
>CM038682.1:678358454-678461135 GCA_021605205.1 Aegilops longissima | reverse complement strand
AAGCACATGGCCAAAGGGGAACGCTCCGACCTGCGAGATATATTGGAGGACAAGGCAAGACAATCAAGATCGATCTATGGATCGCGTGGCGCCCCACGGTGCGTGTGATTTACAACCGTCGCTGGCGGACCGCGATAAGTCGGTCGGGCCGAACAAAACAGACCAAGCTCTTTTGAGCTCCGTCGTGATATCGCCTAATCTGTAGGCGCCACACACCCACTATGCTTCACGTATGAAGTAATGGATCATCAAATCCCGAAGGGTTTAAACCCGTCAATATTGAATCCTATGATGGCACAACAGACCCATGGTTTGGATCGGAACTATCTCCTTCACATCCACATGGCCCGGCGTGGCGATCTTCACGCCATCAAATACCTCCCCTCAAGCTTAAAGGACCAGCCCGACATTGGCTCAACAGCTTGCCAAATAGAGTCAATTGGGAGCTGGGAGGACACAAAGCCGCATTCCTCGATAACTTCGGTGGCACTTATAAAGCGACCACCGAGACACCGATGACCTAAGCCACATAATTCAGCAGCCGACGAATCGGCGGATAATTCGGACACGGTTCTTAACCAAGAAAAACCAAATTGTCGACTGTCCGGATGCGGAGGCCCTCGCGGCCTTCAAGCATAACATCATGACGAGTGGCTTGCGGCACCTAGGACGGAAAAGCCGAAATCCATGGCAGCCCTCACATCACTCATGACCCGCCTGCTGCGGGTGAGGACAACTGGCTAGCATGCAGCAACAACCTCAAAGAAAAATTCTGGTAGTCCGGACTTCAAGGACCAAAGCGGCAGGCGCTGTCGTAACAAAAACAAACGCCGCACTACGGCGACAATATTGAGATCGGCAGTCAATGCCGGATTCAAAGGCTCTAAACCGGTTAGCGGAAGAAGCCATTCAAACGAACTACTCCGGGTCCGTCCAATTTGGACCAAATACTCGACCGCTTGTGCGAGATACACGGCAGCCCGAAAAGCTGCTAACCACACCAACAGGGACTGTTGGGTATTCAAGGCAGGCAAGTTAATTGCGAAAACAATGACAAGGGGCTGCATAGCGATGACGAGGACGAGACCCAACCGCCGAACAATAGAGGATGAAGGGTTTCCCCCAGTGTGGACGGTGAACATGATATACGCAACCCACATACCCAAAAGGAGCGAAGCGCACTCGTCGAGATGTCTCTGCGATGGAGCCAGTTGCCCAAGTTCAATCCATGGTCCTCCCGCTTGATCACTTTTGACCGAGGGACCACCCCACAAAGATCCGCCCACGGGCGGATTCGCCTCCGTCCTAGACCCAATCGCCGATGGATTTCACTTAACCCGAGTCACGATGGGCGGCGGCAAGAGCTTTGAACCTGCTTTACCGGAATACAAAGGCGCATAAAATGGGCATAGACCCTCAAGGATTAAACCTACCAAAGCGACCTTTAAAGGCGTCATACCAGTGTAGAAGCCAATTGTACAGGCTCAATTACTTTGAAGTGGTCTTCGGATCCCGGATAACTTCCGAAGCGAGGAGTTAATCTTCGACATAGTCCCGTTCATGGCGGCTATCATGCCTTGCTCGGGCGTACAGCGTTGCAAAGTTCAGCGCGTGCCGCACTACGCATACCTCAAGCTCAAGATGCCAGGCCCTCGAGGAGTCATTACGGTCAACGAAAACATGAGCGCTCTCTCCCTGCGGAGGAACATCAGCGGCTCTCGCGCGAAGTGCAATGCAGCCTCTTAAGGCAATTATCGAATCCGGCGTTAGCGGCTGGACACAAGCGCCAGCGGAGTAACTTACAACAAGACCACATGCACGTTCCGAAACGCAGCGTAGCGATGCGGCCCCAACCCTAGCTCTGCGAAGCGTCAAAGCAGGTCCTTGGCGTTACACCATTACGCTCTGAAGATACCATGGGCATGGGGAGGCGGGCACGGCCACAATACACCTGACCTTGCGGCTCAACCACACAAGGGGCTCTCAAGTGTGTCGTTCCTTTTCTTTTCTTTTTACCTTTTACTTTTTAAACACAGGACTCCGTTTGTCAAAGCCTGTCCGGCAGCTAGACCTGCCAAACTCACGATGCAACAACCAGCTTAAGGATAAAGGCTACAGCGAATATCGTGGTCTCCATTACGAGCATTTTCATACACCAATCTGCAGCCTACCCCTCGAGAGGGACATGTTTAACAGTCTCATACCTTGCTTATCGCACTATTTGTGTCGTTCGCATTTGTAGCAGCACTTGTTGAATAAAACAATGCAACACCTTTTTTTATAATTGCATTTCTTTTCATACATATGTTCATTCACGACATGTTGCATCCGTACACTTTAGTACGGCTAATATACCACCAGGGCTTATGTTTCCGCGTTATGGTGTGATGAGTCCAACACTTTCACAAGTGCGCACCCGAACTTATAGCACTATATGCATCGGCTCGAATCATGTCTTGGGTCAATAGCTGGGTTTGCCCGGCTCCGTGTTTTGGTACCTTACGTTCCGTTATATCGGCTAAGGTAGCACCGGAGAACCATCGCGATTCCGCCCCAGTTCGGCTGGTTTAACGCCTCGGTGGAAAGCTAAAACTGACCGTCATGATGAGGCGAAGACCGGTCGCTGTTCGAGAGGTTTTTAAGAGTCCTTAAAGACTTATGCCGCTTAGAGCGAGGAGCCGATATCGTCTGACCAAGGCGTGGATAGCGCCCCAAATTGACCTTCCGAAGACTAGGGGCTTCGCCGAAATTTAAAATTATAGAATTCTATGGCTAAGTGAGAGTGTTCAAGCATTATAAGTTCGGTTGCCTGGTTCGCTGTGTTGAGCACCTCCCTCGATGGACCCAAAAATGGGAACAAGAGCGCTCAAGTTTATCCCGAACACCCCAGCACTCGTGGCATGGGGGCTAAAGCCGACGACTTGCCATCTCTCAGATTTGGTAAACAGCCACACAGAAGGTAATATTTTAAATTAACAAGCGTTGCTTAGCACACATGAACTAAGTTTTCAGCGCACAGGATAACAAAATGCGAGTCTACTCAAATATTACATCTTTGGAGCACTCACCCGCAATAGTCTTGCGCCTTCAACACACTCTTATAATACATCTCGGGCGTGATGCTCCTTGCCCTCTGGTGGCGGGTCCGTCACAAGCTTCAGGCATCCATCTTGCCCCAGTGCACCTTTGCGGGCAAGGGCCCGACGGCACCCTCGATACAAGCGGAATGCTTGATAACTTCAACCCACGGGCACGCATCCCCGGCCGCCGACCAGGCCGAAGTAGCTCCTGTGCATGGCCTCCTTAGGCCACAACCAAACTATGAGGCCCTTCATGGCCTGTTCGGCCGCCTTGTGGAGCTCGACCAGCTGCTTCAGCTGGTCGCTAAGGGCACTGGATGTCGGCCTCGATACCGAGACCGAAGACCTTCTTCGTCGAGCTCCCTCCTCGGCCCGGTAGAGAATGCGGCAGCATCGGACACGCCATGAGGAAGATCTGCGACGCCCAGAGAGCTCGGAATTCGGTTAAGCAACAGGTAATTAACACTCACATGCTTACTCTGCATGAAAAATGCCTTACCCGCTGCTGTTTTTCACCGTCTCAATCTCTGGAGGGCCTTGTAGGCTTCGCCTTAGCTGCTTTAGCACTCTCAAGAGCCGTTGCAAGCTCAGACTCTCGGCGTCTTGAGTCACGCTCCAAGTTCTCATGTTTTTCACAAGATCCTGGAGCTCTTGCTGTACCTCCCGCCACCGCGCCTCCTGCTTCTCTCGCTGGTGCATTCCGCGTCAAGCGTACGTTCGGCGCCGCTGCCACCGCCTCCTTCTGTGGTCGCCACCTCGTTAGTGGCCCCTACAATACCCACGTTATCCTTGTCATTTTTCTTGCAACCAAATCCTTTTCTGTAAGGTACAATTTTCATAAGGTATTACTCACCTTCTTTTTCCTCGAGCTGCTTCTTGGCATGACCGAGCTCGTTCTCGGACCGCTCGAGGTTTTTCTTCAAATTATTAACCTCCGTAGTCAGTGCGGCGGAGGTCAAGACAAACCGCAATGCAATATTGACATATTTTTATGACTCCTGCGCTTATCTTTCTAAAGATCCTCGCCTCGGCTTTTCTTTCCGAACACCGAACCGAGCATCGAGGCTACCGTCTATCTTGGTACCATTTACATATATTGAAATTCTAACCTCAAAGCCTGTTAGAAGGCTATTGCGAGCTTCGGTCAGCCCGCTTGGCGGTGAACCTTTTCAATCACCGCACTCAAAAGCAGTGCGGTGTTCCTCTTCGATGGAGCGCTATTGGCGCCTCAAGAATTATCCGCACCTCCGGTTGGGCGGAGGCAGCGGCGTCTCGGTCTTGCCCTTCTTACGAAGGTGCGCCACCCGGACTCGAGCCACTGCGGCCTCCGGTGAGTCCGTGCAGTCCGGGAGGGTGTCTCGCGACACCTCCGGGGCCTCCCCCTCTGGTGGGTCCTTTTCGGATCCCACCAAGGCCGTCATCCGCGGCAGCACGGGGTGGAGGCAGTGGAAGGGAATCCATATCCGACGACCCAAGGACCCGCTTTCGGCAAGCAGGAAGATCATCCTTGGGCAGACTACAGGGTTGTATGCGGCATTAGAAAGACGTTATGTGACGAAAACAAAAACCTTGAGGTTATTCGGGAGTCCGGATACTTACGATCTCGCTAGGGGCTTGGCCCTTGGATGCCAGTCTTCGTCGTCGTCACTAGCGCCGGTGAAGCAGTCCGGAGGAAGAGTTTTTCCCTTCTTGGACCCTTCGGCCTCCCTTGTTGGGGAGGCCTTCCTTTTCTTTCCTCCCCCCGCTGGGGGAGAGGCTTTCTTCTTCTCCCCCTCACCTTGGTGGGAGGAGTCGGCCTCGGATTCATCATCCGATAGCACCTGAAAACGGGAACTCTTCCGAGTCCCCGTGGCCGTCTTCTTGGCCTTCTTCTCCGGCACCACGTGGGGTGCCGGAGCCAGCAGCCCCGTTAGGCGGGCGTCCGCTGGGTCCTCTGGCAATGGGGCCGGACAGGTAATCCGTTCGGCCTTCGCCAGCCATTCCTATCAAAGGCAAGGGGAGTTTAGATCCCGCATAGAGCCAAACTATGGAAAACAAGTGGTGAAATCACTTACCTCGTCAGCTGGACATCGCGAGCGAGAATCCGCGATCTTGATAGCGGATGCGGGAGCTTGGCGCCCTTGAACAGCACCTTCCGAGACATCTTAAATGCGTAGTGTCAAGAGCCCGCCAGGTGCAGTGCTGCGCCAGATCAAACTCCCACATATTAAAGCCCCTGTTGCTGCACGGGAGAATCCGCGGATGAGCATGACCTGGACTACATTGACAAGCTTGAGCTTCTTGTCCACCAGCTTCTGGATACAGGCTTGGAGTCCGGTCAGCTCCTCCGAATCCCCCCAAATTCGGCCACTCTCTTTCCAGGAGGAGAGCCGTGTGGGAATACCAAATCTAAATTCGGGGGCTGCTGCCCAATCAGGGTCACGCGGCTCGATGATGTAGAACCACCCTGATTGCCACCCTTGATGGTTTCCACAAAAGTACCCTCTAGCCACGTAACGTGGGACATCCTGCCCACCATGGCGCCTCCGCACTCCGCTTGGCTGCCCTTCACAACCTTCGCTTCACATCAAGGTCTTGAGCCCTAAGTCAAGTGGGGCTGGATCTGAAGGAATGCCTCGCACCTGACGATAAACGCCGAGATGTCGAGGATGAAATTGAGGCAGATCATGGAAATCAAGGCCGTAGTAGAACATGAGCCCCTGGACAAAGGGATGAAGCGGGAAGCCCAGTCCACGGAGGAAATGGGGAAGAAATACTACCTCTCATGGGGCTGGGGTTGGGAACAACCTCTCCCTCGTCGAGGAGCCGATCTTGCGATGTTCTTTGGACAGATATCGGCGTCGCGCAGCTTCTGGATCTGCCCCTCCGTGACGGAGGAGGCCATCCACTTGCCTCCCGCTCCGGACATAGTTGGAGAAGGTTGAGGTGAGAAGTGCGGACTTGGACGCTGGAGCTCGAGTTCGCGGAGATGGATAAGCCAAGGAGGAAGAAGGCGCAGGTAAAAGGGGCTGGATCCTTATCCCCTTATATGGGTGGACAAAAACATGTGTCCCCACCGGCCTGGTAAAACTCGCTTATCTCCCAAGCGGCACAATCAATGGCACGATTGGGTTACCCACGTCCGTATTGATGGGAATCCCGGAATAAGGGGAACACGATCTCTGCCTCGACAAGATGTGCCAAGGAAACCACTTCGCTAAACGCGCTGAGGTGGAACAGTAAAAACAATTTGAATAAAATCTTGGTAGTGGTGCAACGTCACGCCACCAAATATGTCAGCAGATTGATCTTGTGTAATATTATTCTCGCTACGGTGGTATGTGGAATTTATTTTTGCAGAGCCGGACACTATCCTGGTGTTCACAATCATCTATAAATTATTCGGAGGAAGAACACGCCTTGCAATGCCGAAGACAATATGCGCGCCGGACCCGTCGTCATTGAAGCCTGGTTCGGGGGCTACTGAGGGAGTTCCGGGCTAGGGGGTGTCCGGATAGCCGAACTATCATCATCGTCCGAACTCCAAGACTATGAAGATAGAAGATTGAAGACTTCGTCCCGTGTCCGGATGGGACTTTCCTTGGCGTGGAAGGCAAGCTTGGCAATACGGATATGTAGATCTCCTACCATTGGAACCGACTCTGTGTAACCCTAACCCTATCCGATGTCTATATAAACCGGAGGTTTTAGTCCGTTAGGACGAACAACAATCATACCATAGGCTAGCTTCTAGGGTTTAGCCTCTTTGATCTCGTGGTAGATCCACTCTTGTAACACACATCATCAATATTAATCTAGCAGGGCGTGAGGTTTTACCTCCATCAAGAGGGCCCAACTGGGTAAAACATCGTGTCCCTTGTCTCCTGTTACCATCCGCCTAGACGCACAGTTCGGGACCCCCTACCCGAGATCCGCCGGTTTTGAGACCGACAATGGGCAAGTAGAATTAGCCGCAAAATATTCCCATTAGGATTGTAGGCTAGACAGCCTGTTGGATGGTATAGAAGAGGAATTTAGTCAGTCTAAGTGACTATGCAATTAAAGTGACATGTATAATTCCTTCTAGCCGGATTGTAAATCATTTGTCATGGCGGACCTTTTCGCTTCAACCTCGGGACCCGATAGTTCGGAGTGTATCCGAATACCCGCTCAGTTATATAAGAACTGGGGTATGCGTGGAAACCAGGCGTAGGGGTCATTAGTGCTTGAACAGACAAGTACCCAACTAGTTATGTTATATTACATGGGTAGTAAGAAACATCTTCCAGGGAGAATAGTTCCGTTAAGGGTTCCTTTCCCTGGCTACGCATGCCCTAAAGTGCATGTCCGGACTGCGAGAAGAGACGCAGGCAAAAACATCTAGGGGCACATATGGAAAATAAATAAAAATCATCTTTTGTTCACCGAGCGAATATTCCCTTAAGAGCGCTAGCTTTCGGCTTCACCCAGTCTGAGGTACAAATCCGGCTGCCCGGCAGTAACAATCGCAGAGGTGCTCCCCTTATGCCCTAGCCGAATTAACGGGAACGTAGGGCAAAAATACAAGAGCCAGGCAACCCAGCTTGGCCAAAACTTAAGTCATATCGATGCATATAATGGCGAAGAAAAGGTACATGCGGAAGAATAACACATGTGCGGGGCATGAAGCCCAGATAAATAATTAAGCTTCTGTGTAAGAAGCCCCCAGGTATAATGAGCGCGGTTAGCGCGTCAATGGTGTGCAGGCAAGGCACAAGTTGGCCCTTGAAGGCCTTGAGAAAGAAAAAAGAAGAAAGAAAGAAAGAAAAGACAGATAATGTACATGCAAAAAATGGACAGAGGAAGGAAACGAACATAGAGTCCGGCACTAGGCGTAGAATCTTCGGAGCCTGGCTGCGTTCCATGGGTTCGGCTCAAGTCGATTATCTGATGCATCCCGCATAAAGTACGCTCCACCAGTCAGAACTTGGTCAATAATGAAGGGACCTTCCCATTTGGGCTCGAGCTTGGTCTTTTTCTTCTCCGGCAGGTGTAGAACTAGCTCGCCAACGTTATAAGTTTTGGCCCGTACTTCTCTCCTTTGGTATCTTCGAGCCTGTTGCTGATAGAATGCGGAACGGGCTTTTGCCACGTTGCGGTCCTCCTCCAGGGTGTCTAGACTGTCCTGCCGATCGAGCTCGGCTTCTCTTTCTTCGTACATCCGCACTCGAGGTGAGTCATGAATTATGGCGCAGGGCAGGACCGCCTCTACGCTGTACACCATAAAGAAGGGGGTGTATCCGGTAGTACGATTCGGCGTGGTCTGCAACCCCCAGAGTACGGGGTCGAGCTCCTCTACCCAGTGCGTGTTAGATTCCTTTAAGGACCGCACTAATCTGGGTTTGATGCCGCTCATGATAAGACCATTTGCTCGCTCAACTTGACCGTTGTTTGTGGGTGATAGACAGAAGCATAATCGAGCTTGATGCCCATGTTGCTGCACCAGAGTTTTACCTCGTCGGCCGTGAAGTTCGTGTCGTTGTTAGTTATGATGCTGTGGGGGGCGCCATAACGGTGTACAACCCCGGATATGAAGTCTATCACCGGTTCGGATTCGGCTATTTTAACAGGTCTGGCTTCTCTCCATTTTGTGAATTTATCCACCATGACCAGTAAATATTTTTTCTTATGGGTTCCCCCTTTAAGGGGACCAACCATGTCAAGCCCCCATACCGCAAAGGGCCACGTAATGGGGATTGTTTGGAGGGCGGTGGGCGGCATATGGCTTTGGTTTGCAAAAAGCTGACAACTGACGCAGCGTTGGACCAAGTCCTGTGCATCTGCCCGGGCCATCGGCCAATAAAAACCTATACGGAAGGCCTTTCTTACAAGGGCCCGGGCTGCGGTGTGTTGGCCGCCGAGTCCGGCATGAATATGCCAGAAGCTTCCGCCCTTCCTCTTCGGAGATGCACCTTTGAAGGACTCCGGTGGTGCTTTTCTTGTAAAGCTCTCCCTCATGGACCCTGTAGGCTTTAGATCGCCGCACTATGCAGCGTGCCTCATTTTGGTCCTCGGGAAGTTCCTACCTAGTTAAGTAGGCCAGGAATGGTTCTGTCCACGGGGCGATGATGGCCATTATTACGTGGGCTGAAGGTGTTATTTCGGTGGTAGAGCCTCCAATTATGTCAGAGTGTTCGGTATCGGGCATTGTGGCCGGGTCCGGACTATTGTTACCGGTGTCCCCTTCCCATACCACGGATGGCTTAAACAGCCTCTCCAAAAAGATGTTGGGGGGGACCGCATCGCGTTTTGCACCGATGCGGGCGAGGATATCCGCCGCCTGATTGTTTTCCCAAGCCACATGGTGAAATTCGAGCCCCTCGAACCGAGCTGACATCTTTAGGACAGCATTGCGATAGGCCGCAATTTTTGGATCCTTGGCATCGAAGTCTCCATTTATTTGGGATATTGCGAGGTTCGAATCCCCACACACCTCCAGGCGTTGAATGCCCATGGAAACTGCCATCCGAAGACCATGTAACAGGGCCTCATATTTGGCTGCGTTGTTGGAGTCTGTATACAGTATCTGGAGTACGTATTGAACTATATCTCCGGTTGGGGACATCAGGACGACGCCGGCCCCCAGACCAGCCAACATTTTGGAGCCGTCGAAGTGCATGATCCAATTGGAGTATGCGCTGTACTCTTTAGGGAGTTCGGCTTCTGTCCATTCGGCGAAAAAGTCAGCCAATACTTGCGACTTAATGGCTCGCCGAGGTTTGTATGTTATGTCGAACGGGAGGATCTCAATGGCCCATTTGGCAATCCGTCCCGTGGCATCGCGGTTGTTTATAATATCATTAAGTGGCACTTCCGAGGCCACTATAATTGAACACTCTTGAAAGTAGTGTCGCAGCTTCCGGGATGCCATGAATACTGCATAGGCTATCTTTTGATAATGTGGGTACCGTGATTTGCATGGAGTGAGGACAGTGGATACATAATAGACCATCTTTTGAAGGGGGAATTTATGTCGGTCCGCTTCTTGTTCGACAACGAGCACTGCGCTTACAACCTGATGAGTTGCCGCAATGTACAACAGCATTGGTTCGGCGATGTTTGGCGCGGCCAGGATTGGGTTGGTTGCCAGTATGGCATTTATTTCTTCCAATCCGGCTGTGGCAGCATCCATCCACTCGAAGTGTTCGGTACGCCGAAGGAGGCGATAAAGGGGTAATGCCTTTTCTCCTAAGCGGGAGATAAAGCGGCTTAGAGCCGCCACACATCCGGTTAATTTCTAGATTTGTTTGCGGTCCGTTCGGATAGCCAACTGTGACAGAGCTCGGATTTTGGCCGGATTTGCTTCAATTCCTCTGCTGGAGACAATGAAGCCCATGAGCTTTCCGGCTGGTACACCGAAAACGCATTTTTCCGGATTGAGCTTGATGTCGGATGTTCAGAGGTTGTCGAATGTGAGCCTCAAGTCGTCTATTAGAGAGTCGACGTGTTTGGTTTTGACGACCACATCATCTATGTATGCCTCCACTGTTTTGCCGATCTATTTCTCCAGACATGTCTGAATCATGTGCTGATATGTTGCGCCGGCGTTTTTGAGCCCAAAAGGCATTGTGTTGAAACAGAAGGGGCCGTATGGTGTGATAAATGCCGTTGCGGCTTGGTCGGGCTCCGCCATCTTAATTTGGTGGTAGCCAAAGTATGCGTCGAGGAAACACAATGAATCGTGTCCTGTGGTAGCATCGATAATTTGATCCATGCGGGGGAGAGGGAGGGGATCCTTTGGGCAAGCCTTGTTGAGGTCCTTGAAACCGACGCATATGCGCCAGGATTTGTCCTTCTTTGGTACCATCACCAGGTTTGCTAGCCAGTCCGGGTGTTTTATTTATCTAACAAATCCGGCCTCCAATAACTTGGCTAGTTCCTCTACCATAGCTTGTCTCTTAGGTTCAGAGAAACACCGAAGAGTCTGCTTGACCGGCTTGAATCCCTTTAGAATATTAAGGCTGTGCTCGGCCAGCCTGCGTGGGATTCATGGCATATCTGAGGGATGCCAGTCGAATATGTCCCAGTTCTCGCGCAGGAACTCTCGTAGTGCAGCGTCCACGGCGGGGTTTAACTATGCCCCGATAGAGGCTGTTTTTGTAGGGTCCGTTGGGTGGACTTGGAATTTGACTATTTCATCCGCTGGTTTAAAGGAGGTGGACTTGGATCTCTTGTCAAGTATCACATCGTCCCTGTCCTTGTGGGCCTTGCGCGATTAATTCCTCGGCCGCAAGGGCTTCGAATAATGCCTCGAGGGCCAATGCGGCTGTTTTGTTTTCGGCGCGGAGTGCTGTGTCCGGATCACTAGCGAGAGTGATGATTCCGTTGGGCCCGGGCATTTTGAGCTTCATGTACCCATAATGGGGTATGGCTTGGAAGATCGTGAACGCCTCCCGCCCAAAAAGGGCGTGGTATCCGCTACTGAACAGAGCCACATGGAATGTAATTTCTTCGGACCTATAGTTCTCCGGCGTGCCGAATACCACATCTAGTGTGATTTTCCCAGCACATCGTGCTTCCCGACTGGGGATTATTCCTCTGAAGGTTGTGCTGCTTCACTCAATGCGGTTCCAGTCTATTTCCATTTATTGAAGGGTTTCCTTATAGATGAGGTTTAATCCACTGCCGCCATCCATGAGTACTTTGGTGAGTCGAAAGCCGTCCACAATTGGACTGAGGACCAGTGCAGCTGGTGCTCGGGCTGTTCGAAATTTAGGTTTGTCACTGGCATTGAAGGTAATAGCCGTGTCGCTCCATGGATTTGTTGCTGCCACGTGGCAGATTTCGGCAAGGCCGCGGAGTGTTCGCTTGCGCCTATTATTTGATGCGAAGGTCTCAAAGACTGTTAATACCGTATTGATATCCCCGGGATGGTGCTCTGTGGCATCTGGGATGAGAAGATCCTCACCACTTTTGGCCACCTGCCGGAGTACCCAACATGCTCTAAGGTTGTGTGTTAGTATGGTATCCGCTGTACTATGAATTTTGCAGGGTCCGTTGAGCCATCCCTCCAATACGGTTCCACGCCCTGTAGAGGGTTTTTGCTTCTTTGTAATTAACTCGGGTGTCTTCTGATAGTGCACCCTTTTACTTCGAACTGGGTGTATATTCGGAGTCGGATTATCCCAAAATTTCGTTTCGGTTTTCCAGGCGCTTTCCATCGCACAGTACTTTCGTACTATGGACGCCAAGTCAGCGAAGCGTGATATGTCACGGTGAATTATGGCGTTAAGGATTCCCTTGTCCGTGCAATTATTGCAGAAAAATTAGACTGCGTCTTCCTCGTAACGGTCCTTAACCTTGTTCATCACAAGGAGGAATCTGGCCCAATAATGATGTACTGTTTCCTGGGTGAGGGAGTCCTGGATTAGGGGGTGTCCGGATAGCCGAACTATCACCGTTGGCTGGACTCCTGGACTATGAAGATACAAGATTGAAGACTTCGTCCCGTGTCCGGATGGGACTTTCCTTGGCGTGGAAGGCAAGATTGGCGATACGGATATGTAGATCTCCTACCATTGTAACCGACTCTATGTAACACTAACCCTATCCTTGTCTATATAACCCGGAGGGTTTTAGTCCGTAGAACGAACAACAATCATACCATAGGCTAGCTTCTAGGGTTTAGCCTCTCTGATCTCGTAGTAGATCCACTCTTGTACTACCCATATCATCAATATTAATCAAGCAGGAGTAGGGTTTTACCTCCATCGAGAGGGCGAACCTGGTAAAACATCGTGTCCCTTGTCTCCTGTTACCATCCGCCTAGACGCACTGCAGTTCGGGACCCCTACCGAGATCCGCGGTTTGACACCCACATTGGTGCTTTCATTGAGAGTTCCTCTGTGTAAATCGCTGTCGGAAGGATGCCTCATCCGTCTTTAAAGACGGCACCGTTGCTAAAGGAGCTTTGGCCACCAGCCAAACTCTCGGCTAAGCGGTTTTCTTATGACCGCTGTTTGGCCGCCAGCGCCGATGATGACTTCTCGGGTCGCCGAAAGCAATCTTCACGTTAACTTCGAACTCGTCGAAAGCGGTTAGATCCGATGGAACTCTATTCCTTGAGCGAGCTCTTGGATCGCGCCGCCGCATCGGGAGTCGCTATAGACTACGATCGGATCGGGCCTAAAACCGATCCGAGAGATCAACTCTCCCGGGCTACCCACCACGTTGCTGTGGTAGAGGAACAATATGGCGACTCTTACGCTACCTTAAGGACTAGCTATGTCGGATTCTGACCCCTCCATGCGGATTCCCGCGGAGGAGGACCTCACTCAAGCCCTGAACTTAAAGTCGGACAATGGGCTAGATTCATTGGAGAACCTCCAAGAACCCAAGCTTCCAAGTTCGAAACTTCTTGGCCCTGAATCTTAGATCGGACGGGGTTGAATTTAATTCCACCGCCCACCCAAACATAAGCGATCTATCCCAAATTCGGCAAGAGCCGGTGAACAGTTACATCATTACTGGGCCAGATTCCTCCTGGTTATGGACATGATAAAGGATTGCTGCGTGGAGGACGCAATCTCATTCTTCTGCAATAATTGCGGACAAGGAATCCTAAGCGCCATAAGTCATCATTGAAATTACACGCTTGACTTGGCGTCCATAGTACTAAATCTGCGTGATGGAGAGCGCTTGGAAAACCGAAACCAAATTTTGGGATAATCTGGCCCCGAATACGACCCTAGTCCGAAATAAAAGGGTGCATCATCACCAGGCACCTGGGTTACATACCAAAAAGCAAAAACCCCCGAAAGGGCATGGAACCGTACTGGAGGGATGGCTCAATGGACCCTGCAAAATTCATAGCACAAAGGGCGCCACTCCAACTCATAGCCTTAGAGCATGTTGGATACTACGGCAGGTGGCCAAAAGTGGCGAAGAGCTCTTAGCCCCAGAGCACCAGCCCAGCAATACCAGTACGGTATTAACAGTCTTCGAGACTTTCGCATCAAATAATATGCGGAAATGAACACTCTGTAGCCTTGACGAAGTCTACCAGATAGCAACAATAAACCCATGGAGTGACACGGCTATTACCTTTAACGCCAGTGACGAACCTAAATTTCGAACAGCCCGAGCACCAGCCGCATTGGTCCTCAGTCCAATAGTGGACGGCTTTCGCCTTACCAAGGTACTCATGGACGATGTAGTAGCAGATTAAACCTCATCTCTGAGGAAACCCTTGAAAAATGGAAATAGATGGAGCCACATTGAGCAAAATGCATGTTGTAAGTGCATCTAGTGCCCTTAGTGATTTTGGTGTATTGAAGACTTATAGGTTAAGTAACTAATGCGTTTGTGAGTGTACACAGGTCTATAAGTCTATGAGGAGTTTGATATTTGAGAAAAGTCGACCCTAAAATGAAGTTCTTCAATGAAGACTTTGATATTCGAAGACTTTACGAAGACTTTGAAAGTGAAGAAATTGGTGTGACCTTGAAGACTTGGTATTCATTTGAGGAACATGAAGCGTGAAGACTTTTGTTTTCGTAGTTTCATTTTCTCTTTCTTGAGTCATAAAACACCGTCTTTGTTAAAGGGGTCGAGGAAATACTAAGGAAAAATTTCCATGTGATGCTCAACTCAAAATCCTACACCTACCAATCCCTTGAGTGAAGCTTTTGGAAATCTCATACAGTTCAGTCAATTTCTTGATGTGAGAGCGAAGCTCTTACAGTCATTGAGAATTTATTCGGCGAGGAGTTAGGAATTCGCCAGTCTGAATTGCCTACGATGAGAACATGATAGCCACGAGAATTTGATATTCAAATTTCCGACCGTTCTTTGTCTTCTGCGCGGCTGTCCCAAATATCTTATCCACCTAACGGTCATATCATTGAAGGGCATTTATGTCTTATCATGTCGGGCTGCTCCCTAGGCTATAAATAGCCGCCCCTACAACCACTAGTTGGTTGGCTGCTCGAAGAACTTGACACTTGTCATTTGAGAGCAACCCATCCTCTGAGGACTTTGGCGAAAATCATCAAGTGAGGAAAAACCCAAAACCAAACCCCAACAAACCCAAAGTGATTGAGCATCATTGAAGAAATTGATCCTGCGTGGATCCGGCGCTTTTACCTTTGAAGACTGTGCTTCTTCCAGACGGTTAGGCGTCATGGTCTAGAAACATCAAGAGGAATTGTGGATCGCCGAGTGACCAAGTATGTGAAGGTTTGGAAGTCGCTGAAGACTTACCACAGTGATTGGGCGAGTCTGTGTGACCTTAGTTCAAGGAGAATCGGTGAGGACTTGGTGTCTGAGCTGCGTGCTCGGTGTTGGGTGTCCGGGACTGTGTGTCCTCGAGTTTAAATACTCAGCCGCTCAACCAGACGTACAAGCCCAGAGACAGCAGTTGGAACTGGTCTACAAATCATTGTCTTCACCAACCTAACTGGTTCTATTTCCTCAACCCTTTCATTTCCTCATTCTTGTGTTGAGTGTTTGTTCATATCTGTGTTTGAAGACTTTGGTGAAGACTTTCTCAATTTCCTCAGTTCAATTTCTTGATCTGTTTGTCTTCATCTTGTGTTATCCTGTGATTACGCTTTACGTACTCTGTGATTGTCTTCATTTCATCATGATGACTATGCTTGTAATCTGCTATGCTTACTTCGAGTACTTATTCCGCTGCAAGTAGTTCTTAGCTAAGGAATTTCCTCACGGCAAATTCCTCGATGAAGAATTCATAAAATCGCCTATTCACCCCCTCTAGTCGATATAACGCACTTTCAATTGGTATCGAGCAAGGTACTCCCTTGTTACGTGTGATTTTAGTTTAACCACGGAGTTTTAGTTATGTCGACCGCAGGTATGAAGAAAGTGACATGCCCTATCTTTGGCGGTCACGATTATCCCAAGTGGAAGGCCATGATGAGGAAGCGCCTCATGGCAATGGACGATGAGCTGTGGACCGTCATTGAAATTGGCCTTCTTGATCTATGCAAGGCGGCGAACACCGATGATATTCATAAGTTCACTCGACTTGATATCATGGCGAAGGATATCATCTGTTCCTGCCTATCTAGAGATGAATTCAAGCGCATTATGCATCTTTGCAATCGAAGCTTATCTGGGACCGAATCTCCGATGTTTATGAAGGTCATCAAACTCGTCATGATCCCTGGTTTGAGGACTTCAAGGAATCTCTCAAAGCGATGACTTCGAGCGGAATCATCATCATCGCATTATGTCTCATGGCAAAGGGTCACGAGGTAACGAATGTTCCTCATCTGAACTTAGTACTCTGATGTGAATCGATGATGATATTGAACCTAACTATACCAAACTTGTTTGCCTTGCCACAAACAACAACATGCCTTGGAAAGGTTCAAAACATGTTAGGTAAAAGTGATGATATGTTACGTGAAGAAATGGATCGCACTCAAGCCACGACTGAAAATCTTGAGAGACTTGATCTAGGCTTGACAACCTTCAAGGTCATCATAACACTCTCTTATCGATCATGAGAAACTTTCTTATGAATTTCTTCAAAAAAGCAAGATCTTGAGAAGCTAAGAGCGAGTTATGAAGATCTTGAAGAAGCGCGATTCATTACTTGCTCAACAAATCAGCGCTTCTCAAGAAGAATTTGTTCCTCCATGCTTAAAGTGCATTGAGCGTGAATCGCTAATTCTTCACTGAATGTTCAAATGCTTCAACTGTTACAAATTCTTCACCTGCCTCTGCTATCACTAATTCCTCATCGAGGACATTGCTAGTATCCTTGACGATGCAGGATTGAAGGAATTGTACATGACGGCATGTACAAAAGCCTCAAAGGGCATCAGACTCTTTGTGATGTGCTTAAAAGCAGATCCTCAACAGGAACCCTAGGAAAGAGGTATTGCCTTTGAGAGGAAACTCAATCTTGATGGAGCATCTTGGAAGCTTTGGCGGTATCCCAAAACCTCATGGGTTGCTGCAAAGGGACCTCAGTTGATCCATCTACCTTATCTGGCTTTACATGCAAATTTCCTCATTCTTTGATGAGTCATTTGACTCAAACTATAAACTGTTCAAAAATCAGAATGGTGAAGTATTTGCTAGATATGTTGGCACTAAGCTGCGAGAGCGGTTCCCCTATGAAGAAAATCTGGGTTCCCAAGAAGTGCCTTGAAAGTCTTGGTGAATGTCCTCATGACACCACCGGTGAAGAATAGGAACCCCAGATCAAATTCTTCATATGGACCAAATTCTTCATATGGATCCAAGTCCTCATACGGACCAAATTCCTCACGTGGATCAAATTCCTCAAAAGGATCAAAGTCCTCATATGATTATCATCGTGCTAACAACTCTGTTTCAGAGGTAGAGCTAAGGGCTATGAATATGTGCATTATTCTTCAAACCAATATGTTCATAAGTCCTCGAAGAATTTCTCTGCTTATTCATATGCTTACCCTAACCCCTCTTATGTGAAGCGAAATGGTTTGGCTTCTATGCCACCATTCTCATATGGTGCTTTCATGAGTGATGAACTCTTTGCCACCCCTTGAGATGTGGGTGGTGAAGAAAAGAACTAATCTCTTCTGCGGGGTCAGGTCTCGGGCGTGCCTCAACGTCTGAAGAATTTCTTTGGGGGCACGACAAAATTGCACGAAAGGGCCTTGAGGCTAATCATGATGAAATGAACTTTCATTTCACACGTCCTCATCTTGCTTATCGATTGATCTTGGTGATGAAATTCATCGATGAACTTGATATCATATTCTTCAGCGATGAAGTATATGAGATCGTAAGTTATACTAATTCATCTGCGGGATGATCAACCCAAAACCAGCGAGTGGGTTCTCGATAGTGGATGTACAAATCACATGGTGGTGACAAGAATCTATTGATGGATGCTCCCTTATCACCGTCACATCTGAAGCATATCATCTTTCTTGACAAAGGCAAAAGTCGGTATTGGGACTTGGTAAGGTTGCTATCTCTAAGGACATGCACATGGACAAAGTCATGCTTGTTGAGTCTTTAGGATATAACCTCATGTCGATCTCAATGCTTTGTGATCTTGATATGGTTGTTATCTTTGGCAAATATCGTTGTGTTGTGATTATGGAAGCGACAATTCCAAAGTCTTGAAGGCTTTAGGAGAGGAGACTTGTATATTGTTGACTTCTCCACAGGTCCACAACCAGCCGTGTGCCTACTTGCAAAAGCTTGAAAGGCTGGCTATGGCATCGACGACTTAGTCACGCAGGCATGAGGAATTTACTGCAGCTTGCGAAGAAGAAGCATGTCATTGGCATTGAGAATGTCAAATTCCTCAAGGATCACTTATCACGAACTGTGAAGCTGGAAAAATGACCAAGGCCAAGCATCCAGCGAAGACTATCATGACCACTACTCGTCCCTTGAATTGCTTCACATGGACCTCTTTGGTCCCAATCATTACTCAGTATCGTTAATGAAGCATCACTATATGGCTTTGTTATTGTTGATGATTACTCTCGTTACACATGGGTACACATTGTTACTTACAAAAATCAAGTGCAGGAAATCTTCAAGCGATTTTCCTCGAGGGCTTCAACCAACTTTGGTGTGAAGATCAAGCACATCGGGAGTGACAATGGGCCTGAGTTCAAAATTCGGTCTTGATGACTATCTTGATGAACTTGGTATTACTCATGAGTTATCTGCTCCTTATACTCCTCGGCAAAATGGCGTCGTGGGCGCAAGAACAGAACTCTTGTTGAGATGGCTCGCACTATGCTTGATGAATACAAAGCGCCTAGTCGTTTACGGATTGAAGCAATTGACCTGCGTGCCACATCATCAACAGTATATCTTCACAAATTCTTCAAGAAGACTGCCTATGAACTCCTCACGACAAGAAACCTAATGTAAGTTATTTCAAAGTCTTGATTGCTAAATGCTGGATTAGAGATCCTCACCACAACTCTAAATTTGCACGAAAGCACATGAAGGTTTTATGCTTGGTTACGGAAAGGACTCGCACACCTCTGAGTCTTCAACATCGCTCTTCACAAGATTGTTGACCTTTGTAGATGTGCGGTTCGATGAAACTAATGGCTGCAAAGAGAGCACCTACCTTCGTGTTAGGCGAACCAGCACTTGAGGATTCTATCAGGTTCAAGGCAACGAGGATGTCATTCCTCTTGAAGAAACTGCTGAAGAATTCATTCTGTCTGTGAAGAACGTCGAGTGATGCACTGAAGATAATCTTTGAAGAAAATGGTCTTGAGGAAAATGATCAAATTCCTCGAAGACAACCAGCTCATCCTCGCGTTGCAAAAGAAGTACAAGTGGAGAAGATCATCGATGACATTAAAGCGCGAGGTCCTCTCACTCGCTCAAAAGCTTCACATTTATCTAACTTTTGTGGGCACTATGCTTTTGTCTCTATCACAGAGCCCACTAAGGTAGATGAAGCATTTACGGGCGGAGTGGATTCAGGCCATGCAAGAAGAATTACATCGATTCGAGCTCAACAACGTGCAGGGAACTGGTCAAGCGTCCAGATCCTCGCAAGCATAATATCATTGGCACAAAGTGGATCTACCGCAACAAGCAAGATGAAAATGGTCTTGTGGTGAGGAATAAGGCACGACTAGTAGCTCAAGGCTACACGCAGTTGAAGGAATTGATTTGATGAAACTTTTGCACTGTCGCTAGACTTGAGTCTATTAGCATATTACTACGCCTATGCTAACCATCACAATATCACTTTATATCAAATGGATGTGAAAAGTGCATTCCTCAATGGTAAGCTTGAGGAAGAAGTATATGTTGCTCAACCCCGGGTTTTGAAGATCCAAAGAATCGACAAAGTCTTGAGACTAAATAAGGCCCTCTATGGCCTCAAGCAAGCCCCTCGGCGTGGTATGATACATTGAAGGAATTCTTCGTGAAGAATGGCTTCACACCGGTTCACTCGACCCTACTCTCTTTACTAAATCTTATGATGGTGAACTGTTTGTGTGCCAAATATATGTTGATGATATTATCTTTGGCTGTCTTGACCAGCGTTATAGTGATGAATTTGCCTATATGATGAGTGAAGAATATCAAATGTCTATGATGGGAGAGTTGAAATTCTTCTTAGGTCTTCAAATTAAATCAACAACACAATGGCATATTCATATCTCGGAGAAATACCTCAAAGATGTCTGAAGAAATTCGGCATGCAAGATTGCAAAGGTGTCAAAATTCCTATGCCCACAAATGGCCATCTATGCCTTGATGAAAATGGTATTGACTTGATCACAAGGTATACCGCTCCATGATTGGTTCTTTATTGTACTTATGTGCATCTAGGCCAGATATAATGCTTAGTGTTTGCATGTGTGCCCGATTTCAAGCTACACGAAGGAATCACACCATAAGGCTGTGAAGCATATTCTTGATATCTAGCTCACACACCAACACTAGGATTATGGTACCCCAAGGGCTCTACTTTTGATCTCATTGGATATTCGACTCGACTATCTTTGGTGATCGTGTGGACCGCAAGTCAACATCTGGTACTTGTCATTTCCTCGGACGATCTTTGATGCATTGGTCCTCGAAGAAAGCAGAACTGCGTATCACTTTCCCTTTGCGGAAGCTGAATACATTGCTGCTGGCTCGTGTTGTGCTCAATTACTATGGATGAAGCAAACTCTCAAGGACTACGGCATCAACGTGAAGAATGTGCCTCTCTCTTGTGACAATGAGAGTGCCATCAAGATTGCTCACAACCCAGTTCAGCACTTTCGAAGACAAAGCACATTCAAATTCGTCATCATTTTCTTCGTGATCATGTGTTGAAGGCGACATCTCCATCGAGCACGTGAAGGCGAAGAACAGCTAGCTGATATCTTCACTAAGCCCTTGGATGAGAAGAGATTTAGCAAGTTGCGGTGTGAGCTAAATATCTTAGAATCTTGAATGTTCTTTGAAAAGGCACACATCCTAACACTTATGCAAAATTGATGACTTAGATGTGCAACACATGAAGAAAGCGTTTTCTTCAATCAATGAAGAATAACACTCTAAGTGTGAAGAAATTAATGAAGAATTTGATTCTCGAACCCTCGACAATTATGCGCGGTGTCTGAAATCATCATTCTTATCTGATGGGTCACGCCACCACCAAAGTTGAAAATCTTCAATTTGAGTTTTCCTCAGTTTTGAAATTCTTGAGTTTTCAAATTCTTCAACTTTGCAAAATCTTCACTATTTCCGTCGTCTTTCTTCATTGGCTATATATATATATATATGGGTTTATGTCCTCTACAGCATTCACTTATGGCTATTTTTTCAAGTCGCTTTTTCTGCTAAGTGAATGTGATCGGACCCTTCCCCTCTATGCTATACTCAACCCAATCCATTCACAAATTCTTCATGTGCGTTCTACTTTGAAACTCGTTCAAATTCTTCACTATGTCCTTGACAGTGAAGAAATTACAGCGGAACTTTAAAACAAATCTTATCAAACCTTCGTTTTTACCGCTCAAACCGTTCCGCATCCCACGATGCATTACTTTATTCACCCACGATCGTACGATCTCCACTACACATGCGTGGGTGACACATGTCGTGAGAAGGGAAGCGGTCAGGGGCATGTTCGTCCTAAATCTTCGGGCGATCCGTTTTTCACCGTGTCTATAAATACCCCTCTCTCCCTTCCTCACTCTTTTACTCCGCTCGACCTCTCTCTCCCGCTCGAGCTCCTCAAACCCTAGCGCCGCCGCTACTCCATCGTCGCCGGTGAGGAAAAGCTTCACTGCCTTGACCTCTTCGCCGACGTACTCGCGCCGACCGTGGAAAATCTTCACTCCGCCGTCGCCGTAGCTGATTTCCTCTGCCAAGTTAGGGCGTGGAAGATCTGAACGGACGAACTTCCCAACTGTTCTTCTCAGTTAAATCGTGTTCTTCACTTGGGTAATTAAAAGTTACTTTTATTACTCGCTTTGATTCTCAAATCTTCTTCAAATTCTTCAAAGGTGTTTATTCTTCAAATCCTCACACATATGAACACCTCAAATCTCTTGATTCGTTTCTCTAAGCAATGATTTTCTTCAAGATTCCTCAATTGTGTGGATCCTCGATCTATACAACTCTGGAACCTAAGACAAAGAACGCTTAGTGAAATTCTTCAAAACTCATCTGGTCAAAATCCTCAAAACTTGTTCTTTTGAAAAACCTTACGAGAAGCATATGACCTCTCCAAATTCCTCGCACCTATACTCTGTTCACAGGTACAAATGTCATTGCTGAATCCCTAGGTTCTCATCAACTTAACTCATTTGCAGCGTTCCTCGAAGAAAAACTGCACACTTCTTGAGAGAACTCAATTGTTCAATTTCCTCAAGCTGAAGAAAATGGCGACGGTAAGAAGCCACGAAGGAGGAAAGAAACACGAGGTTATGACAGCGTTTGAAATCCACGAGGAAATATATGCTGACTCTTGCACGGGATGAAGAAAGCAAAAATCAGCATAAGTGCGTATTCAGAAGATTGAGCGGAGATGGGCACGGGAATGGAAGGAATACAGATATGTAACTCCTAAGTACATGAAGAAATTAGCTCTAAATCCTCCATGCCCAAGAGCTCCTTTGGCACCTGGCCAAGTAGCTGATCCCACAAGCATCAAGCGAGGTGAGGACTTTCACGATGAATGGGCTAAGCGTCAAGCAAAATTGGCAAAGCAAGCAAAGGAAGCGGTGAAGAAATTCAATGAGGATTCTGCGCTGCTCTGCCCCTTGAGGTCTCGGTCAAACCGAGAAATCAATGCAAAAGAAGCCTGCTCATAAGCCAAGTGCTTCATCATCTGCGCCCTCACGGCCAAGTTCCTCAACAGCACCTTCAAGCAATTTCCTCACTGCTGCTGCCGTTCCACCAAAGTCCTCAACAGCTCCGTCAAAACCTTGGTTCCTGTGCACTGGCTACTTGTCAAAGGACCACTGGTTTTCAATTGCCTCGAGCATTTACGCAAGTTCTCGGCTGCTCCCATTTCTTCATCGGCCCGGCTCATTTGAAGACCAAAGCAACAATTGGGCGAGGTCCTCGGCCTAGTCCAAGGAAGAAACAGGTTGTATTCCATGTGCCATCGATGATGAGGCATCTGATGAAGAACTTGAAGAAATCATCAGAGACCGTCAAGTAAGGGCCGCTAGAGCCAAAGGTACATCTGTGCCATTGCTATTGGACCCGAAGAAAGTCCTCGACTTTATTGATCTCGGCACAATGATCCCAATACCCCTACTGCTGATCTTCATCGACACCTGGTCAAAGTCATCGTTGACTCACTTCATCGCTGAAGAAAAATGGAAGTTTGAGAAGGCGAGGGAAATCAAAAGGCTCAATACAGGAAGGAGAAGTTCTGAAGAAAAGCGTTGTCAAGATGACACGAGGAGCTTCTCAAATTCAAACTGAAATTCAAGACCTCATCAAAACTTGATACCCACTATGCTGATTGGCAAGGAGTAAAGACCAGATTAAATCAACTTTGACGAAGAAATTCACAAGTGTTGCTGCCCGATGCAACATGAAATTCCTCGGTGGAGCCTCGGCTCAGCCCTCTTGAAGAAAATGCCAGCACCGTGATGACATTCAACTGCTGAAGAAAATGCTGATTCGGGGCTGATGATCCCATTCCAGCCGCTGAAGAAACTGCGGGGCACCCACTAGTGGTGCGCTGAAGAAATTACTCAAGGCAGAGGCTGCATCGGTTGCTCTGAAGAAACTGCACCAAATTCCTCGGCTCCTCCTGCGCCAACTCCAACTCCAATTCTTCCATCGCTTCGATGTGAAGAAAACCAAAGCTGCGAGCGAGCTGCTGTGAAAAAAAGGAAAGCATCAGCTGCGTCGATTCTTGACTGCGAAGAAAATGAAGCCAATGACCAGCTCATTTGAAAACCCAATTGATGCTGTTCCAATTTCCTCCATACCATCAAAGGAAGTTGTTCCTTTTGGAGAAGACTATGAGATCCCAATCGGATCTGATGAAGAACATCAATCTGCTGCTTCGTCAGAGCAAATTGATGAAGAAATTGAATTGGAAGCAATCCCTTCAACCCCAGTTATTTCCTCATCAGACTATGAAATTCCTCAAGCTGGTGCTGAGAAATTGAAAATGAAGATGTGGATATTGGATGCACCACTCCAGTGATAAATGATGACTTTTGGGAAAGTCAGCATCCCAATACTCCTCTCTTCACCCGCTCCAACAAGTTCCTCACTCCCTGCACAAACAGTCCAAATGGACTCTGAAGAAAATCAACCCACTGGTTACGTGCATGAAGAAATTCCAGCCACTAGTCTTGATGAAACTGCTCTTCTTGCTAATCCTCGGTACTTTTGTTGAGGAACAAGAAATTCCTCGGTGAAGAACCTGAACTTGTGATTCTGAGGTGGTGATGCAACTCACGACACCCCTCTGCCCAAGCAAAAGAATCCGTTCTCAACCAAGCAAAAGTTCAAGGCTGAAGATTTCTTTGCGAGCACGTGTTCTTCATGAATATAATCCTTATGATTACTGCTCGCATTAGGAAGAGGCGCTTACGGACTGCCAGCCAAGCCAACTTCTATTCCTCGGTGCTTTTCAACAAGGATAAAATCTTGATCATGCTCATATTCCTCATGTGGATATGGAGTCGCTGCCGAGCTTTGAGCCGATCCTCGGTGTTCTTCACGGCGCAGGACTTCTAAACTTCTGCTTGATATTTGTGATTGGAATGAAGAGCTAATTCTTGAGTTCTATGCAACCATGCACATCACGGAGGCGCTGAAGGCGTAAATTCATGGGTCTTAGATTGGATGACTGAAAACACTCACTACAAGGCACCAGACAAGTGAATTGCCGTGCCCTACCACTCGATCCTCCGCTTGATGGTGCCGTCGTATCTCTGAAGAAAAAGAACTTTCAAATCACTATATGCAAGTCTTGATGAAGCCTTTGAAGCCAAGGCAGGCCCCAAGAACCAAATTCCTCGTCAAGGAATTATTATATGTGCCTCGGACAGTCTATCGAATTTTGGCGAAGACTATGAGTCCTATCAAAGGCCACGACTTCGAGCGATGAAGAAGTCGTTGGCATCATGAAGAATATGCTTTTCAACATCATCCATGGCGTTCCGTCAATTTCCATGATTTCTTCATGAGGACTCGGCTAACATTGCCATGTCACCTTTTGAGCTGAAGCCTTATCGCCTTGGATTATGAGATTCATCGGTCAAGGTCTTCACTAAATTACAAGGCGATACTTTGAACCACTGCAGCTACTTGCCCCGATTGAAGTCCTCAAGCGGACAATTACCTCGGTGATGAAAAGGGCAAGGCTACTGCTGTGATAGATGAAGGCATTCGTCCATTGGATGGACAGTTTATAAAGCAGCATCCTACTCCACCAATGATGACTCGCCACACATGACTCGGCAGCAAATACCTCGGTCAAGCAAAGTCCTCAAGCTCTGCACCGGGTGATGGTGATCGTGAATTACTCCTCGGTCTTCATCGGAAGGTTGATCGCAATCATAAGTGGGTCAAGCGTCGGTTTGGTACTCTTCTTTACAACATGACCTCCACACACAATGCAGTGAAGAAAAACCACTACTACCTTCATGAAACCTTCAAGCGCACCTGGGCTGTTCTTTCACATGTCTACAGTGAAGAAGAACTGCTTCAATGGGACTCAAGGAAGAATTTGACTGATCGCACCTCCTCGAAGAAATTCAAGAAGGTCAAAGTTCCTTCCTTGGTGGCCAGCTCCTATTCTTCATCTCGCGACAACGATGAAAATGAAGATTTGGAAGACAACTGCTGCTGGTCCTACTTCAACAACCAACCCCAACAATCTTTGGCGCTCCGTCTTCAACTTGAAATTCTTCAAGGCGTTAGTCCTCGGTTTGATCCTTTTGGTCATTTGATGACAAAGGGGAGAAATTTGAGTTAGTCTTCAAGCGGGTCTAGTTTTTGTCTATATACAGTATTTTATTAAGTTACAACTCTCGTTCTTACGAAACCTTTTATTGGATCGAGTTGTAATCTTAAACCCGATGGTGCTTTGATACTTTTGATGCATTATGCTCTTGCTCTATGCTCGATTACGATAGTTATGCTCGATTCTCGTGAGCTCCTTGAAAATCTTCATAGCAAATCAATTTGGCCTTTGGGCTCGATACTCTTGATGCGTTACATTGCATAACATCAAGCACCATATTTCATCATGCATTTCAAATTCTTCATACTATATGTTAAATGTGTGTATGAATTACAAGATATAGGGGAGATCTCCATGATTCAATTCTTCAAATGTGCATTGCCTCAAAAGCAAATTCCTCACTATGCACATCTTGAGGGAGTTCTTCTATATCTTGCAATCAAATCCTCATTATCGATATTTACACTTCATATGTTTATCCCGTTGAAAACTTAACCTATATTGTCATCAATCACCAAAAGGGGAGATTGTAAGTGCATCTAGTGCCCTTAGTGATTTTGGTGTATTGAAGACTTATAGGTTAAGTAACTAATCGTTTGTGAGTGTACACAGGTCTATAAGTCTATGAGGAGTTTGATATTTACGGTAAAAGTCGACCCTAAAATGAAGTTCTTCAATGAAGACTTTGATATTACGAAGACTTTACGAAGACTTTGAAAGTGAAGAAATTGGTGTGACCTTGAAGACTTGGTATTCATTTGAGGAACATGAAGCGTGAAGACTTTTGTTTTCGTAGTTTCATTTTCTCTTTCTTGAGTCATAGGAAACACCGTCTTTGTTAAAGGGGTTAGAGAAATACTAAGGAAAAATTTCCATGTGATGCTCAACTCAAAATCCTACACCTACCAATCCCTTGAGTGAAGCTTTTGGAAATCTCATACAGATTCAGTCAATTTCTTGATGTGAGAGACGAAGCTCTTACAGTGTTGAGAATTTATTCGGCGAGGAGTTAGGAATTCGCCAGTCTTGAATTGCCTACGATGAGAACATGATAGCCACGAGAATTTGATATTCAAATTTCCGACCGTTGTTGTCTTCTGGCTTGGCTGTCCCAAATATCTTATCCACCTAACGGTCATATCATTGAAGGGCATTTATGTCTTATCATGTCGGGCTGCTCCCTAGGCTATAAATAGCCGCCCCTACAACCACTAGTTGGTTGGCTGCTCAGAAGAACTTGACACTTGTCATTTGAGAGCAACCCATCCTCTGAGGACTTTGGCGAAAATCATCAAGTGAGGAAAAACCCAAAACCAAACCCCAACAAACCCAAAGTGATTGAGCATCATTGAAGAAATTGATCCTGCGTGGATCCGGCGCTTTTACCTTTGAAGACTGCTTCTTCCAGACGGTTAGGCGTCATGGTCTAGAAACATCAAGAGGAATTGTGGATCGCCGAGTGACCAAGTATGTGAAGGTTTGGAAGTCGCTGAAGACTTACCACAGTGATTGGGCGAGTCTGTGTGACCTTAGTTCAAGGAGAATAGGGTGAGGACTTGGTGTCTGAGCTGCGTGCTCAATGGTGGGTGTCAGGACTGTGTGTCCTCGAGTTTAAATACTCAGCCGCTCCAACAGACGTACAAGCCAGAGACAGCAGTTGGAACTGGTCTACCAAATCATTGTCTTCACCAACCTAACTGGTTCTATTTCCTCAACCCTTTCATTTCCTCATTCTTGTGTTGAGTGTTTGTTCATATCTGTGTTTGAAGACTTTGGTGAAGACTTTCTCAATTTCCTCAGTTCAATTTCTTGATCTGTTTGTCTTCATCTTGTGTTATCCTGTGATTCGCTTTACGTACTCTGTGATTGTCTTCATTTCATCATGATGACTATGCTTGTAATCTGCTATGCTTACTTCGAGTACTTATTCCGCTGCAAGTAGTTCTTCGCTAAGGAATTTCCTCACCGGCAAATTCCTCAGTGAAGAATTCATAAAAATCGCCTATTCACCCCCCCTCTAGTCGATATAACGCACTTTCAAGATCACACTGGATTTGGTGTTCGGCACGCCGGACAATTATAGGTCCGAGGAGGTCACATTCCAAGTGGCCCCGTTCACCAGCGGATATCACGCTCTATTAGGGCGAGAGGCATTCACAATTTTTCAAGCTATACCCCATTACGGGTACATGAAGCTCAAAATGCCTGGACCCAACAGGATTATCACTCTCGCTAGTGACCCGGACAGAGCACTCCGCGCCGAAAATAAAACAGCCGCCCTTGCCCTTGAGGCACTACCCGAAGCCCTAGCGGCAGAGGAACTCAGTGCACTGCGCTCCACGGTGAATAGGGAGAATGTGATACTCGATAAGAGATCCAAGTCCACCTCTTTTAAACCGGCAGACGAAATAGTCAAATTCCAAGTCCATCCAACGGACCCTACAAAAACGGCCTCCATCGGGCACAATTAAACCCTGATGTGGGCGCCGCTTTCGAGAATTCCTCTGGCGAAAATTGGGACATTTTTCCTGGCACCCTTCGAGACATGCCAGAATCCCACGCCATGTGGCGAGCACAGCCTAAATATCCTAAAAGTTCAAGCCGATCAAACAAGCTCTTGGCGTTTCTCCGAACCCAAGAGATAGGCCATGGGAGAGGAGCTAGCTAAACTATTGGAGGCCGGATTCATCAGAGATATTAAACATCCGGACTGGCTAGCAAACCTGGTAATGGTACCAAAGAAGGGCAAATCCTGGCGCCTATGTGTCGATTTTAAGGACCTTAACAAGGCTTGCCCAAAGGATCCCTTCCCTCAACCCCGCATCGATCAATTTATCGACGCTACCGCATGACACGATTCATTGTGTTTCCTCGACGCATACTCCGGCTACCACCAAATTAAGATGGCAGAGCCAGACCAAGCCGCAACGGCATTCATCACTCCGTACGGCCCATTCTGCTTCAACAAAATGCCCTTTGGGCTCAAAAACGCCGGCACAACATATCAGCACATGATTCAGACATGTCTGGCAAACCAGATCGGTAAAACAGTGGAGGCATACGTAGACGATGTGGTCGTCAAATCCAAACATGTCGAAAACCTAGTCGACAACTTGAGGCTCACATTCGATAATCTCCGAACATATGACATCAAGCTCAACCCGGAAAAATGCGTTTTCGGCGTACCAGCCGGAAAGCTCTTGGGCTTCATTGTATCCGGTAGAGGAATTGAAGCAAACCCAGCCAAGATCCGAGCTCTGTCACAATTGGATATCCCCAAAGACCTCAAACAAATACAAAAATTGAATGGATGCATGGCGGCTCTAAGCCACTTTATCTCCCGATTAGGAGAAAAGGCATTACCCCTTTATCGCCTCCTCCGGCGCACCGAACACTTTGAGTGGACGGATGCTGCCACGACCAGACTCGAAGAAATCAAAGCCGTATTGGCAACAAATCCGGTCCTGGCCGCGCCCAACATGGGCGAACCAATGCTATTATACATCGCAGCAACCCATCAAGTTGTAAGCGCGGTGCTCGTTGTCGAGCGAAAGCGGACGGACACAAGTTCCCTCTCCAAAACCAGTTTACTACGTGTCCACTTGTCCTAACTCCATGCAAGTCACGGTACCGCATTATCAAAATATAGCATCTGCGGTGTTCATGGCATCCGGAAGCTGCGACACTACTTCTAAGAGTGTTCGATAACGGTAGCCTCGAAGTACCTCTTAATGACATTATAAACAACCACGGCGCTACGGGCGGATTGCTAAATGGGCCATTGAGCTCCTCCGTTCGACATAACCTACAAGCCACGGCGAGCTATTAAGTCGCAAGTTTTGGCTGACTTCATCGCCGAATGGACTGAAGCGAACTTCCTAAAAAGTGCGGCGCATATTCCAACTGGATTATGCGCTTCGCGACTCCAAAATGTTGGCGGCACGAGGTGGCGTTGTTCGATGTCCCCAACCGGAGATACAGTCAATCGTACTTCAAATAATGTACACGGACTCCAACAACGCGGCGAATCGAGGACCTTCTACATGGTCTCCGGATGGCAGTCTCCATGGGCATTCAACGCCTAGAGGTGCTTGCGAGGATTGAACCTCGCGACATCCCAAATAAATGGGGACTTTGATGCCAAGGATCCGAAAATGGCAGCTTATCGCAATGCCGTCCTAAAATGTCAGCTCGGTTTGAGGGCTCGAATTTCACCATATAGCCGGGATAACAACCAGGCAGCAGACGTGTTAGCGCGCATTGGCATAAGCGCGATGCCGTCCCCAATATCTTCCTAGAGGCTTTTCAAGCCATCCGTACTATGGGAGGAGAGTCCGAAATAACAACCGGACCCAACCACACTGCCCCACACCGAACATGCCGACATAGTTGGTGATTCCACCAACGAAATAACACCGTCAGCCCGTGCAATAATGGCAGTCATTGCCCCGTGGACAGAACCATTCCTAGCCTACCTAACTAGGCAGGAACTTCCCTAGGACCAAAACAAGGCCCGCTGCATAGTGCGGCGGTCTAAAGCCTATAAGGTCCATGAGGGAGAGCTTTATAAGAAAAGCACAACCGGAGTCCTTCAAAGGTGTATCTCCGAAGAGGAAGTGCGGAATCTCCTGGCTGAAATTCATGCCGGACTCGGTGGGCAGCATGCCGCAGCCCGGGCCCTTGTAGGCAAGGCCTTCCGTACAAGATTTTGTTGGCCGACGGCCCGGGCAGATGCTCAGGACTTAGTCCAATGATGCGTCGGTTGCCAGCTCTTTGCTAATCAAAGCCACATGCCACCCACCGCCCTCAAAACTATACCCATCACCTGGCCCTTCAGGTGCAGGGGCTTGACATGGTTGGACCCCTTAAAGGAGGAACCGAAGCAAAAATACCTATTGGTCATGGTGGATAAATTGACCAAATGGATAGAGGCCAAGCGTGTAAAGATGGCCGAATCCGGACCGGTGATAGACTTTATATCAGGGGTAGTACACCGTTACAGCGTCCCCCATAGCATCATCACTGATAACGGCACGAACTTCATGGCCGACGAGGTCAAACTCTGGTGCAAAAACATGGGCATCAAGCTCGACTGCGCTTCAGTCTATCACCCCCAAACTAACGGTCAAGTTGAGCGAGCAAACGGTCTAATCATGAGCGGCATTAAACCCAGACTAGTGCGGCCCCTCAAGGACGCACTAGGTTGAGGAGCTCGACTCCGTACTCTGGGGGCTGCGGACCACGCCGAATGGCACTACCGGGTTCACACCATTTTTTATGGTATACGGCGCAGAGGCAGTTTTGCCCTGCGACATAATTCATGACTCACCTCGGGTGCGCATGTACGAAGGAAGAGAAGCCGAGCTCGATCGGCAGGACAGCTTGGACGCCTTGGAGGAGGAGCACGACGTGGCAAAAGCTCGTTCCGCATTCTATCAATAGCAGGCTCGAAGATATCAAAGCAGGGAAGTACGGGCCAAAGCTTACAATGTTGGCGAACTAGTTCTCGCTTTGCGGACAAGAAAAAGGACAAACTCAAGCCCAAATGGGAGGGTCCTTCATCATCGACCAAGTCCCGACCGGCGGGCGTACCGTCTACGAAATGCATCGGATAACCGATTCGAGCCGAACCCATGGAACGCAGCCCGTCTCCGAAGATTCTACGTCTAGCGCCAGATTCTGAGTTCGTCTCCTTCCTCCGTCTATATTTTATACTTTAAGCTGTGTTTTATTTCTCCCCTTCTCCCTCCTTTTTTTCAAAGCCGTTAAAGGCTCGTTTGCGCATTGTTCGCACACACTTGACGCGCTATCCACGCTCATTATACCTGGGGGCTTCTTTAACAGAAGCTTATTTATATGGGCTTTATGCCCAACACATGTGTCACACTTCCGCATGTACCTTTTATTCACCATTATATGCATCGATATGACTTAAGTTATGGCCAAGCTGGGTTGCACGGCTCTGTGCTTACCCCTCGTTCCCGATTGTTCGGCTAGGCGGTAAAGGAGCACCTCTGCGATTGTTACCGCCGGGTCAGCCGGATGTGTACCTCAGACTAGGTGAAGCCGAAAGCTAGCGTTCTTAAGGGAATATTCGGTCGGTGAACTAAAAGATGATTTTTTATTTTTTCATTTATCTGCCCCCAGATGCTTTTCTGCTTTTTTTCACAGTACGGACATGCACTTTAGGGCATGCCTCCCAGGGAAAGGAACCCCTGACGGAACTATTCTCCCTCGAAGATGTTTCTTACTAACCATGTAATATAACATAACTAGTTGGGAACTTGTCTGATAAAGCACTCATGACCCCTACGCCTGGTCTCCACGCATGCCCCGGTTTTTACATAACCGCGAGGGTATTCGGACACACTCCGTACTATTGGGTCCTGAGGTTGAAGCGAAAAGGTCTGCTACGACAAACGATCTACAATCCGGCTAGAAGGCATTTTACATGTCATTTTAAATTACATAGTCAAATTGACTGATTATATTCCTCTTCAATACCATCTAGTAGGCTGTCTAGTTTACAGTCCTGCTGGGAATACTTTGCGGCCAACTCTACTTGGTCGTACACTAAGCTCACAGGGATCTCCTTCCCATCGGGCCCCACAGGTCCGAATTCGGCCATGTGGTTTGGGTCCGCCTTCGTGTACCGCGTCTTCACCATGGCCTAGGCCTCCCTGGCGCCTTGACGACAGGCCGATATCTTCCATAATCGGAAGCACCGCCGTGCTCCCTGAAGCTTCTCTGCAAGCTCCCCACGGCCTTCGAGCAGGGAGATAGATGGCCACAAGGCACAGGCGACGCTTTCATCACTGTCGAACTTCGTTCGCGCGGTTGCAATAGCTCGGGAAGAAGGTCACCCGTGAACCGGTATTTCCTCCGCAAGGCGACCCGTGAGCATACCTACGAGACATAACTCATTAATTGACTTCCTCGCGAACTCTTTTTCAAAGTTCGCTCAAGCACTTACTATAAATGCCGCGACGAAGTCGCCGATTCTCCTTCACGGAGTCAGACAGCTAGGCACGAACATCCTTTAGTTCCTCACCCAGCTGGGTGTTGGCATCTTGGAGATTATTTTTCTCTTGCCTCACCCTTGTAAGCACATTCTCGCCGGCCTTCAACCGGCACAAGAGCTGTTGCTTGTCCGGATCTAGTCCGACGCCATCTGCAATATTATTGTCAGATTAACACACACGCCGCACTTCATAAACTACTTATCTTTGGAAGCATATATTACCGGAGGGGTCTCTGTGGCTCCCCTCAGAAGGCTAGTCTTGACCTCAAGTTGGGCCTTGCATTCTTCAAGCTCTTGGGACAGTCGGGTATTCTTTTTTGTAAGATCCTGCATAACAAATGATCCTTAAATCAGTTACTCTAACTATATTAAGTCTCGGGGGCTACTGGCATATATAACCATCAAATTTCCTCACCCTTATGTCCTTTACATACTGCTCCGTGGCTCTGGCTAGACCATCTTGAGCGGCACGGAGGTGCGCATCTCCCGAATTGAAGGCATTCAATGCCTCTTGGGAGAAACATGTCGTCTAAAGAACTGTCGTGGCGCCTGTGGTTCATGGCACTCTCCACCTCGGAGTTGGTGGCGGACAATCTATCGGCATCCTCTGTCGGAGGAGCATCCGACGCACGCCTCGTGCTCGCCTCCGCTTCTGGACCCAGCTTTGGAGCCTGGCTGGCGGAGGCTCGATTGGCAACCTCTCCGGACACACGATCCGGCGAGCTCTTTTTCTGAAAAGAGCACTAGCGTTAATCGCCTTCCGAGAATCAATCACAGGAATATGGTGACGCGCCATACCGCGGCGGCGTTTCGAGCCAAACCACGCTTCTTTTTAGCCTGCGGGGCCGTGCTGCCCCTTGTTTGCTAGCCGCCGCGGGCTCGGCCTCCTGCCTCGAAGGCACCCTCTGTGAAACACCATTGGTATACGGTGATCAAAAATAAGCACGGATGGGTCATTATCAGAGTATTGGGACCTCGGCCTCAGTTACCTGTGAGGCTGGAAGTATTCCGGGGTAATCGGCCGTAATGGCAACTAAGGCATTATCGATGCTCAGTTGGTGAAATATCCCATCGATCAACTCCACCAATATGTCCGGATCCTCTTGGAAGGCTGGATCGAGGGACCTTTCCGGATCCTCGGGTTGTGGAGGCGGGCTGTTTATGTCTTTTACGGCCTGGCGCAGTTCCTGCGTCAAAATCACAAAATGAGATACCTAACCATGGGAATATGGATCGAATGTGTAGAGAAGAAACGTCCGCTTACCCAGCTTCGAGGGTTGTTCATAGAAAATCCGTTCAATGGACTGACGCGGAGAAAAACTTCCTCTTCTCCCTTGTACAGCGCGGACAAGATCTTCACCAGATCGGCGACCGATCCAGGCCCCGTACGGCCATGACGGGTGGCATCGTCCTCCCCGTTGAAATCCCACATGGGGTGGCCCCTATCTTTGGGCGGCTGCAGCCCCGCATAATACATGTGGCCATGACACGATCATGGTCAGTCCGGAATGAGCTAACAATCTTATTCGGCTCATCGGGTAAAGGACGTCCTGCTGTCTTCCCTCGTGGAGCTCATGGGCGCCAACTCAGGCGTTTCTTCAAAGGAGCATTGCTGAACTCCGGAGACCGATCCGAACAGGATCCGGCGGGGCGTCTTCTATATAAAACCATTACGAAGGCCAGTCTTGGACGCCTTCTTAGGGGTTCGGATAGATATCCGGTCCGGCGATGCGCCATAGCTCGGCTCCGCCCACTTGATATATTGACCCCTCATGAGAACGGGGTACAAGGCAGAATAATCTCTTCCACAACGCAAAATGAGCTTCGACGCCCAAGAACAGTTCGCAAAGGGCCACGAAGCCCGCGATGTGCAAAATGGAGGCAGGCGTAAGGTGGTGCAACTGGAGGCCGTAGAACTCCAAGAGCCCCCGGAGAAACGGATGAATTGGAAATCCGAGTCCTCTTACTAGATAAGAGACAAAGCATACCCGCTCTCCTTTGGAGGGATCGGGGACACTCTCCTCTTGCTTTCTGCCCCTATAGGTGGCGAGTCCGGCTCGAACCGGAACCATGAAGGCCAGGGGAAGAAATCCCTTGGTTTGGAGTGTCACTAGCTTGCTATGCGGGACTGAGCATCTCTCCCAATTTCCAGGCTGAGGGCTGGGAGCGCGAGAGGAGGACCCACGTCGACTGTCCATGATGGAATGGATTTTTGTCAGAGGCGCTCCGATGAAAGCTCGCGGAGGGGGAATGGTGTGACTCAGATCTAGATCCTCGCCCCTTTTATAGGCGGCTCATTTGCGCAGCTAGGGGGGTAAGTGTAAAAATACCCTGGCTTTTTGCATTCATTCAAACACGTGGAAGATGGCCATTATTAGGCGTGGAAGCCAAGGAGAGCAGCAATTATTAGAAGCCGGACACTATTCGACAAGTATATGGAATTTGGAGAAGAACCCGCCTTGCAATGCCGAAGACAATCTACGCGCCGGACTCATCACCATTGAAGCCTGGTTCGAGGGCTACTGAGGGAGTCCTGGATTAGGGGGTGTCCGGATAGCCGAACTATCACCGTTGGCCGGACTCCTGGACTATGAAGATACAAGATTGAAGACTTCGTCCCTTGTCCGGATGGGACTTTCCTTGGCTTGGAAGGCAAGCTTGGCGATACTGATATGTAGATCTCCTACCATTGTAACCGACTCTGTGTAACCCTAACCCTATCCGGTGTCTATATAAACCGGAGGGTTTTAGTCTGTAGGACGAACAACAATCATACCATAGGCTAGCTTCTAGGGTTTAGCCTCTCGATCTCGTGGTAGATCCACTCTTGTACTACCCATATCATCAATATTAATCAAGCAGGAGTAGGGTTTTACCTCCATCGAGAGGGCCCGAACCTGGTTAAAAACATCGTGTCCCTTGTCTCCTGTTACCATCCGCCTAGACGCACAGTTCGGGACCCCCTACCCGAGATCCTCCGGTTTTGACACCGACACTGGGGCTCTTGCCTGATGTGGGAAAGATCGTTTATGTTTGGGTGGGTGGGTGTATTTGAGTTCGAACCCTTACCCGATCTGAGACCCAGGGGCCGAGGAGTTTCCGATCTTGGAAGTTCGGGTTCCGGGATGTTGCCCGATTAGTCTGGTCCGCTTCCTGACTCTAGGTTCAGGGCTTGGGTGATGTCCTCCCGTAAATGGGTATCCATCTCGGAGATCTCAGGAATCCGGACATAGTTAGTCCTCAAGATAGAGGAAGAATCACCGTATTGTTACTCCACCACCACAATATGATGGGTGACCGGTGGAGAGTTAATCTCCCTTTGATCGGGTTTAAGCCCAATCCGATCATAGTCCATAGCGACTCCCAACGCGGTGATGTGATCCAAGAGCTCGTTTAGGGAAGAGAACTCCATTGGATCCATCTGCTCGGAAAATTCCGAGCCGACGTGGAGGCTGTTTTCGATGACCCGAGAAGTCATCGTCGGTGCAGCAGCCGAACGGGCGGTCATGATGAAACTGCATAGCCGGAGAGTCTGGCTGACAACCAAGGCTCCCCCGGCGGTAATGTTGTTTTATCAACGAGACGAGGCATCCTTCCCTACGGTGACGGCAAAGTGGAACTCTCAATGAAAGCACCAATGTCGGTGTCAAAACCGGCGGATCTCGGGTAGGGGGTCCCGAACTGTGCGTCTAGGCGGATGGTAACAGGAGGCGGGGACACGGTGTTTTTACCCAGGTTCGGGCCCTCTCGATGGAGGTAAAACCCTACTCCTGCTTGATTGATCTTGATGATATGAGTATTACAAGAGTTGATCTACCACGAGATCGAAGAGGCAAAACCCTAGAAGCTAGCCTATGGCATGATTGTTGTTCTTGGTCCTACGGACTAAACCCTCCGGTTTATATAGACACCGGAGGGGGCTAGGGTTACACAGAGTCGGTTACAAGGAAGGAGATCTATATATCCGTATTGCCAAGCTTGCCTTCCACGCCAAGGAGAGTCCCATCCGGACACGGGACGAAGTCTTCAATCTTGTATCTACATAGTCCAACAGTCCGGCCAAAGGATATAGTCCGGCTGTCCGGATACCCGCTAATCTAGGACTCCCTCAGCATGGGAGAAGAAGGGAATCCTTATCCCCTTATAAAGGCAGTGAATATTGAATGTCTCCCCATTTGCCTCGAAACTCACCTATTCCCAAGGCCTGTGTAAACGGCACGGTTGGGTTACCCACGCCTGTATTGATGAGAATCCCATAATAAGCGGACACGATCTCTGCTTTGACAAGACGTGCCAATGGCAAACGCGTCTTGAAATGTGGAGCGGCAGATGAAAACGGTTCGGAATTATGACCGTGCAGACATGATGTCATGTTGTAAAAAGTTGTCAGCGGATTGGACTCGTGGAATTATTATATTCTCTCTGCGGTTGTGTGTGGTGTGTGTTACAGGTCCGGATACAATCATTGCATCTGAAGACTATCTTGGAGTTTGGAAAGGGGAACTCGCCTTGCAATGTCGAAAACAATCTCTGCGCCGGACTCCTCGTCATTGAAGCCAGGTTCAGGGGCAACAGAGGGAGTCCTGGACTAAGGGGTCCTCGGGCGTCCGACCTGTTATCATGGGCCGGACTGATGGGCTGTGAAGACACAAAGGCCGAAGACTGCACTCGTGTCCGGATGGGACTCTCCTTGGCATGGAAGGCAAGCTTGGCGACCAGATATGTAGATTCCTTTCCTTTGTAACCGACCTTTTGTAACCCTAGATCCTCCCGGTGCCTATATAAACCGGAGGACTTAGTCTGAAAAGGGCAGGTACTCATTACCATTGTCATACAGGCTAGATCTCTAGGGTTTAGCCATTACGATCTCGTGGTAGATCAACTCTTGTAATACTCATATCCATCAAGATCAATCAAGCAGGAAGTAGGGTATTACCTCCATAGAGAGGGCCCGAACCTGGGTAAACATCGTGTCCCCTGTTTCCTGTTACCATCGACCTTAGACGCACAGTTCGGCAACCCCTAACCGAGATCTGCCGGTTTTGACAACGACAGGGAGTACGAGCGGGGATGAGCGGCTTGAGAGGGTCCACCGGCGACCGTACCTGAGCTGGCGGCGAGCAGCGGGTGCCTCCCACCCCCGCTACGCCTCCGCCTCCTCGCAAGCTTCAAGGAACAGTGGGATCCGATGGCGCCCACGGCAAATCTGGAGGGATAGGGGAGGGGAGAGGTGAATGAGAACGGCGACGGGGGTTGAAAGGGGGGGAGGGAGAAGTGGCACAAAATTCGAAACTACCCACTGACCACTACTTGGTCTACGCTCACGAACAGGCGAACCTCCGCAGTCTATGACATGGCGGGCCCACGGGGGGTGAGCCACGCTGCTCGGCTCGATCTGGTCGTCAAAAAGGGATCTGTGGTGATACGTCTCCAACGTATCTATAATTTATGAAGTATTCATGCTATTATACTATCCTTCTAGGATGTTTTATATGCATTTATATGATATTTTATATGATTTTTGGGACTAACCTATTAACCTAGAGCCCAAAGCGGTTTACGCTTTCTCCTCGTTTTAGAGTATCGCAAAAAGGAAAACCAAACGGAGTCAATTGACGTGCCACTTGATGGAGATCATTTTGGACCGTAAGAAGCCCACGGAGTACTGAAGCAGGCGGAAAGAGTCACGGGCTGCCCACAAGGGTGGGGCCCCCACCCCCACAGGCGCGCCCCTGCCTCGTATACAGCCGGAGACCCCCGACGTGAAATCAACGCAAGACTCTTCTATATATACCCAAACTTCCAGAAAGAAAACTAGATCGGAAGTTCTGCCGCCGCAAGCCTCTATAGCACGAGAAGTCAATCTAGGCTCTCTCCGGCACCCTGCCGGAGGGGGCCATCATCACCGGTGGCCATGGAGGAGTATCCCGGAGGGGCCATCATCACCATGAAGGCCAAAGACCAGAGGGTGGAGGCCATGGAGGAGGAAGCACAAGGGGGAGAACCTCTCCTCCTCTCTTCCGGTGGCGCATGTGTGCCATCGGGAGGGGAATCATCGCCGCGGTGATCGTCTTCATCAACATCACCATCATCATCACCATCCTGATCTCTTTTACGCGGTCCACTCTCCCGCACCCCGCTGTAATCCCTACTTGAACATGGTGCTTTATGCTACATATTATGATCCAATGATATGTTGACATCCTATGATGTTTTGAGTAGATATCTTTTGTCCTTGGGTTGATTGATGATATAGATTGGTACGAGTTGTATGTTTTATTTTGGTGCTGTCCTATGGTGCCCTCCGTGTCGCGCAAGCGTGAGGGATTCCCGCTGTAGGGTGTTGCAATACGTTCAAGATTCGCTTATAGTGGGTTGGTGAGTGACTGAAACACAAACCCGAGTAAGAGGGATTGTTGCGTATGGGAATAAAGAGGACTTGATGCTTTAATGCTATGGTTTGGTTTTACCTTAATGATGTTTAGTAGTTGCAGATGCTTGCTAGAGTTCCAATCATAAGTGCACATGATCCAAGTAGAGAAAGTATGTTAGCTTATGCCTCTCCCTCATATGAAATTGAATGACGACTATCGGTCTTGTTAATAATTGCCTAGGACAATTCCGCACACTGATCCACCATTGTTCCACACTCGCTATATATAATATTTAGTAATATATTCTAACTTTATGATAACAGCACCTACTTTTATATTTTAGCTCTCCGATATCATGCAAAGTTATCCTCTTCATACCCACAACATAGTTTTATTTCTCGTTGCTAGTTGGAAGCAAGCGTTCGTTATGCGTGAGAGTCGATGTCGATGGCAGATAGGGCTTGAGAGAATATTGATCTTACCTTTAGCTCCTTGTGGGTTCGACACTCCATACTTATCACTTCCACCTTTGGAAATTGCTACAATGTTTCCTTGCACTTGGGGATTATCAGCGGGCATGGCGAAAACCGACAAGGGGGCACCTGGACGCGCACAACCGCACGATGCAACGGGATCCAACCATTCTTGCCGGCCGCTCGCGGCTATTACTGGGCGCGCGCGCACTATTGTGTATTTCTGAAAAAAAACCACAAGCACTAGCACACGTACAATCTCCTTGAAATTCTTCTTATCCCTCGTGTACGTGCATACCTTGGTGTAGAAGGAGAACAATAGGTTGTGCAATCGTAATGCATTGATCGGTGCACTAGGCATGTATATATGAGTACAGAGAGGGGGGCCACAACCTCAACTATACAGAGGAAACAGGAGGTGGGCCCTATACACAATATACACGTACATAAGATACTCAACACCCCCTGTTGGGGATATTACTACTGGGCGTAAACCGGCCTATCTGGGCCGGGTTAACTTCATCGGTAGTTCAGCGGTGTAAAAGCCGTGGAGGCATGAAAGTAAGGGCCCAAGGCCCATAGTCGGTTTAGAACACAGAGTCGTAAACCGCCCTGGTATGTAAACTTGTATTGTAAGTTAGGAATAGAGAGAGACCAACCGGATACGAGTATGAACAAGAGATTGGGACTCTCAACCCGACAGCGTCACCCGTGTATATAAGGGGACGACCGGGGCGATTCAAGGAGAGAACAACAACTTCGAAGCCTAAGCGGCTTATTTGCTCCCTAGTCATCGAGACCACATCAATCCCATCACAACTAGACATAGGCTTTTACCTTCATCGAAGGGGCCGAACTAGTATAAACTCTTGTGTCTTTGCGTCTGCTTTAACCCCTTCAAGTTAACCCGTAGCGATGGCTCCACGACTAAGTCCTTTCATGAGGACATCTGCCGTGACAAAACCATTTACGGTTGGCGCCTTTCGTGGGGCTATCGCATGATGGTTTGATGATCTTGGAGGGCAAGTTCGAAGGACTTGAAGGCTATGCTGTGGGCCGGATGACCAAGAGTCGTCGCGGCAAGCTCTACATCGACGACGCAAGATGGGGCCCCGAGGCCGGCTCAATCGGGTACGGATACCGGGTCCCCTTTGGAGGCATACACGTTTTCATCGGCAAGATCGGTGAGCCAGGCCCTGAGCCGGACATCTGCACCGACCTCGTCGAGACGGCTCAGCGTACGAGATCTGCCCAGGTTAAACCGGCCGTGAAGCGTGCCTTTGTGGGAGTCATCCACGGAGGAAGTTATGAGGACAGATCAGAGTCTGGTGGCGAGACCGTCGTCTACTCCGACGACGAGTCGTCAACCGGAGAAACTGAATCTCTATATCAGCTACAAGATGGCCGGATTGGGGGCTGTTCCGATGGTGACAGTATTGCGGACCCCTCTGATCTGCCCAACAGGGTTGGAATATTCATGGCCGGTTCCCAAGCGGCGCTTCACTCTTCGACTGCTGCGGCGATGGCTGCCGGGGCAGGAGGCCCTGTGCACCCGCCGGCTCAAGTTTTATCAGATCTGTTTGATGCGTTGGCTGCGCTCATGGCAGAGGCTAACCCGGCGGATCAGGACGCTCATAACGCGGAGATTGCAAAGGTGAAGGAACAAATTACTCAGGCTAAAGCGGATCTAGCAGCTGCGAGCGCCAGATGATAGCGGCAGAGCGGGCGCTTTAGATGCGCAGGCTTATAGGCTCATGTTGGATCAGAACGCGTCACATGAAGTTATGAAGAGGAAATACAGATCCCGTTTGCCTTCAGCTTTCGAAGGAAGAGACCTCTTCAACAACCCCGGAGCGGGAACCAGTAATCCGCCGGTGTAAACCGGCGAAGCACTGGGACGGCGCTACGATTCAGCCCGCTTAATAGATCTACCTCGCCATAACGCCGGTGCGCCTCAGGCTGTGCAAACACCTCCGGGTCACTACTCCAATCCGATGGATAACCTTGTTGCAGCTTCGGGACGGCTGGAAGCTATTCCAATTGAAGGTGATTCACCACAGACAGTAGAGACGCGTCGGGTCAAGGAGCTCCTTAAGACAGCTTTGCTCCAACAGGAAGCGTATTCGTACAGCCGCGACCGGATCCACTCTACCCCCGCCCAAGCCGAAGTTATAGCAGGCACGTGGATGAACCGGCCGTATCAAGTAAGGCACAGCGTGGTGCGCCCCGTGGCAACAACCCGGCAGGTGGTGTCGATAACGCCCAGGAGGTGGTGGACCGGGCCCGAGCGCGCAGGGAGGCCGAGTTAGTAGCACAGCATCAGGCTTATCAGCTTATGCCGGTTCGTCCGACCATCTCGGTCAAGCCCGGGGTTACCTCTAGCTCTTTGGGGGTACCTTGCCTCGTCCCCCTTTACGCAATGTGTGCTTGCCCAAAGACTTCAAGGGTCCGCGCAAGGTGCCAAATTATACTGCCGATTTAGCTCCAGAAGCATGGATAGAAAGTTATGAGATGGCCATGGAGATGCTGGATGTGGATGAGGCCGCGTGTGCAAAGTACTTCACCATGATGCTCGAAGGCACGGCCCGTACTTGGTTGAAGAGCTTGCCACCCAATTCTATCAATTCATGGGCCCAGTTACGGACCCGGTTTATCCAGAATTTCAAAGATACCTGTAAGCATCCCATGTCCGTAGTGGACTTGGTGGCTTGTGTCCAAGGGAAGGGGACTCAACAACCCATTGGGTACGCCGCGTTTCAGAAATCTTGCACTTGTCAGACCGGATCAACGCTGACTCTGCGATCTTAACCCTGGAGGGCAACTGCCGGTTTAAGCCTTTGAAGTTGAAGTTAGGGCGCATGAAGCGGTTTTGTAATGACATGGGCACTCTCATGGGCGCTTTAGTGAAGTATGCTGATTCTGATAGTACCAAGGATCCCGAGTCTGATGATGACGAGACATGGAACGGAAGAAAGAACAGCAGTTCCAAGGGCCAGCAACATCACTCGGCAGGTAACGGTGGGGGCAACTTGGACTTCGTAGCCAACACCAACGCGCAGGACAAGGGCCAGCGGCGCAAGGGTAAACAGCCGAATCGAAGTGGAGCGCCTAATCCCAATCCGGACCGCTTGAACTATCTGTTAAATCAACCCTGTCCGAAGCATGGGACGAAGGAGATGCCAACAAACCACCTCTGGAAGGATTGTTACATTATGCAGGAGTTCAAGAGTTCTAATGCTTTCCGGTATGATCAAGGTCCCGGCGGCGGTTCAGGATCCGGGCCGGGTTACGATGGAGGAAATTCCGGTTCAGGATTTAATGGTAATCCGGGCGGACATAACAATCAGAACAATCAGAATAACCAAGGTGGTTACAACCAGCAGCAGCAACGATCGGGTTATCGAGCAACCCAAAGCAGTTGAATAGTGGGCGTACCATGTCTTCACCACCAGCTTAGACAAGCGAGACCGAAAGCTTCAGAAGCGGGCAGTCAACCCTGTTGAACCGGCCGTGCCTCATTACCTACGCTGGTCAGAGCAGCCCATTGTATGGAGTAGAGAGGATCATCCTCCCCGGGTTGACAATCCGGGTCAGCTAGCCCTAGTTGTGGCACCTCGGGTGGGAGGTTATAAGTTCACCAAGGTGCTCATGGACGGAGGGAGCAGCATTAACATCCTGTACTATGAGACCTTCCATCGTATGGGGTTAACAGATAAGCATCTCAAACTGTCCAATACAGTGTTCCATGGTGTGGTACCTGGCAAGTCAGCATATCCGGTTGGTAAAATAGCTCTGGAAGTGGCCTTTGGAGATGAATATGACTCCAGATCGGAAACATTGACGTTTGAAGTGGTGAAAATCCAAAGTCCATATCACGCCCTGTTTGGGCGGCCGGCTTATGCCAAGTTCATGGCACGGCCTTGTTATATCTACTTGCAGCTCAAGATGCGGGTCACAAGCGGACAATAACGGTTCATGGGAGCCGCAAGATCGCTTTTGAATGTGAGGAAGGTGATGCGGCTTACGCAGAGTCGGTTTGTGCCACCGAGGAGCTGAAGTATTATAAGGACAATGTTGATCCGGCGGACATGACTCCATTAAAGAAGCCAACTACAGAGCATGATCCGGCCCTGAAATTCAAATCGGCAGCTGAGACTAAGCTTGTTGACTTCGTGTCTGGCGATTCGTCCAAGCAGTTTAGCATCAGTGCTAACTTGGATCCGAAATAGGAAAGCGCGCTCATCGAGTTCATCCGTGAGAATCGGGACATTTTTGCATGGAAGCCTTCTGACATGCCAGGTGTACCGAGGCAACTCGCTGAGCACACTCTTAATGTTGATCCCAAGTACAAACCGGTGAAGCATTTTCTCCGCCGGTTTAACGAAGAAAGGCGTAAGGCCATTGGAGAGGAGGTGGCCAGGCTCTTAGCAGCTGGTTTTATCGTTGAAGTTTTCCATCGAGAGTGGCTTGCTAATCCGGTGCTGGTTATTAAGAAAAACGGCACTTGGCGCATGTGTGTAGATTACACAGATCTTAACAAGGCTTGTCCAGCAGATCCTTTTGGCCTCCCCCGCATTGACCAGATTATTGATGCCACTGCGGGTTGTGAGCGTTTGAGCGTTTGGGATGTGTATTCTGGGTATCATCAGATCAAGATGGCAGTTAAGGACCAGGAGAAGACGGCGTTTATCACTCCCTTTGGAGCCTTCTGCTATGTGTCTATGCCTTTTGGGCTCAAGAGCGCCCAAGCAACTTATCAACGCTGTGTACAGAATTGCCTGCATAAACAGATCGGCCGTAATGTGCACGCCTATGTTGATGATATTGTGGTCAAATCAAGGGAGAAGGAGACACTGATTGACGATTTGAAGGAAACCTTTGACAACCTGCGGGTTTACAAGATGATGCTCAACCCGGCCAAATGTGTCTTTGGTGTTCCGGCAGGCAAATTATTGGGTTTTCTCGTGTCTAACAAGGGAATTGAAGCTAATCCGGAGAAGATTACGGCTATTACCTCCCTGGCTAAACCGAAGTGTATTAACGATGTCCAGCGTTTGGCAGGCCGGATTGCCGCGCTGAGCCGGTTTACCAGCCGCCTCGGAGAGAAGGCCATCCCTTTGTATCAGATGCTGAAAAAGACAGATCAGTTTGTCTGGAGTGCAGCCGCCGATGAGGCGTTGGAGGACTTAAAGCGGCAATTGGCCAACCCGCATGTGCTCGCCGCTCCCATTGACAAGGAGCCGCTTTTGCTATATGTTGCTGCTAATGCCAGGGCGGTCAGCGTGGCCATTGTGGTGGAGCGGAAGGAGGCAGGGAAGGAGCATCCGGTTCAACGTCCGGTTTACTATATCAGCGAGGTACTTATCAAATCTAAGCAAAGGTATCCGCATTGGCAGGAGCTGGTATATGGAGTTTTTATGGCAAGCCGGAAGCTGAAGCAGTATTTCCAAGGGCACCCCATCACGGTGGTCAGTTCGGCTCCCTTAGGCGATATCATACAGAATCGGGAAGCGACTGGCCGGATTGCTAAGTGGGCTATAGAACTTGGGCGCCGCGGTCAAATGCGATGCCTAGGGCGGCGGTGAAGTCTCAAGCACTTGTGGATTTCATTAATGATTGGACGGAGTTGCAAGCACCTGAAGAAAAGCCGGATCATACATATTGGACCATCCATTTTGACGGATCCAGGCAATTGGAGGGCTCGGGGGCTGGAGTCGTATTAACTTCCCCACGAGGTGACAAGTTTTGTTACGTTCTCCGCTTAATGTTCCCTTGTACTAACAATGCAGATGAGTATGAAGCCTTGCTCCATGGTCTCCGGATGGCTAAGGAGATGAATCTAAGCCGGGTTAAGTGCTTCAGTGACTCGGACCTAATGGCTCAATAGGTGTCTGGCACTTGGGATTCAAAGGACCCACTCATGGCTGCATATCGTCATGAGGTGGATATTGTCACAGGTCATTTCAAGGGCTATCAGGTGGACCACGTGGACCGTCGGAAGAATGAAGTGGCGGACGCTTTAAGCCGGTTGGGCTCTCAACGCAAACCGGTCCCGCCCAATGTTTTTCTGGACGTGCTGCACAACCCGTCGGTCAAGCTCCCTGGTGAAGCGGATTTGGCTATTCCTGATCCGGAGGCTCAATTGGTGGCACCTCTTCACGTCACTCCGGATTGGACGCTTCCTTATCTTGCGTACATGAACCGGGGCGAGTTACCAGAAGATGAGACGTTGGCCCGGCAGATAGTCCGGCGATCTAAGTCTATGACCATTGTTAATGGCGAATTGCATCATTGCAGTGTGTCAGGGGCGTTTCAACGTTGTGTGTCCCCTGAGGAAGGCTGTGAAATATTGCGTGAGATCCACGAAGGAGATTGTGGTCACCACGCCGGTTCAAAATCCTTGGTGGCTAACGCGTTCCGCCACAGTTTCTATCTGGTCAGACGATGTGATGGTTGCCAAAAGTTTTCCAGACGTGCTCATATGCCGGCCCAAGAATTGAGGATGATTCCAATTACTTGGTCGTTTGCAACCTGGGGGCTGGATATGGTTGGGCCTTTCAAAAGGTCCAAGGACAAGAAGACCCACCTACTGGTGGCGGTCGACAAATTTACAAAGTGGGTGGAGGCGGAACCTGTTAGCAAGTGTGATGCGGCCACGGCGGTTCAGTTCATCAAAAAGGTGATTTTCCGGTTTGGCTTTCCACACAGTATCATCACAGATAATGGTACCAATTTGTCCAAATGTGCCATGAAGGAGTTCTCGCGACGTGAGCACATCCGCTTGACGTTTCTTGATAGCCCACCCACAGTCCAATGGTCAAGCGGAAAGGGCTAATAAAGAGATCTTGAGAGGCATCAAGCCCCGGCTTATGGTCCCTTTGCAGAGGACACCGGGTTGTTGGGTAGAAGAGCTACCGTCTGTGTTATGGAGTATCAACACTACGCCTAACAGATCCACGGGATACACACCGTTCTTTATGGTCTATGGAGCGGAGGCGGTTCTCCCCAGTGATATCCGTCATGACTCACCTCGTGTGGCAGCTTATGTTGAAGCGGACAACGAGACGGCACAGCAGGACGCTTTGGATCAGTTGGATGAAGAGCGTGACATAGCAGCTGCCCACTCGGCGATTTACCAACAGGATCTTCGTCGTTACCATAGTCGCCGGGTCAAAACCAGAACTTTTCAAGAAGGAGATTTGGTGCTTCGGCTCATCCAAGACCAGACTGATATGCACAAGTTATCCCCACCTTGGGAGGGACCTTTCGTGGTCAGGAAGAATCTGCACAACGGGTCATACTATCAGATCGATATTCGAGAGCATAAAGACTCACGCATGTCAGAGGAGGAGACCAACAGGCCGTGGAACATAGCTCATCTTCGGCCTTATTGTACCTGAGCCATCGGCTAAACTTATGTACATATTATGACAGTGTATATATTATAAATAAAGTAATAAGTCGGAGCCTCAGCTAAAGCGGGGTATCTGTTCTGTTACATCATGTGTGGTTACATGGAGTTGTTCTGTCTTAAAGCGGCCTCCGGTTTACCCCCCGAGTTTGCTTTTCAAAAGCTTTGTGATATCACTTGGGGCTTGGTGGTGTCGAACCAATGCAACACCTTTTGATAGGCGAAAGCCACCAGATCACTTGGGGACATGGTCAAGTCTGAACCAGTCACGCCTCTTGATCGCCTAAGGCCATAGAGTCACTTGGGGCTTGGTCGAACCGAACCATTGCCACGCCACTTGATCGGCATAATGCCACGGTTTCAGTTGGGGACCTGGCTGACTTGAACCATGGCTACACCTTATAGGGAGCTTGGTCGCGTCCGACCAGGGTAACACCATCTGATCGGTTCAGTAAAGCCTTCCTTTTTGCAAACGGTTTATCATTGCCTTTGCTTCCATGTTTTTCATAACTATTATTTGATTTTTTTTGCGTTTCTTAAACCGACAACATTTTTAAACCGATTCAAACTGTCAATTGACGGAATTCGGTCCATTTTTTAATCCGGAGATAATTTCACCGGTTTGACCTTTTTCTGTTAACATCCCATTATGGAGTAACAGGGGGCTTGTCATGACCCGGCACGGTTTACGTGGTAAACCGGCATTGTAAATACAGGAGCTGTTTTCTCCTTTGACGGTAAGGGTTTATACAACCTCCGCTTCAAGATTGGCTAAGCCAACTTTATGCCCAGCGATGGCAGGTATTTTGTATCACAAATTTTGATTATACACCTCTATATTTCATTTCATATTTATATGAACGTCACAAGCCGGCTGGCGGCACAAACCACCGTGGCGGTTTAAGATTTTGTGACTGCATGCAATATAGATTGAAAGTTTCGATCATTCAAGAAAAATTATCAGTACCTATGCACGAAGGCATATTAAGAGCAAGAGTGTTGGCTATCCTATTACAAGGCAACATGGTGCCCAAATAAGATCATTGTTTCTTAGCGGAATATAATGAAGCAGCTATTCAAACCGGCTTCCGGTTCATGCTTGCTCGCCGCCCCGGTCTGAGGGTTGTGGGTCGTCCGGCGCCGCTTCAGCTTCTTCGTCTCTACCCAGCGGCTGGAAGTCAACAGTGGTCCAGTCGATTCCCATTAAAGCTTGAAAGACAACCTCCTCATGGATCAAGGAAGATGGTTCAATATCAGGAGCGTAAGTATGCTTACGGATCGGAGGGATCAGGTTCTCCGCTTCAGGAATAGGTGCAGCTACTCGCTTGTTCTGATCATCATATTGAGCCTGATAATGCGACAAGTTTGCCTCTTCGACCAATTGGCAAGCCAGAGGGCGCACTGCCCAGTTTATCGTTCTCAGGTCATCTTCGTTGAACTCTGAGCCGTCTTCCTTCAAACTGGGATAGCATAGACAACTTCCTAAGAGTATCTTGAATTAAAGAGGGTGCTGGATTGTTATGTGATGCATTGGAGATGATCCGCTGCGCTCCAGTGTACAGCTGCTCGATTAAAGTGTAGGCAGCTTTCAATTTCATCCGAACATCTGACCCCAAGTGACCAATGCGTGTGCCTACAGCATTGCAAGAGAAATCACAAACCGGACTTATCATAAGAAGGCCAAGATTATCACAGAAGCCAAAGGAAGCTTACCGAAGATGGCAGCAGTCATGGAATGCACTTGCCGCTTCACGTTGGTCAGCTCATCTACCACCGGTTTAAGGGCAGCTTCAGCATTTTCAACCTTTTTGGTTAAAGCGGCCTTTTCAGTATCCCAGCCGGCCCGCTCAGACTTGAACCACTCCTTGAGCTGCTCCATAGTAGTCAAGGCGGTTTTCAGCTCATCCTTGGCCTTGGAGGTTTCTGCTTGTTGAGATTTCAGATTTTCTTGAAGATCATTGATTTGTGAGGCTTGTTGGCGTATCTCACTCTGCAACAAACAGGGAGCATGTTAATATCTTCATTACAAGTCCCAAGTACATAACCAATCATAAACTTGGCACTTGGGGGCTAATGCATATTTGATCTTCATCTATCAATAAAATCACAAAGTCCCAAGCTCAATACAGGTATTCAACTTGGCACTTGGGGGCTAATGGCTATTTGCTCGAACATGTTCTGATGCGGCGATATAAATTATAGTCCCGGTTTAGCTATGTTAAGTCGAACCGGCCCTTGGGGGCTACATCAGTGGATTCTGAAGCATTGAGTTTATGTTAAGTCCCGGTTTAACTATACTAAGTTGAACTGGCCCTTGGGGACTAGGAGAGTTAGCAAAAATTGAAATATCCAAGCGGGAGAAGAATATGGAGGTTACCTCAAATTTTTCTTTCATCATCTTCACCAGGCCAGCTTCATAATCACGGGTGGTATACAGCCGGTTCAAATAGCCAGAATGAAGGTCTTGGGGGTTCAGAGCGGCGTAAGTTGCCAGATCAACATCCCACTTGCCCTTGCTCACAGTGGCAAATTCTTCTTTGGCAGAATGTTTGGATAAAGCGACCGGATTACCCGGTTCGCTGTAAAAGGCGTAATCCTGCGTCATCGTCCTTGGTATCGCCGGTTTGACCAGGGGCGATCGGTTTGTCGGCAGGCGGATTTGGTAGTGGATTTTTCAATCCGGGTTGGGCTTCTGGGCTGGTCAGCGGGAAGGGAGGTGTCAACATGCCTTTCTTCAGCAACAAAATCGCCCTCTTGCAGTGGCGGATCATTGGGCGTGTCCTCACAGATAGCCGCTTCAAGATTTGGGGCGCTGTCCGGTTCAGGGGCAGTCTCTTTGTCGGCCGCTTTATCTAGACGAGCCTTTTGCTCGGCCTAGGCTTGGCCCCGAAAAGGCACATAATATCAAATCGGCATATACTACACAATGATGCAATAGAAACAATATGAAAGGTATAACTTACCCAAGCACCGTTTTAAGTGGTGGCGGTGAGTGGTGATGACTCGCCAGATGAGGAATGGGAAGTGACCGATAATCAGAGTCGACGGATTAAGGGTTGACGAAAACAGCCTGCTTTAGGATAAGCGACAAGCAAATTAGAGACCTCGAGCGAGCGTTTCGAACCGGACTGTTCGGTAAACCGGTGGAGGTAACTACCTGGCATTGTGCGAGTTGTGCGGCGAGCTTCATGTTGTTGAGTCTTAATAAGAAATTTGGGATCCAAGTAAGCAAGGGGATGAGAAAATTTAATTTTCCGGTTTTCCCGACGGATTTTTAGTGAAGGCAAAGGATTTGAGTCAGAGGAGAGAATAGTTACCTCTACAACATCAGCATTACCGGTTTCAGCATCATCCGGACAAATATCATCATTAATTAGGCGTGTGAAAAGCAAGCCAAGTGAATCAAGTTCTACCTCATGGTCCGGATTACCCACATCGTCATCCACAGCCGGACAAGAAGATGCAGTGGTTTTCCTCTTATGAGCAGTCTTCTTGACAGCTTTGGTCTTTTGCCGGATTGGTTTTTCCGGTTTGTCTGGCTTCTCTGGTTTCTCTTGTGGACGTTTCTTGCTCCAGAATGGATCATCACCCTGATTAAGCAGCAGTTGATGTTAAAAGTAATACCGGAAATGGCAGTAATATATTTTGTAAAAAATAGTCAGAAGTCTTACAGATGGTGGTTTGTTGGTAGCACAGAAGGGGAGTAAACCGGTTCGGGCACAGAGCTGTTCCGGTTCGTTCAGCATTTTCTTCACAGCCTCGGTGACCTCACCATCGGTAAGCTGGATATTAACATGTCGGAGGGGGTCATCGACACTACCAGTGTACTCACACATTAAACCGGAGCGCTGGGAGAGGGGCAGTATGCTCCATGATATCCAACAGCGTGCGAGGTCAATTCCAGTTAAACCATTGGCCATGAAGGCTCTGAGCTTGGAGAGTTGAGGAGCGTATTTACTTCCCTCATTGGCAGTTAATCTTTGCGGAAAGGGATGTGTATTACTGAGTCGCTCCGGACGAAAACCAGGCAAAGGATTCTCATTGGCAGGTGAAGTGTCTCTGCAATAAAACCATGTTTGATTCCATTCCTTGGGGTGGCTGTGCAGTTTGACATGAGGATAAGTGACCTCCTTTCTTTTTTGAATCGCCACACCACCCAATTCTGTGTTGGGCCCGTCGATAAATTCATGCGGCGGTTTAGATGGAAGCAGTCCCTAAACAGTTCAACTGTGGGTTCTTCTTGAAAGTACGCCTCACAGAGCACTTGGAAGTGACAAATATTGGTAACAGAATTGGGGCCCGTATCTTGTGGATGGAGTTGAAAATTGGCTAACACATCCCGGTAAAATTTTGAACCGGGTGGGTTCAAACCCCGGCCTAAGTGATCTGCGAAAACTACAAGCTCTCTGTAGCGACCCGACCTCAGACGGTCAAGCCTCTGTGTATCCGTGCCATCCCTGGATCAGTATGCTGGCACACACAGTACATCAATGTATATATCAAAGTGAAATCACATGTATAAATAACGTAAAACTGATATATACCTCATAAGTCTCAGCGGAAACAAGTAATCGGTGTGGAGTCCCATCAACGCCATCGGCAGGTTGAGTGTAGACCGTAACCCTGTACCGTACTCTTACTCGTCGGAAGAAAAGTATCTGCAACATGAGACGTTGCAGCCATTTAGGTCAGTACATTGAATGTACCGGCAAGATCACAATAAAAAGAACAGATGATAAAACTATACTATATGCAATATGGCTTTGTGGCTCTGTGTCTGGGGTTTTTGCGTAAAAGCTGGTTTAATTTTCCCTACATCAAAGGAATTAACCGGAGTCTGTACTACGGAGTTTTCTATCATGACATGGTTCCGCCAACCGATGTATCATAGCCCAAATCATCATAAGTTGTCCACAATTAAGTTATCAGTCCGGTGTGAGAGTTCCGAGATAGATCCAAGTCCAGAGGCTCAAATTGTCCGTAACCGGGGACACGGCTAATCGATTAGGTTTAAACCCTCTGCAGAGGTTTGTACACTTTACCATAAGATTGATCCCTCTTTTTATGTTCTCGCACTTGAGGTGTTTGAGAACAAGATGAGTGAAACATGGTCTTCGAAGAGTTCCTCTAACCACCGTCCGGTGCTCATCCAATCCTACCGTAGTTCTACATCTGCTAGCACCGTCCCAGCCAGAGTCACCACTAAGTTCAACCAAGCGAGCCCATAGTGACTTGCGGTTGCACGTAAGCTTCCAGCATGAAATATTCTTCCGTCTCTTTGAGTGCAGGTGAAGCTTTCCGCAAGATGTCATGGCGCTTCTCCATGCATCCCGCCATCCTTTGGTTTCTCCGGGTGCCGTCAACCATCCTTCACCCAAGAGTGTGTATTGAATTCTTGTCTCGAGTCTTGAAGTCTTGAGGCCTTGAAAATGAAGTCCTTGCAGATGCCATCATGGAGTTGTCGTCATTGACGTAGAGTCCTCCTTCTTCACACCACTCTCGAGCACTCATACCAAACCTCGTCTACTATAGCGTAGCACTAAAATAAATAACGTCCCGGGCTTGGTAACAGGGTGATGGGTTCCTACCTCATGCATTCTACTCAACTACAAGATTCAATAACACTACTGGAGGGATTCTTAAAAGGCTGCTACTACATGCAAATAAAACATAGGTATGAAAAACATGGTCAAAGTGAACTTGCCTGGTGTTACTTGGTGAAGACATCAACGCTCTCGAAAATAACTTATACTATCCGTCACTTCGTTGTAAATCTATAATCAAACATAGCATTCATATAAGCAAACATACTAGCAAGCAATTCTAACACTTACAATAAAATCAACAAATAAAAATGCAAATCATCTAAAAATAAATAACTATATTCTACTAGATAGACAAAACCATAACAAAACTGTAGCATAAAGAATCAATCAAAAATATTTTATAACACTCAAGATATGGCCAAATTAGTGATTTGAACAAATTCATGCAAACTCAAATTTAAACTACTAGAATTTAAAATCCAATTACACTAACAGAAACTTTAAGAAATTTTTAATGCAATGCAAAAATAATCACTCAATTTGGATCTAAAACATAAAAGTTATGAGCAATCTAAAATTGAAACTATTTCTGTTTTTAAAACAGAAACGAAAACTATAAAAAACGGGTAAGTCTATTGGGCTAGGTGCTGAGCGATCTTTAACTAAACATCGCTCAGCTGGAACTTAACAGAAACGAAAAAAAAACAGATGGTGTGCTAGCTAAGTAGTGGGCTGTATAGGGGTGTGCGATCTGAAGCTACACAATGCTCGGCCGTAAGATCACTAAAACACACACGAAACGGTTCGATCTAAACCATAATAAACTGTATACTAAATCAAACCAACCAATCTAAAAAAACTAAAACGCTTTGATCAATCTACATACAGAAAAAAGAGGCGAAGGGAGGGGCTTACACAGAACGTTCAACAGAGAAGAGTACGTGTAGGCAGGGGAGTGGACTTCGGCGTGGCGGCAGCTCTGGTCGACGGCGGCATCGACGGTGATGTCCAGCGGATGCGGTGCGACGAGGGCGTCCGATTTTCTGTCGATGGTGAGACAAGGAGACGTCGGGGTCGAGCGGGCGTCGGCGTAAACTCTTGTGCTTTGCGTCAACTCCTGCGGCGTTGCGAGCTTGAGGTAGTGGCTCCGGTTGAACCTGGGTGCCGAAATCATGTCAAAGAGGTAACTAAGGGCGAGGGGAATCAAAGAACTAACGGAGGGATCTTGAGGAGGCTCACCGATGATGCACTCATCCAACGAAAAAGCTTTGGTGGCCGAGATCGGAACGAAGACGGCGTGTGGTATGGTGGGTTTGGGGCGTGGGTTTTCAAAGGGAATCGGGAGAGGGACTAGCCAGGTATTTATAGGACATATTCTTGGGGCAGGGGGCAGCTTCGGGGATCGGATTCCGAAGATCGCGGACATGGGCGGCATGGAAATCTTCTGTTCTGTTTCTTCCCGTGAGGAGCAAGAAGAAAGAAAAAAATGAGGGAGAGAAAGATCGTGAAAGGGAGGGGTGGCGGCGGACTCGTGGGAGTCCCTCCCATCGTCTTGCTAGCCCGAGAGCCAACCTGGCTGGGCGGCCGGTCGCCTCGCTTTGGCCTGGCTCAAGGTGTTTTTAATAAAACAGCGAGGAAAAGAAAACAAATAAACCAATAAAAAATATATAGACATACTATGTACCAAAAATCTCAGAATATAATTTCCTAAATCATGAACATATTTTCATGACTAAATATAATAGGTTTTTAAAAATATTTTTGCAACAACTCCAAAATGAAGGGGAAATTGAGTTTCAAATAAATTGTCAAACATTGTCTCTGATTTTTTTTTGAGTGTCATATTCCTCCTCTCATATATTTTTTATCAGAGTATTTTTGACAAGATGCAAACTTAAAATTAGATAGGGATTCAAAATGGAAAAAATTGGGAAAGTCATTTTATTCCCTCTCATTTAACTTTCAAAAAGTTTCAAATTTCACTTACTTTCAGTCAATCAATCACCCAAACAATCAAACAACAATCATAGTTATTTATTTAATATAACATTCCAAAATTTAGAATTTTGGGATGTTACAGACCTACCACACTTAAAATGAATCTCGTCCTCGAGATTCGAAGAGGCTAGCAAGGAAAGGTTAGGGTTTGGTGGTCTTCTAGCAATTCCATTGATCGGAATGGTCTAGTGTGCTACCACACTTAAAAGCAGGGTTATGTTTCCGACAAAACTCGTGCACTCCGTCCCTTTGAGTTGACGGTGTCGGTCTTCTCATACTCTCTGGAATAACTCCTTCACTGAGGCTCTACCGGTAGGGCCACAAACTTTTCCTCAAACACATGTCCTTTCATCCTGGTGAGGTTCTTCCGAGGCTGGGTCTTCATATCTGACATGTCTGTCGTCAATACTAAGAAACTATCAGAACCTCCTGCGGTGGCTTCTCCTGCAGGAAAATGGCCGGGGTTGAATCTTACCGTTTATCCTACGATTGGCAACGGTTTCCTGTACGTGGATCAATTGTCCTAGCATTCTAAGTTTTAAACAAGGTTTTGGCATCGTCATCTCTCTACTATTGGTAAGTCACTCAGATTTACCATCCCGAATAGCAAGAGCGAATGATAAGAGTAAGTCGGTACGGTGATCGATCCATTCCGCACCCAGATCATTACCCTGTATAAGGTTTAGCAAATCTCGCAATTCTAACACTCGAGCATTCTCACAAGCATTGCATAATTTCTCCTTTATTGAACAGGGATTGGGTAAATCCTTTGGTTCTGCAAGCCAAACAAAACATCTATCGTTTCTTCACAACTCTCGGGTTTTTGTGTAGCCTCATACGAAACGTCTGCTGGTCAAATCGTAGTCTTCCCAAAATTTATTCTTCCAGTGGGTACTTGATCCTTATTAATTCCTGGGCCTGTGGGTTATGGCCCACTTCAACACTAGTAAAACTTTAACTCATCCTTTTGAGTTATATTGTTCCATATTCCAACATTATACCTCCTATAATTCCATTGGTACTTCCTTCCTTCATATCCGTCATACCAAAACAAAACTCCAACTCATTTTGTCCAAACTCCACTCTTGAAATGCAAAATTCTTCCATAGACCATATTTCTCATATCCTCGAAAATGATCAAGATCCTTGTTCATAGAGTAATAGAGTAACAACTCATACAGTTCAACATATGAAAACATGTCACCTTAACGTTATTGATTTCAAGAATTCATTACAATCTCTGAGACATCCATTACATAACTCAACTCATTGTGCTCATGAAAATAAATTTGCTTCCTACTACACTTACTACCAATAACCAAATTCCAACTACTCAGCTCCAGCTTTCATCTTGTCGGGACATTTAGTAGCATAATGTCCTGCTTCCTTACAACAAAAACAAATAACTTTCGATAAGTCTTTGTGCTTCTTGGGGATGGTGTCTGCTCTTTGGGTTCTTGGCTTCTTCTCTGGACATTTATTAGTGTAATGACCTAAATCCTTGCACCTGTAACAAGTGATATGATTGAGGTCCTTCTCTGCAGAAATTGGGTTGTTCTGAGGATGCCTTCGTTTTCTCTTCCTGGATTTGTCCGTAATGATCAGAGCTTCTATTTCCTGAGGGTCAAAGTTCACTTCTGCTATCGGGAAGTCTCCGAGATACTCTTGGCTTTCCTTCGTGCAATACTCTGAAAAATGTCCTTCTTCTCCACATGAATAGCAGGCTTGGGCGAAAAATCTGTTTAGGCCTTCACCATCAGGGTCTTCAATAACTTCCCTCATCACGGGTTCCTCTAAACTTTCCCTAAGGGCTTCTTTCTGCTGCTTGGTAATTTCTTGTACCTTGCGATAAATGTGACATTGACCAGGGTAGTGTGTAGTTCCTTCACACAGGAAACAAGTAAATTCCCCAGTCGGGCATTCTTTGGCTGGGTGATTCTCCTCACAATGTGGGCATCCATCCTTGTGTTCCTCCTGGGTGTGTCCTATTTCTCCACATATCTTGCATGCACAAGTTTGCTTCATTTTACTGTCACCGGGCTTCTAGATAAAACGAGACATCAGTAGAATCGTCTTGAATTCTTCCCAAGCATTTGCTCCATTCCATCCTTGTATAGCTTGATGTATCTCTCGCCATTTTGCAGCAACTTGTGTGATCCGTCGTAGGGTGTATGGAAGCATATACTCTCCTTCAATACAGTGCTCCTTCATGCGATCTTCCATGTTCCGTATCCACTGTGCTACCTCCGGTTGTGTCATCAATCTCAGAAATACAAGTCCATCTTCATTCATCATCTATTGGGTCCAAGTGTTTTTGGGATGAGATACGGAAGATAGGGGGAGACGCACGCAATACAAACAATAGTTTTGAAGAAACAGGTTTTATTTTGTGGCTGTCGAAAAAGACATCAAACAAATGACAGCTCACAAATCGTCGCATCTAACGTAAGTATATAACAGGGGTTTTGGTCTTCTAAGGGTCAAATAAATCTTTGGAGTTTTCCAAAGTCTTCGGAGTCTTCTGTTGTTGCAGCTGCACTTCTTCCAACGCATGGAGAAATCGTCCTTAAACTGAAATGACTATCAGTTGTCCGATATCTTGTACTTCTTGGAGCGGCTTCAGTTGATCCTCCGTGTGGTCAAAAAGGAAAGGGGTATATTCTAACTATTTGAGATAAGAGGGGTTATTTAATAAAATCAGAAAAGATGAGAAGTAATGGACTACTTTAAAAAGAAGTTTTAGAGATTTACTATCCTAGGGACTTTCTGATTTCCAGGGTCACGTCCTACAGTCAACATGTGCTCTGATACCATATCTGTAGCGACCCGACCTCAGACGGTTAAGCCTCGTGTATCCGTGCCATCCACGGATCAGTATCTTTGCACACACGATACATCAATGTATATATCAAAGTGCAATCACATGTATAAATAACGTAAAACTGATATATACCTCATAAGTCTCAGCCGAAAGAAGTAATCGGTGTGGAGTCCCATCAACGCCATCGGCAGGTTGAGTGTAGACCGTAACCCTGTACCGTACTCTTACTCGTCGGAAGAAAAGTATCTGCAACATGAGACGTTGCAGCCGTGTAGGTCAGTACATTGAATGTACCGGCGAGATCACAATAAAAAGAACAGATGATAAAACTATACTATATGCAATATGGCTTTGTGGCTCTGTGTCTGGGGTTTTTGCGTAAAAGCTGGTTTAATTTTCCCTGAATCAAAGGAATTAACCGGAGTCTGTACTACGGAGTTTTCTATCATGACATGGTTCCGCCAACCGATGTCTCATAGCCCAAATCATCATAAGTTTCCCACAATTAAGTTATCAGTCCGGTGTTGAGAGTTCCGAGATAGATCCAAGTCCAGAGGCTCAAATTGTTCGTAACCGGGGACACGGCTAATCGATTAGGTTTAAACCCTCTGCAGAGGTTTGTACACTTTACCCGCAAGATTCGATCCCTCTTTTTATGTTCTCGCAATTCAGGGTGTTTGAGAACAAGATGACCGAAACATGGTCTTCCGAAGAGTTCCTCTAACCACTGTCCGGTGCTCATCCAATCCTACCGTAGTTCTACATCTGCTAGCACCATCCCAGCCAGAGTCACCACTAAGGTCAACCAAGCCAGAGCCCATAGTGACTTGCGGTTGCACAGGTAAGCTTCCGGGCATGAAGTATTCTTCCGTCTCTTTGAGTCTGGGTGAAGCTTTCCGCAAGATGTCTTGGCGCTTCTCCATGCATCCCGGCCATCCACTGGTTTCTCCAGGGTGCCCGTCAACCATCCTTCACCCAGTAGTGTGTATTGAATTCTTGTCTCGAGTCTTGAATTCTTGAGGCCTTGAAAATGCAGTCCTTGCAGATGCCATCATGGAGTTCTCGTCATTGACGTAGAGTCCTCCTTCTTCACACCACTCTCGAGCACTCATACCAAACCTCGTCTACTATAGCGTAGCACTAAAATAAATAACGTCACGGGCTTGGTAACAGGGTGATGGGTTCCTACCTCATGCATTCTACTCAACTACAAGATTCAATAACACTACTGGAGGGATTGTTAAAAGGGTGCTACTACATGCAAATAAAACATAGGTATGAAAAACATGGTTAAAGTGAACTTGCCTGGTGTTACTTGGTGAAGACATCAACGCTCTCGAAAATAACTTATACTATCCGTCACTTCGTTGTAAATCTATAATCAAACATAGCATTCATATAAGCAAACATACTAGCAAGCAATTCTAACACTTACAATAAAATCAATAAATAAAAATGCAAATCATCGAGGGACACCAAATAAAAACCAAAGAAAAACTACACTACAAAACTACTAAAGAAAACTCTAAGACATAACACAAAACAATTTTGTCCTAAGTAAAAACTTAACAACAATTCAAACATTAAACTAAAAATTAACAGAAAATAAAAATGTAAAATAACTAAGTTAACATAAAGTATTTTTCATAAAATTTTATTTGCAAAAAGAAACAAATAAAAAGCTTTTATGAAACACTAACTATGACCTAAACAAGTTTTCATACAAAACTAAATAAAATAATTTTTTAAAAATAAAATAAAATTTTCCTTGGTTGACTAACAGAAACAAAACTAAATTAAGTCAAAAGTGACAAAAATAAATAATTTAAAACTAATAAAAATAAAGAAAAGACTAAAACAGAACTATAACTAGAACAGTACTGTTTTGCTAAAAACCTAATTTAAAATAAACTAAACATAAATAACTATATGCTACTGGATAGACAAAACCATAACAAAACCGTAGCATAAAGAATCAATCAAAAATATTTTATAAAACTCAAGATATGGCCAAATTAGTGATTTGAACAAATTCATGCAAACTCAAATTTAACCTACTAAAATTTAAAATCCAATTACACTAACAGAAACTTAAAGAAATTTTGAATACAATGCAAAAATAATCACTCAATTTGGATCTAAAACATAAAAGTTATAAGCAATCTAAAATTGAAACTATTTCTGTTTTTAAAACAGAAACGAAAACTATAAAAAAAACGGGTAAGTCTATTGGGCTAGGTGCTGAGCGCTCTTTAACTAAACATCGCTCAGCTGGAACTTAACAGAAACGAAAAAAAACAGATGGTGTGCTAGCTAAGTAGCGGGTTGAATAGGGGTGAGCGATCTGAAGCTACACAATGCTCGGCCGTAAGATCACTAAAACATACATGAAACGGTTCGATCTAAACCATAATAAACCGTATACTAAATCGAACCAACCAATCAAAAAAAAAAACTAAAACGCTTTGATCAATCTACATACAGAAAAAAAGAGGCGAAGGGAGGGGCTTACACAGAACGTTCAACAGAGAAGAGTGCGCGTAGGCAGGGAAGTGGACTTCGGCGTGGCGGCGGCTCTGGTCGATGGCGGCGTCGACGGTGATGTCCAGCGGATGCGGTGCGACGAGGGCGTCTGATTTTCTGTTGATGGTGAGACAAGGAGACGTCGGGGTCGAGCGGGCGTCGGCGTAAACTCTCGTGCTTTGCGTGAACTCCTGCGGCGTTGCGAGCTTGAGGTAGTGGCTCCGGTTGAACCTGGGTGCCGAAATCATGTCAAAGAGGTAACTAAGGGCGAGGGGAATCAAAGAACTGACGGAGGGATCTTGAGGAGGCTCACCGATGATGCACTCATCCAACGAAAAAGCTTCGGTGGCCGAGATCGGAACGAATACGGCGTGTGGTATGGTGGGTTTGGGGCGTGGGTTTTCAAAGGGAATCGGGAGAGGGACTAGCCAGGTATTTATAGGACATATTCTTGGGGCAGGGGGCAGCTTCGGGGATCGGATTCCGGAGATCGCGGACACGGGCGGCATGGCAATCTTCTGTTCTGTTTCTTCCCGTGAGGAGCAAGAAGAAAGAAAAAAACGAGGGAGAGAGATCGTGAAAGGGAGGGGTGGCGGCGGGCTCGTGGGAGTCCCTCCCATACGTGCGCTAGCCCTAGAGCCAGCACTGGGCTGGGCCGGCCGGTGCGCCTCGCCTGGCCTGGCCTGCGGTTGTTTTTTTAATAAAACAGCGAGGAAAAGAAAACAAATAAACCAATAAAAATTATATAGACATACTATGTACCAAAAATCTCAGAATATAATTTCCTAAATCATGAACATATTTTCATGACTAAATAAAATATGTTTTTAAAAATATTTTTGCAACAACTCCAAAATGAAGGGGAAATTGAGTTTCAAATAAATTGTCAAACATTGTCTCTGATTTTTTTTGAGTGTCATATTCCTCCTCTCATATATTTTTTATCAGAGTATTTTTGACAAGATGCAAACTTAAAATTAGATAGGGATTCAAAATGGAAAAAATTGGGAAAGTCACTTTATTCCCTCTCATTTAACTTTCGAAAAGTTTCAAATTTCACTCACTTTCAGTCAATCAATCACCCAAACAATCAAACAACAATCATGGTTATTTATTTAATATAACATTCCAAAATTTAGAATTTTGGGATGTTACACTCTCTTTCTTGAGGTGTGGGTGGACATTCTTTGCCAGGAACCCTCCAATGGATAGTATTTTTACTGCTTAAAGCGCCAGTCAGGACCAGATTGTTTAATTGAGTTTCGGTGACACGGGAAGGAGCCAGTTGCACTCATACACTTGTTTGGCCATCTAAAAAAATATAAATCCGGTTCAAGAAATGTGTTGGGACAAAGAGTGAACGGTGTACAATCTAAATCGGAGACAAATACATCTAAACCGGAGTTCTATGAGCGGCGATTATGCAGTTAAGGAGTTATGGCGGCTCAACAAGGGGACTAATGGTGTATACCGGTTTATTTAATTTTTTCTATGTTAAGTTAAACCGCCTGGTCTAAGTATTAAAAACAATTGAGGTTGCGAACGGCTAAGTGTGCAGAAACAGGTTTCAAGATTTCTCTACAGCGAAGGATCGAAGCGGATCGAAAAAGAAGAAAAATATCTTAAAAAGGAATAAAGCGAGCAGTATTGATGCCATGAGCAGGAGATAATGTGCGAGATCTATGAACGTGAGCACAAGACTACATGCGGATGCTAAAAGCTACTACTAATCAGAGCAAGGTGTCACAGATCTATCCAGGAGTCTGGTATGAGCATGAACAGTTCATGGAGCACGGCAAGAACGAGAAACCCTAGAACGGATCTAGGTCGAGGGGAACCGAGGACCTACCTGAGTTGAGGAGATGCGGAAGAGTGCTCCGTTTCTCTGGTGCATTCAGGTTGATGCAGCGGCTCAAGACGGTGCAGAGGTCGACGGCGGCGGCGGAGCTCCGAGGCTAGCGACGCGAGGAAGACGAAGAGAAAAGGGACGGAGGGGAGAAAAGGAATGACCCTTCAGTCCTATTTATAAGGCAAGATACCTGTGTGAGTCGCGTGAATCAAGGAACCACAAATCTAGGAAGTAGAGTTATCGCCTCGATTATTGCGGATCTGTTAAACAAAGAAGATATCGTGAATGCTATCTTTATGGGGACGTCATGCCGGTTTACAGCAACCGGAGAAGGTGACATCACGGCGGTTCAACGATTTCAAGAAGGTATTGAAGATGAAGGCTTTTTATCAAGGATTGACATGAACCTGTTCAAATCAATCGGGGCCTAATGTTGGGGATATTACTCTTTGGCGTAAACCGGCCTATCTGGGCGGGTTAACTTCATCGGTAGTTCAGCGGTGTAAAAGCCGGGAGGCATGAAAGTAAGGGCCCAAGGCCTGTGGTTGGTTTAGAACACATGGCCGTGAACCGGCCTGGTATGTAAACTTGTATTGTAAGTTAGGAATAAAGAGAGACCAACCGGATACAGTATGAGCAGGAGATTGGGACTCTCACGAACCGACAGGCGTCACTTTCGTGTACATAAGGGGCGACCCGGGGCAGTTCAAGGAGAGAGAACAACAACTCGAAGCCTAGGCGAAGCTTATTTGCTCCCTAGTCATCGAGACCACATCAATCCCATCACAACTAGACGTAGGCTTTTACCTTCATCGAAGGGGCCGAACTAGTATAAACTCTTGTGTCTTTGCATCCGCTTTAACCCCTTCAAGTTAACCCGTAGCGATGGCTCCACGACTAAGTCCTTTCATGAGGACATCTGCCATGACAAAACCACGACACCCCCCCCCCCCCCACAGTTGAAGCGGCGCCAGGGACACAGAGACTGGAACAAAACTCCTCGAAGGTGGAAGTCGGCAGTCCCTTTGTCATCACATCGGCGAACTGTTGTGTAGCTGGAACATGGAGAACCCGAATGTGTCCAAAGGCCACCTGCTCGCGCACAAAGTGAATGTCCAGCTCAATGTGCTTAGTCCGGCGATGATGAACGGGGTTGGCGGAGAGGTACACCACAGAGACGTTGTCACAGTAGATAACCGTGGCCTGGGAGACATCATGATGCAGCTCCTGAAGTAACTGTCGTAGCCAGGTGCACTCGGCAACAGCGTTAGCCACCGCTCGGTACTCAGCCTCCGCGCTAGAGCGCGAAGCCGTGGGTTGTCACATGGTCGACCACGAGAAGAGTGAAGGACTGAGGTAAATGCAGTAGCCAGGGGTGGACCGAAGGGTGTTGGGGCAGCCAGCCCAGTCCGCGTCGGAGTAGGCAATTGTGACGCCCGGATAATTAGGCTATAGTAAAACTCTGCTAATGATGCCATGTCACCACTCTTACTGTTGTAAACCTCGTGATGATTCGATCCCTTCCGAATTCAAAATTCAAAATCAAGGCAAACAATAAAAGTTTTCGAACATTAAAACTAAAATGTTCTATATGTGCCAAATATTGCATAAATAATTGTGGTGGGGAATCCACATTTTTATAAAGTATTTAATTGTACTAGAATAAATAAATAAACAACTTAAAAATTTAGATAAATGCCCTTTATTAAATTATAAAATATTAAACTATTTTATTTGAGGTTTAACCTTTTTGTGGCAGTGGTAAAACTAGTCACACTAATTTAGGTGCTTTTGGATATATTTTGTAAAACCAAAGTAATGAGCATAAAGATAAAACAGTAAAGCAAAATTATTAAAAGGAATAGAAAACAAAAAAAATAAAAAATGGAAAACAACTTTACCCCCGTGGGCCTCGGCCCACCACATTGGCCTGGCCGGCCCACCCCGTCGCCAGGCCCAGCTCAACTCCCCCATAACCTAGCCCGCGGCCACCCTCACTCCTAAACGCCCCCCACTCCCTCTCGTCCTTCCGTGCGCCGCCACCCACAAAGAGAGGCAAGAGCCCCGACCTCCTCCGTCCCAGCGACCAGGTCCGGCCGGCCTTCGCCGCCCCGATCCCGTCGCCCTTGACCCGAGCCGCCAGGACGCCGCCGGACCGTCACGCCTCGCCCCCGACGCAGTACATCTAGCCGCCGCCCGAAGCTTCTCAGCGCCCCGCCGCCTTCGCCGCGCCCGGAGCCCGCGCCTCCCTCGCCAGACTCCTCCCGCTCCGCCGCTCGTCCCCGTCGTCCCCCCCGACCTTCCCGAGCACTGCAGCCCGTTCCCTCTCCCCTTGTGAGCCCTCCCCTCCTCTCATCCCGCCTCCGTCCGCCCATGATCACCGCCCAGCCCGCCCGATGCATGCTCGCCCAGCGCCTCGCTCCCTCTTCCCCTTCCGCTCCCGATCCGCCTTGGCCGGCGCTCTCCTCCGCCCCGACCGGTGCGCGTGGCCAACCGGGGGATCACCCGCGCCCACCTCCCCTGCTCTTGCGCTCGTCGCCCGGGGCGTGCCCAGCGCCTGCCTCGCTGCCACCGCCACCGCGCCTCGCCCGTCCGCCTCGCCCGCGTTGTCGCTCGCCCGGCACACAGCGCCCATAACTCGGTCCCAGCCGAGCCAGCCCGGCCTGCTTCCCGCCGTGGCCGCTGGCCAACTCCCGGTTCGGCCGGAGCAGTCAAGCCTCGAGCCCCCCACTGCGTGGCCTCCCCACACGCGCCACCCGCTTCCCCCGACCTCCCGCACGGCCTGCTGACCCTAGCCGTCGGTGCCTCGCCGGGTCATGACCTTGCCCCCCACGCCCGAGCGATCTACGCTCCGTTGGGTCAGCCCCGACGGGCGCCGGCTCCCAATAACCCCCGTCGCCCTGCCGGGCTGCGCCCGTGCACCTGAATCGCCCAACACCCGTTTGGCCCTGTGGGCCACTGCCAAACGGGGGCCACTGCCAAGAACAAAAAAATAAAAAAAATGAAAATGAAATTAGTAAAAGTAATAATTAATTAATTAGTGAATTAATTAAGTTAATTAATTTGGTTTAACTAAATTAATTAGAATTAGTTAACCTAATCAGGTAATTAAGCTAACTAACATGTTTAGTTAATCTCAGTCAATGACAAATGGGACCCACATCGGGTTGACCAGTCAGCGGTCAATGTTGACTCTTGGCGCCATCTTGGCCTTGACAAACACTATTCTGGATAATGTTAATTTAATTAATAATTAATAAATTAGAAAATGATTTAAAACTTTAAAAATTAATATAAATTAAACCATAACTCAGATGAAAATACTTTGTACATGAAAGTTGCTCAGATCGACGAGACGAATCCGGATACGCAGTCCGTTAAATCGCCACACATCCTAGCATAGCAAACCGCAACTTTCCCCTTGGTTCATCTGTCAAAAGCGAAACACGGGAATACTTTCCGGATGTTTTCCCCTTTGTCGGTATCACTTACTACGCGTTAGGGCATACCTAGCACGCGTATTGCCTCATTATGTTTTGTGGTGCTTTGTTTGCTCCTTATTTACTGTTTCTTCCCCTCTTCTTCTCCGGTGAGACCCGAGACCGGCGCTGATGCCACCGAGTGCGACTACGTCACCGGCGACCCTTCTCATTGTACAATGAGCTTCGAGCAAACCCCCTTTGATCACCGGATATCGACTACTCTTCTCTATCTTGCTTGCATTAGAGTAGTGTAGCATATTCTTGCTTCGATTAATCCCATCTTCTGCATAGCTTTGTCCTTGCTACTCTTGTTGTTACCTTTAGCTGCTATCCTCTTGCTTAGTATAGGATGCTAGTGTTCCATCGGTGGCCCTACACTCTTGTCCGTCTGCCATGCTATACTCTTGGGCTGTGATCACTTTGGGAGGTGATCACGGGCATATCTATATACTTTACACTATTACATTACAGTGGATACTGTTAGGAGATGGGCGCTGAAAGGACAAGTGGCTCCATCCCGGTAGAGGTGGTCAGGGTTCCCGGCGGCCTGACTATTATTTGTGGCGGGCGGCAGGGCAGGTTGAGACCACCTAGGAGAGAGGTGGGCCTGGCCTGTCGGCGTTCATGGATACTAATCACGCTTAACGAGATCTTGGTATTTGATCTGAGTCGGCCATTTGGTCTATCGCACTAACCAACTCTGCGAGGAGCAGTTATGGGCACTTGGCGTCGTGGTATCAGCCGAAGCACCGTGGCGTCGACAAGCGAGCGGCCTTACGCCCGGATTGGGCTGGGCGCTGTAGGCTAGAGTGCGCTTCCAGCAGCGTCGCATAGCGTCTGGTGTCCTAAGGCGATGGGCCCGGACCCTGTGCGCTTAGGTTTAGACCGGCGTGCTGACCTCTCTGTTGAGCCTAGGTGGGGCTGCGGCGTGTTGATCTTCAGCGGTCGGGCATGACCCGAAAAAAGTGTCCGGCCAAATGGGATCAAGCGTGTTGGGTTATGTGGTGCACCTGCGAGTGAAGTTAATCTATTGAATAGCCGTGATCTTGATAACAGGGCGACTTGGAGTTGTACCTTGACCTTATGACAACTAGAACCGGATACTTAATAAAACACACCCTTCCAAGTGCGGATACAACCCGGTGGTTGCTCTCTCTCGGGGTTACGAGGAGGGATCGCGGGTAGGATTATGCTGCGATGCTACTTGGAGGACTTGATCTACTCTCTTCTACATGTTGCAAGGCGGAGGTTGCGAGCGTAGTCTTGACGGATTAGCTATCCCCTCTTATTACGGCATTCTGCGATTCAGTCCTTGATATGGCCCTTTACACATATATCCATGCATATGTAGTGTAGCTCCTTGCTTGCGATTACTTTGGATGAGTACTCACGGTTGCCTTGTCCCCGTTTCCCCTTTCTTTACCGGTTGCTGCGACGGGCGATGGAGCCAGGGCGAGCGCCACCGTCGATGGCGACTACTACTGGGGCGCCTACTACTACGTGCAGCCCGTGGGCGGCGACCAGGAGTAGTTAGGAGGATCCCGAGCAGGAGGCTGCGCCTCTTCGATCTGCATCCCGGTTTGTGCTAGCCTTCTTAAGGCAAAATTGTTTAACTTATGTGCGTACTCAGATATTGTTGCTTCCGCTGACTTCGTCTATGATCGAGCACTTGTATTCGAGCCCTCGAGGCCCCTGGCTTGTATTATGATGCTTGTATGACTTATTTATGTTTTTGAGTTGTGTTGTGATATCTTACCGTGAGTCCACGATCTTGATCGTACGTTTGCGTGCATGATTAGTGTCTGATTGAATCGGGGCCGTCTGGCTGGTATCGAGCCATTGCTGCAGAATCCCCTTTCCAACTCCTTGGCGAAGTCGAGTCTAGTCGTTGAAAAACTTTTACTAACATGGCTGTGTGGCTTACGGGCCCGTCGCCATTGGATGGTATTAGGATCTTTTACTCCTCGACCTTTACTCGGGACTCGATCTCTCCTTTATTCGGGTTAAATGAATTTTACTAACTCTAACATTAGGGTCTCGTTATCACTTTCACCGGAGAGCCCTTATTACGATGATAAATCGCTGCACTAGAAGACCCTGAAGATACTCTCCGCTGTTAACTCGAGAACTTGTGTTCATCGCGTTTGCAATTCCCCTTACACCGTGTTGGCACGGAAAATCACCGCGCAACACCAGGATAACCGTCATGCTTTCGTGACGACGAACGATTGCTTTACGAGCAAAGCAACAAAGATTTCCTCGCTTTCGTGGAGGAGAGACGACCGTTTTACAGCGCAAAACGTCAAAGATTAACCAAACCCTAGGGCTGCTAGGGCTCGGCGGGAAATGGCGACGAGAAAATAGAGCGTCGTGAAAAGTAATGTTTCTATTGATAGATCGATTGCTTGGGGTTTTCAATCGGCTGCGGCCTTATAAATAAGATGCGCTGGACTTTGCGTATACAAGGCAGGACTTGGTTCCGTAGCATGCCTTGCCGTACAGAATACAACTCCAAAACTAAAACCGAACAGGACTTGATTAGGTTACCATGTAACATCGTACAAAAATATACTTGCCAATCTAAATGCGTAACAAATCTAGGCCATATCCACGTACATGCAGTCTTGCATATATAAATAAAGTATTCGGCCACGTCGCCATCACACTAAATATAGTGGCTAAGCATATGTATAAATACCTTGAGCCCACCAAGAAAATATTAAATATTCCGACAGCGTCATAAATCAAAGCTGGATAATGGCCATCAGGACTAAGCATACTTCTTCATATCGTAGATATATATCACTTGCATGCATCACGCCCATGGTCGATATAGCATATGCTTCTTCTTAAGACTTGTATCTTCACCTTCCATTAAATTTCCTGTGGCAATACTTCAACAATGCATTAACCGATCAGCTTGATAAATCATTGATTTAATTTGGCTCATCACATACTAATTAGCCAAATTATACCATCAACACATGCCCCCCTATTTTTGGTACAATTGCATTGACCAAAAATATATAGGAATAATAAATGGGATAAAGTCGATCATTGATCACATCATCACTTAGGCGATGTCCAGCGATACATAGGCCAAATTTTCTTAGGGCAATATTTCAAATAATATATATCGGCCAAATTTGCTCAGGGCGATACTTGAAATAACATATCGGCCACAACATGTTCAGGCCTCCTGCCACATGCTAGGATAATACTTCTTCAAATATTTTCCATTAAGAGCTTTGGACAACTTCTCTCCCTGCAAAGATTGTACAAAATATGAATTTCTAGGAACAATCTCTATAATTTTATCTGGGCCTTCCCAACTCGGCGACCATTTGCGAATTTTCTATCTTTAGTTCCAATAGGTAAAATCGTTTTCCACACTAAATCCCTATTTGAAACAATTTCTCTCTCACCTTTTTATTATAAGCCTTGGCTACTCTTAATTTCTCCTTCTCAATTTCTGTAAAGCTCTTAATCTCTCTTCGAAATGTCATCTATCTTATCCATCATCAAATCATTATAATCTACAGCCGACAAATCATTTTGTCGGCCACTCTAAACTTGTAAATTACCCTCTACAGGTAACACCGCCTCCTGACCATATACTAGATCATACGGTGCTACTTGAGTCGCTCCGTGTTTAGATATCCTATGAGCCCATAAAGCTTCCGATAGTACCTCATGCCATCTTTTCGGATGCTCCTCAATTTTCTTCTTTATAAGCTTAATTAAAGTTTTATTGCTAGATTCGACCTGTCCGTTAGCTTGAGCATAATAAGGCGATGAATTTAACAATTTAATTCCGACTTTCGGCGTCGAGAAAACGACGGCTTAAGTATGCAATGATATATTCTTTGCCGTTGACCCCTTGTGCCAACACCGCACCGATCACCCTATCTTCTGCAGCAATGTACAGCCTGAACGGCGCACCGGACATGGGCGCCCGCAATATTGGAGGATTTGACAAGCATTGCTTTATTTTGTTGAAAGCATATCATTGCTCTACCCCCTAAGTAAATTCGGCTTCATTCTTTAGCCGAGGTAGAGGAACAAACGATTCAATTTTTCCTTACTTTTCTGATCGGCTTTCAAGCTAGCTTTGATAAATGTAGGCCTCGGGATACTTCCATCACCAATATCAATCTCTTCAAGTGGATCAGTCGATGAGAATCCTTGTCCAAGCTTTTCCATGTCATCAAAATCTTCAATTGTTTCATGCATATCGCTCTTTCCAGAACGATACTCCTCCGTGCGTCTTTGTAGCTACTTAATACTATCGTCTTTATTCATCATCTATATGGATAAATCATTAAGCCGAGCTATGTCAGCCGGCTGTGCATTTATAGGTACAAAACCATCTCTACCGATACTGATATAATCATAATCCGATAAATCCCTACCGGTCAAACATCGCATGTCACCGTGTTGCCAATCAACCGGTGCCTCTGTCAAAGCAATGCAAGAAGAATTGTCCGCCTCAATCACCTCGACATCATCATTAACCCACTGAATTAAGCATTGAAGAAGAGTAGAAGGGATACAACAATTTGCATGAATCGATCGTGTCCCAAAAGAATATTATACGGCCTTTGACGCCGACAACAAAAAATGCGATCGGCAATGTTTTGCTTCCATTGTGAGCTCCATAGAAATAACACCCTTAGCCTCGGACAATTCTCCACGAGAACCCACTAAGTCCCATGTTGGTCTTCATTAACTCGCTCTCTTTTCGGTTCAGTTTAGAAAATACGAAAAGGGCATAATATTAACACACACGCCATCAACAAGCATCGACCAATAGGCTTACCATCAATGTGACCTCGATAAATAATGGCTTTAGGTGCTGCCCATGCTTCTCTGGTTTCTCAAATGTAGCATTCTTTGGGCCAAGAACAAGTTTAGCAATTTCAGCCTCGGTAGCCTTGAAATTCAACGAGCAATGCAAACACCATATTAACATCCATATCAGTTGGTATATCTTTATCATTCTCTGATTTTTTGCAATAATGGTGTCACCCGTATTTTTATTTTCCTCCGCTTCGATCGCTTCTCCTTCCAAGTTCTTGTGAGTATCATTGGTTTATCTGATTGAACCATCTATCGCTTCTTCTCAGCTATCTCTTCCTTTATTTCCAATGCCCGATCATTTGTACCGTCGTTTGTGAGTGTGGGTAAGTCCATTTGGCACCACTGCGGTACTGGTTTAGTCCTGGCGCGATAGGCTTAATTTGGCTGTCCCCGGGTCCTTTAGCCTATCTTGACGTCTGCTGTTTTTACGGCAAACATTTCATCTCTGGCCAAAAACTTCTCTGCTGATCATATCTGATGCTGGAATTAAATCCCATTGCGTACATTGCACGAGTCCCAGCGTGTAGATGTACTAGTATTAGACTTGAAACTCCTCGGAGGCAAACTCTTGGGCGTTCTGTGCAACAATTGTTTATGATCAAATCAGCTTGTGTGCTAGCGATTTAGGCTTCGAATAATGCGTGAGGATATAGCATCCGGCCGTGCATGCAGGTTATGCCCAGAATTAGTTTGCTTTTCAAATTGATTAGACCGGCCAGCTTGCCGCAACTTTACGCCATTACTTTTCTCCTCTATACGAGAGCTTCTTTTGAAACACTGCTTGTTTACGTATAATTGACAACACCTTCATCATTGGTGTTCCGCTATTTTCAGACCATGATCAACATCCAAATCATCTGAATTTTTTGCTGCTTTAGTTTCAGCGCTTCACCGGCATCCATCTGGCGCTTGTAGTTGCCCTTATAGTTGTTGCACTCTGCACTGCGTGCGGTGATCGACCTCCTCGAATCTCGATGGCGTTATGTGATCTAGCCTCCTCATTGAAGCAGGCCCTTTTCTCATGTATGTTTGGTCGAACATAAGCCTCGGCGGGATCCATCCGGCTGAAAATAACCTGCTGGCCCTGTAGGATATGGCGCCCAAGTTAAACCCCATGGAGAAACTGCGGATACATAGGAGGTACACAACCCCAAGTCGGCTCCATTGAAAAATCGGCTGTTGGTCATATGCACTTCCTTGCCATCGCTCATGGCTGTGAGGTCGAGAGGAGATCTAGGGCGCTTATTACCTCCGAGCGATTAAACACATTGTTGGTCTTGCGTGAGGTATATTTTTCCAACAACATGCTAGCTGTCGGCTTTGGCCTTGGAGCTTGTCTCCTTCCTCCGTTGACTTTCCACACTCCTATTTCTGGATTTTTGGTTTGATCATCCTTGGAGAACACTGTTATCAACAACATTTTTCTCTCTTGCGGATTCGATCGATCCGACCGAACAAGCATTTTTTACTCTCAAGCTCGACCATATTGATAGGAAAAGGGTCCTTTGTCGAGTTTCATCTTAGGACCTTCTATAAGCGTCAATCGTCCTTCATTGATGGCCGATTGCACTGTCGACAACGTTACAATCATTAGTAGCATGAGAAAAGAATTGTGCCACTTACAATAAGCTCTTCTACCCAATTCTTACGGAGGTGGAATTACATGACCCTCTCTCACTCTAATTAATTTATTCTGCAATAACATATCAAAATTCTATCACACTTGCTAACATCAAAAGTGTGTTTAATTTCATCTCTTCTAGCAGGTGTAGGTTTCAAAGCAGAACATGCAAAGGTTTTGACTTTGGCGCTTGAACCCATTCGGCTACACATATATTAACATCATCCTCACTAGCGAATCACTATCATAATCTAAGGCATTAACCACATGATTATCTTTCTCTTTATTTCTGTTATCTTTAAACCGGCTATATTGTTTAATTTCCTTAGCCCGGTTTTCTTGCGTAAAGCCTTCGCAAAACTTGGTTAACATCTAAAACTCTTGCCCTTCTAGTTTATCCTTAATATGGCGAGTAAACCCGAAAAGGCAAGATCGGCTAAATCCTTTTCGGCTATGGTCAAGCTGAAACATCGGTTTTGACATCCTAAACCTCCTAATATAATCATGAACATGCTCATTATATTTTGTCTTACCATAGTTAAATCTGAAAGCGAAGTTCTGTTTCACGCTATAAAAATACTCATGAATTTTTGCTCAATTGTGCCCATGTTGAAATAGAATTAGGAGCAAGCGATGTAAACCAAGTAAATGCAGTACCGGATAGAGATAAAGGAAATAATTTTAATCTAAAAACATCCGATGTGCCGACCTCGCTGCATTGTGCTAAAAATTGTCCCACATGCTCAAAAGTAGATCTACCATCTTCCCCCGTGAATTTAACAAAATCTGGAATTTGAAAACCACGAGGATATGGTGTCAAGTCAAAGTAATCAGGGTATGGTTTTTGATATGCACGCGCTCTACCGTTAGGTTCTAAACCAAATTCTCTAAGTATACTAGCAAGCTGATCCTTAAAATTATTATTGGGCTGTATAGAACTGGCTTGCGGAGCAGATGAAACACAAGCACGTGGCAGAAACTCCGGCAACGAAATTTGAGCATGTGAAGTTTGCAACGGAGACCCACTAAGATATGAATCGGGTACCGGCCCGTACGAAACCCCGGTACCAACAGGCGGCAGTGGTGGCGTACTATATGCTCTTGTCGATAACTAGGCTGCTGCAAATCAAATTAAAACCAAAACTTGGTTATTGTTATTGTGATTTTGTGGAACCAAGTCGAAATAATAGGAGCAGTAGTACTAGGAACTAAATTATTAGCGAACTACCAACATAGTTCCGGCCATCCAGATTATTGTTTAAAGGAACATGAGTCGCATAGCATTAGCTGATGCACTAGGCGTATATATATTACTTGGAAAATTGTTAAATCTGCTCTTGTCGATGGCATCAGTCTTTTCAGAATACTCATCATTGACTTGCAGCACTAATGGCGTACATGACCAGGTAGACATTTTCCAAGATCGTTATTAAACCGCTCCTTGAATTCTTCAAGTCTATTAGCTCTTGCTTGAGTAGCTATGCGTGTCGTATTTTCCATATCGAACCATATTTACTAGCTACGAGACACATCAATTAGATGAGCAATTTCTTGGTTGAGTTTTTACACGAGCATCGGAAGGGCTCGGAATTACCTTTTGACGGCGCCGTTCCTCGTCTTGGCGTATCCAGCCAACTTGAGCTTCAACCTCTCAACCTTTTCTTTCTCAAGCTCCTCTTCAATCTCATGCGAACATCTTCCGACGGATCGTCGAGTGTGGCGGCGATAGCGTTCTCGGGTCGATGTCGCTCCCGTTCTTGGACTCGGTACTCATCGTGTAGCTCTTCTTCTTCTCGTCCCCAGCGGAGTCGCCAATTGTGTTGGCACGGAAAATCGCCGCGCAACACTAGGATAACCGTCGTGCTTTCGTGACGACGAACGATTGCTTTACGAGAAAAGCAACAAAGATTCCCTTGCTTTCATGGAGGAGATGACCGTTTACAGCGCAAAGCGGCAAAGATTAACAAACCCTAGGGCTGCTAGGGCTCGGCGGAAATGCGACGAGAAAATAGGCGTCGTGAAAAAGTAATGTTTGTATTGATAGATCGATTGCATGGGGTTTTCCAATCGGCCGTGTCCTTATAAATAAGATCGCTGGACTTTGCGTATACAAGGCAGGACTTGGTTCCGTAGCATGCCTTGCCGTACAGAATACAACTCCAAAACTAAAACCGAACAGGACTTGATTCGGTTACCATGTAACATCGTTCAAAAATATACTTGCCAATCTAAATGCGTAACAAATCTAGGCCATATCCACGTACATGCAGTCTTGCATATATAAATAAAGTATTCGACCCGTCGCCATCACACTAAATATAGTGGCTAAGCATATGTATAAATACCTTGAGCCCACCAAGAAAATATTAAATATTTAACAGCGTCATAAATCAAACTGGATAATGGCCATCAGGACTAAGCATACTTCTTCATATACGTAGATATATATCACTTGCATGCATCACGCCCATGGTCCAGTATAGCATATGCTTCTTCTTAAGACTTGTATCTTCACCTTCCATTAAATTTCCTGTGGCAATACTTCAACAATGTATTAATCGATCAGCTTGATAAATCATTGATTTAATTTGGCTCATCACATACTAAGTAGCCAAATTATACCATCAACACACCGTAAACCCTTATGGATAATTACTTGCAGTTGTTATTCTTACCGTCATCCCCAGTTGGTCTTGTTATTACAAGATACCCTGAAAAACTCGTCGTGGTTTCGATAATCCTCTGAGCTTACTGCCTTGTTGTTCTTTGTCACCTGAATACCCCTACGGTTAATTCTCGCACTTATCGAGTATCCGCTCATCCCCCAGTTGTTCATGTGTTACACAAAAGTCTTCGAAATACCATTCGATATTCCGAAAATCCTCAGCAACCTATTGATCTGGAATTTCTTGTTTGCTTTCATTATGATTAATCCCATAAGTATAGTAATCATATTGGCATCCTTTGTCACCATCATTTTTGAGTCCGTCGATTCAATACGTTGTGAATGTTCACAATCATCAGTCGAGTCCTAGGATTATCTTTCCGGCTCAGACGTCACTTTGAACATGAGCTGGTTCTCGACCAAACTATCTGTCATCGATTGTGCCTCTGGTATATTCAATTGATCCATCCTTGATCAGAACGTCTGCTTCTGATTCCTTGTTTTGGAAATCATAATTCCTTTGCATTTAAGCTTTGAATTATTCAGATGATTCCATAACCTGTTGCATTTGCATTCCTTCCTCTTCTGGTTGAGTATCGATACTCACATCAGATCCCTTGTGGACCATCAAGTCCTGTGTTGGATTGTTATCCGACAGTGTCCTTCACATTTGATCACTTTGTGAGTTCTTCCCCTGATACTTAATGCCTTTGTTAAGTTGTATCCTCTGCTTGGCCAACCATGCTCTGCTTTCGGGCTTGTGTTATTTACTCTTGAAACTTGTGGTATATGTTTCTAAGAAGCCCCTATGGGTTGAACATATGCCTTCTCTAAACCGTGTGAACCCGAAAGTTTTCACGAGTCATATTCTTCTGGTGCTTCGCTAGATAAAATTTCAACACTGCAACTTCATCGAACGTGAGAAGTGAATGAAAGGTTATGCATTGGAGAAGTGGGAGTCGACCTTGAACTTGTGTTCATGCCCATGGACACGATGTAGATCTTATCATTAAAGCTTCTCTTAAATTAATTATTCCTTTGGTATAAGTTCATCTTATATCTGGGATCTGGCCTTTTGCAATCGTGGTTCCGACCATGTTCTCTTTTAAATACCATTCCTTGTGCAAGTTTAAGCACTTGTCTTCTGTAGAGCAATACCCCAGTCCAACTTCTACTTTGATCTGTCATCGAGAATTACCCCCTGGTATCTCGAGATTATCATGGAACTGCGTAACTTCTTATGAGTTCTTCATCAAGTGCTACATTCCCACTGATTCCAATTTTTCACGGGCTCTGAGTTATTAAACACTCAAAGACACCAATAACTGAACCGAGTCCGCACTACGGTTCAACAACTCTTGATAGCTTCTATAAGTGCGAGCTTGTACCCGATCACATCATTCCTAGCCGGATCGGCTATATCATTATCATGCTAAATTTTAACTGTGCTACCGGGTCCTTCTTCTCGGAGCACAAATTTCGACGGTGAGCTAATCTTACAATCGATCTTCCTCGTCATACCGTTTGACCTTGTACAGCAAGCTTGATTTTGAGTTTGTGTCGTACCCATGGTTCCAATGACTTTTGGCTTCATCATTTCCGTTGACTTGATGTCATTGCCGATCAATTACATCTTCTCAAAACCTCTCGACAGATGTGTCGTGATCATCATCAACATTCTGGGGTCTTCCAAGATATCTATCGAATTCTTGATGAGAAATAGCATCCTTTGCCCTCGATGGTTTGGGTTATCATCCACAACATTATTGCATTCCCTCCAACACAAAAATTGTTCCTGTTTTGTGTTGTTCCTTGAGTTCCTTTCTATCCTACTTATGTTATGATTCTACCGCGGAGTATTACCATCTTTGATCTCAAGAATGTTGTGAGTATTGCTCCACCTCTTCAGAATTTTTGCTATAATGATACTTCTCACCATCACCATTCTTTCTTGGTCCTCGTGTTGATTCCAACTGGGGTACCCACAAGTGAACGGTGTTGTTTGGATTCTGCCCTCCTAGCAACCCTCTTAATGGTCGACCGTTCATTCTTAGACTATTAATTATTGAATCACCATTCTGACATTGGTCGTGCAACCCAACCCATATTTCGAGCGCACCTTTCAACCAATGTTTAATTGTGTATGTCTTCCTCGAGCTTACTTCCTTATATCATTTGATATGACAAATGTTATCTCCTTATCCACATAATTGTGGAGATCCATCTTTTGGATACCTCGATGAGTTATCGCTGAATCCATCAGTCACCTCCTCATACTCTTCTTGATTTAATGATGATCTCTTGTTTCGGAACTCGCTCCTGTAGTTCATTTCCCGAGAATCTTCGATGTCTTCTCGTCAATTTGTGTCGCACCTTTTCTCCTCGGGCGTCATGAGTTTGAGGTATCCTGACACCAATCAGATCTGAATCTCGGTCAGATATGATGGTTGGAACATATTTCCAAGAGTTATAACAATGGTCTTTATGTGACCCGGTAAGGTGATGTCGTGCCTAGCACACCTGGCCGGAGGCCCTATTGTTATGGTTTCCTTTTCAGTCAGGCTATCCTTTCTTCCATAAGGAAATTGTAAGACTTATTCTATAAGTTGTTCCTGACGAACCCTTTGTGTATCCAAAGTCTGATCTTTACTTGAAGACCATGCCAATGCTATCTGTAAGCATGACTATGGTACTCAAACATCAACAAGAGCATTGGAAGCGCAATGCTAAGTTTTCTTTATCCAAACACCGTTGTATGGGTAATGTCATGAAATTTCTCTCCCCTTACCTAAAGGGTTTTCTACATTATATCCTGCCACGCATATCATGCTCTGCTTGTCCTTGGGAAGGATATATCCCTGAAATATGTGTTTAAACACATTTTCCTTTCCATTATTACATTTAATATGATAATCATATTTTACTTTCCATTGGTTGTTTGAACCTTTCTTGTGATCTATATGATCTAAGCAGCAATATTCTCTGCTTATGTAAACTCCTCGGTGTACAATTACATCGGCAAGAACACTGTTACTATTGTTGATGACATTACGGTAGCCACCGATGGGCGAGAACCTTTCCTATTGGTCCGCCTCGTTCAGCGGCGGAAAATAGTTCTCCTTGTCCCTACGCCCTTAGTACCGATGTAGTTCTTGACATATAAGCGACAGGCTAACCTCTGACATGCCTTACTTGCATGATCGTGCAAGACATCACCGCCTTCCTACTTTTAACCCACATGGTGGGCCCATAACCCACAGTTCCACAGGATCGAAACCTGACTCTCCTATACCCCCTGTTTCCAAACTTATTCCTCGCGCTTGACTTCGTATTTAATTCACGGGCCACCTTCCTAGTGCTCTATACTGGTATCAGACGCAATACTTACTCTCGCTACTCTGAACCCCTTTCTCACCCTGGTTCATACTTCGGCCAACTATCTATCCGCTTGGAACCTCTCATTGTACCTTCGTACCTTACTCTCGATGTATTTTATATGTTCAACTCGGGAGATAATCTTATACTCATTCATGGGTTAACCCCAGATTGTTTCCCTCAAAAGCATTCTGTCGTAGCTGAGTTGCCCCTTATCCTTTCGTAAGTACGATGGAGTTCCCAAAGGAATAATGACAAGTTTATCATGATGCATTGGAATAAAGGATTGAAGACATCAACGGGAGGGATTAACTTCTTCGAGAAGATCCGTTAGAATATCATGACCAGAACTTTCCCCCTTACTCCCCTCTTAAATCTCGGGACGAGATTTCTTGTAGTGGAGGAGAATTGTGACGCCCGGATAATTAGGTTATAGTAAAACTCTGGTATTGATGCCATGTCACCACTCTTACTGTTGTAAACCTCGCGATGATTCAATCCCGTCCGAATTCAAAATTCAAAATCAAGGCAAACAATAAAAGTTTTCAAACATTAAAACTTAAATGTTCTATATGTGCCAAATATTGCATAAATAATTGTGGTGGAGAATCCACATTTTTATAAAGTATTTAATTTTACTAGAATAAATAAATAAACAACTTAAATTTTTTTTAGATAAATGCCCTTTATTAAATTCTAAAACATTAAACTATTTTATTTGAGGTTTAACCTTTTTGTGGCAGTGGTAAAACTAGTCACACTAATTTAGGTGCTTTTGGATATATTTTGTAAAACCAAAGTAATGAGCATAAAGATAAAACAGTAAAGCAAAATTATTAAAAGGAATAGAAAACAAAAAAAATGGAAAACAACTTTACCCCCATTGGGCCTCGGCCCAGTAGCCCTTAGTAGCTAGCCCACCCGTCGCCGAGGCCCAGCTCAACTCCCTCATAACCTAGCCCGCGCCACCTCCTCCTGAACTCCCCCACTCCCTCTCGTCCTCCCGTGCGCCCACCCACAAAGAGGCAAGAGCCCGACCTCCTCCGTCCCAGCGACCATGTCCGGCCGGCCTTCGCCGCCCGATCCGTCGCCCTTGACCCGAGCCGCCGAGGCGCCGCGGACCGTCACGCCTCGCCCCGGCCAGTACATCGAGCCGCCGCCCGAAGCTTCTTAGCGCCCCGCCGCCTTCGCCGCGCCCGGAGCCCGCGCCTCCCTCGCCGGACTCCTCCCGCTCCGCCGCTCGTCCCCGTCGTCCCCCCCGACCTTCCCCGAGCACCTTGCCCGTTCCCTACTCCCCATTATGAGCCCCTCCCCTCCTCTTTGTCCCGCACTCCGTCCCGCCCGCGGTCACCGCCCAGCCACGCCCGATGCATGCTGCGCGCGCGCACGCGCCGCTCCCTCTTCCCCTTCCGCTCCTGTCCGCCTTGGCCGGCGCTCTCCTCCGCCCCGACCGGTGCCCGGGGCCAACCGGGGGATCACCTTCGCCCACCTCCCCTGCTCTTGTGCTCGTCGCCCGGGGCCGTGCCCCGCACGCCCGCCTCTGGCTTCCACCGCCACCGCGCCTCGCCCGTCCGCCTACGCCGCGTTGTCGCTTCGCCCGGCTACCTTGCAGCCCAAAACTCCGGTCCCGCTTGAGCCAGCCCGCTGCTTCCGCCGTGGCCGCCCGGCCAACTTCGCGATTCGGCGGAAGCAGTCGGGCCTCGAGCCCCCAGCTGCGTGGCCTCCCCACATCGCCACCGCTTCCCCGACCTCCCTTGCGGCCTGCTGACCACAGCATGCCGCGCCTCGCCGGTCACGACCTCGCCCCCCACGCCCGGCGATCTCGCTCCATTAGGTCAGCCCAGCAGTCGCCCAGCCTTCAGGCTCTGCCGATGCACCGAATCGCCCAACACCCGTTTGGCCACATGCAGGCCTTGCCAAGCAGGGGCCCTTTATAAGCAGGGGCCTTTGCCAAGAACAAAATAATAATAATAAATGAAAATGAAATTAGTAAAAGTAATAATTAATTAATTAGTGAATTAATTAAGTTAATTAATTTGGTTTAACTAAATTAATTAGAATTAGTTAACCTAATCAGGTAATTAAGCTAACTAACCTGTTTAGTTAATCTCAGTCAATGACAAATGGGACCCACATCGGGTTGACCAGGTCAGCGGTCAGCGTTATTCTTGACGCCATCTTGGCGTCGGCAAACACTATTCTGGATAATGTTAATTTAATTAATAATTAATAAATTAGAAAATGATTTAAACTTTAAAAATTAATATAAATTAAACCATAACTTTCGGATGAAAATACTTTGTTCATGAAAGTTGCTCGGATCGGCGAGGCGAATCCGGATCGCGATCCGTTAAATCGCCACACATCCTAGCATAGCAAACCGCAACTTTCCCCTTGGTTCATCTGTCCGAAAGCGAAACACGGAATACTTTCCCGGATGTTTTCCCCCTTCGTCGGTATCACTTACTACCGCGTTAGGGCATACCTAGCACCGCGTATTGCCTCATTATGTTTTGTGGTGCTTTGTTTGCTCCTTATTTACCGTTTCTTCCCCCTCTTCTTCTCCGGTAGCCACCGAGTACGACTACATCACCGACGACCCTTCTCCCTGTACAACAGAGCTTCCAGGAAAACCCCCCCTTTGATCACCAAATATCGCCTACTCTTCTCTATCTGCTTGCATTAGAGTAGTGTAGCATATTCTGCTTTCGATTAATCCTATCTTCTGCATAGCTTGTCCTTGCTACTCTTTTGTTACCTTTACCTTTATCCTCTTGCTTAGTATAGGATGCTAGTGTTCCATCGGTGGCCCTACACTCTTGTCATCTACCATGCTATACTCTTTGGGCTGTGATCACTTCGGAGGTGATCACGGGCATATACTATATACTTTACACTATTACATTACATGATCTTGTTAGGAGATGGGGGCTGAAAGGACGGTGACTCCATCCCGATAGAGGTGGGCACTGGCTTCAGCGGCCCCGGTATTGTTGTGGCGGCGGCAGGGCAGGTTGACACCACCTAGGAGAGAGGTGGGCTGGCCTGGTCGGCGTTCGCGGATACTAATCACGCTTGAGATCTTGGTATTTGATCTGAGTCGGCCATTTGGTCTATCGCACTAACCAACTACAGGGGAGCGATTATGGGCACTTTCGACATCGTGGTATTAGCGAAGCGCCGTGGCGTCGGCGGCGGCGGCAGCGCCAGATTGGACTGGGCGCACATAGGCTAGGTCTGCTTCGGCAGCGTCATAGCGTGCGGGTGTGCTAAGGCGATGGGCCCGGACCCTGTCGCAGCAGATTTAGACCGGCGTCTTGACCTCTCTGTTGAGCCTAGGTGGGGCTGCGGCGTGTTGATCTTCAGCGGCGGGCATGACCCGAGAAAGTGTGTCCGGCCAAATGGGATCAAGCGTGTTGGGTTATGTGGTGCACCCTGCGGTGATTAATCTATTGAATAGCCGTGATCTTTGGTAACAGGGCGACTTGGGTTGTACCTTGACCTTATGACAACTAGAACCGGATACTTAATAAAATACACCCTTCCAAGTGCGGATACAACCCGGTGGTCGCTCTCTCTCGGGAGTTACGAGGAGGATCGCGGGTAGGATTATGCTATGCGATGCTACTTGGAGGACTTGATCTCTCTCTTCTACATGTTGCAAGGCGGAGGCTGCGAGCGTAGTCTTGACGGGATTAGCTATCCCCTCTTATTACGGCATTACTGCGTTCAGTCCAGATATGGCCCTTTACACATATATCCATGCATATGTAGTGTAGCTCCTTGCTTGCGAGTACTTTGGATGAGTACTCACGGTTGCCTTGTCCCCCCTTTTCCCCCTTTCTTTACTCGGTTGCTGCGACCAGACGATGGAGCCAGGCGCGGCCACCGTCGATGGCGACTACTACTGGGCGCCTACTACTACATGCAGCCCGTGGGCGGCGACCAGGAGTAGTTGGGAGGATCGAGGCAAGAGGCATGCACCTCTTCGATCTGCATCCCGGTTTGTGCTAGCCTTCTTAAGGCAAACTTGTTTAACTTATATACGTACTCAGATATTGTTGCTTCCGCTGACTTCGTCTATGATCGAGCACTTGTATTCGAGCCCTCGAGGCCCCGGCTTGTATTATGATGCTTGTATGACTTATTTATGTTTTAGAGTTGTGTTGTGATATCTTCCGTGAGTCCACGATCTTGATCGTTATTGCGTTTGCGTGCATGATTAGTGTACGATTGAATCGGGGGCGTCACAGCAATCATCTCCAGAGAAGTGGACGCCGTGAGGGTGAGCACAAGAGTCATCGCGCCGTGAGTGTAACACAGGATCCTCTTTACGAGAGTCCAATGGGAGTCACGAGGGGCGTGCATGTGGAGACACACCTGCTGAACAGCATACTGGAGATCCGGCCTAGTGAGAGTCAGATATTGAAGAGCGTCGACGATAGACCGGTAGAAAGGAGCATCCGATGCTGGTGAGCCCTCAAGAACAGAAACCTTGGCCTTCGTGTCAACAGGAGTAGCAACAGGGTGACAGTTGAGCATGCCAACACGCTCAAGGAGCTCGTGTGCATACTTCTTTGATGAAGAAAGAAGTTGTCCGGTCGCCGAACAACCTCAATGCCAAGGAAATAATGTAGAGCACCCAAGTCCTTGATGGCAAACTTGTCACGCAGCCGAAGAGTAATCTGCTGAAGAAGAGCTACGGAAGAGGCCGTCAGGATAATGTCGTCGACGTAAAGGAGCAAATATGCAGTCGTGTCACTGTGGCGATAGACAAACAGCGAGGCATCCGAACGAGTGACGCTAAAGCCCAGTGTCTGAAGAAACCCGACGATCCGCTGGTACCAAGCGTGGGGTGCTTGCTTGAGCCCGTAGAGAGACCGGGACAGCAAACACACATGACCAGGAAGAGATGTGTCGACGAAACCGGTGGGCTGCTCACAATAAACCTGCTCCTCAAGATGGTTGTGGAGGAAGGTGTTGGAAACATCCATCTGATGAACTAGCCAGCCTTGGGACATCGCAAGCTAGAGGACGGTGCGGATCGTGCCCGGTTTGACAACCGGGGCAAACGTCTCAGTGAAGTCAGCTCCAGCGCACTGTCGAAAACCACGAACCACCAAGCGAGCCTTGTAGCGCTCAAGTGTGCCATCTGAGCGGGTCTTGTAGCGAAAGACCCACTTGCTGGTGATGACATTGCCGCGAGGAGGCCGGGGAACCAGTGTCCAGGTTGTTGGGTAACGTAGTAATTTCAAAAAAAAAATCCTACACACATGTAAGATCATGGTGATGCATAGCAACGAGAGGAGAGAGTGTTGTCTACGTACCATCATAGACCACTAGCGTAAGCGTTATGACAACGCGGTCGATGTAGTCATACGTCTTCATGATCGATCGATCTAGCACCGAAGGTACGACACCTCCGCGATCTGCACACGTTCTGCTCGGTGACGTCCCACGAACTCACGATCCAGCAGAGTGTCGGGGAAGAGCTTCGTCAGCAAGACGGCGTGATGATGGTGATGATGAAGCTACCGGCACAGGGCTTCGCCTAAGCACTACGACGATATGACCGAGGTGGATTATGGTGGAGGGGGGCACCGCACACGGCTAAGAATAATGTCAACTTGTGTGTTCTAGGGTGCCCCCTGCCCTCGTATATAAAGGAGCAAGGGGGAGGCCGGCCGACCTTAGGGCGCGCCACGGAGGGGGAGGAGTCCTCCTCCTAGTAGGAGTAGGTCTCCCCCTTTCCTAGTCCAACTAGGAAGAGGAAGGGGGAAGGAAGGAGAGAGGGAGAGGGAGAGGGAAAGAGGGGCCCCGCCCCCTCCCCTAGTCCAATTCGGACTCCCCATGGGGGGGGGGCGCCACCTCCTGGGCTGCTGCCGTCTCTCTCCCCTAAGGCCCACTAAGGCCCAATACTTCCCCGAGGGGTTCCGGTAACCCCTCCGGCACTCCGGTTTTCTCCAAAATCACCCGGAACACTTCCAGTATCCGAATATAGATGTCCAATATATCAATCTTTATGTCTCGACCATTTCGAGACTCCTCGTCATGTCCGTGATCATATCCGGGACTCGGAACTATCTTCAACACATCAAAACCCATAAACTCATAATACCGATCGTCACCGGACGTTAAGCGTGCAGACCCTACGGGTTCGAGAACTATGTAGACATGACCGAGACACGTCTCCGGTCAATAACCAATAGCGGAACCTGTATGCTCATATTGGCTCCTACATATTCTACGAAGATCTTTATCGGTCAAACCGCATAACAACATACGTTATTCGCCTTGTCATCGGTATGTTACTTGCCCGAGATTCAATCGACGGTATCTCGATACCTAGTTCAATCTCGTACCGGCAAGTCTCTTTACTTGTTCCATAAAGCATCATCCCGCAACTAACTCATTAGTCACATTGCTTGCAAGGCTTATAGTGATGTGCATTACCGAGAGGGCCTAGAGATACCATCGGAGACACCTGTAGAGCAACTTCATAATCACCCAATTACGTTGTGACGTTTGGTAGCACACAAAGTGTTCCTCCGGTATTCCGGAGTTGCATAATCTCATAGTCATAGGAACATGTATAAGTCATAAAGAAAGCAATAGCAACATACTAAACGATCAAGTGCTAAGCTAACATAATGGGTCAAGTCAATCACATCATTCTCAAATGATGTGATCCCGTTAATCAAATGACAACTCATGTCTATGGCTAGGAAACGTAACCATCTTTGATTCAATGAGCTAGTCAAGTAGAGGCATACTAGTGACACTCTGTTTGTCTATCTATTCACACATGTACTAAGTTTTCGTTTAATACAATTCTAGCATGAATAATAAACATTTATCATGATATAAGGAAATATAAATAATAACTTTATTATTGCCTCTAGGGCATATTTCCTTCAGTCTCCCACTTGCACTAGAGTCAACAATCTACATTACACAGTAATGATTCTAACACCCATGCATGGAGTCTTGGTGCTGATCATGTTTTGCTCGTGAGAGAGGCTTAGTCAAGAGGTTTGCAACATTCAGATCCGTATGTATCTTGCAAATCTCTATGTATCCCTCCTTGACTTGATCGCGGATGAAATTGAAGCGTCTCTTGATGTGCTTGGTTCTCTTGTAAAATCTGGATTCCTGTGCCAAGGCAATTGCACCAGTATTGTCACAAAAGATTTTCATTGGACCTAATGCACTAGGTATGGCACCTAGATCGGATATGAACTACTTCATCCAGACTCCTTCATTTGCTGCTTCCAAAGTAGCTATGTACTCCGCTTCACATGTAGATCCCGCCACGACGCTTTGCTTAGAACTGCAACAACTGACATCTCCACCGTTCAATATAAATACGTATCCGGTTTGTGACTTAGAGTCATCCGGATCGATGTCAAAGCTTGCATCGGCGTAACCATTTCTGACGAGCTCTTTGTCACCTCCATAAGCGAAAACATATCCTTAGTCCTTTTCGGTACTTTAGGATGTTCTTGACGCTGTCGATGATCCACTCTGGATTACTTTGGTGCCTCCCTGCTAAACTAATAGCAAGGCACACATCAGGTCTGGTACACAACATTGCATACATGATAGAGCCTATGGCTGAAGCATAGGGAACACCTTTCATTTTCTCTCTATCTTTTGCAGTGCTCGGGCATTGATTCTGACTCAACATCACACCTTGTAACACAGGCAAGAATGCTTTCTTTTCTTGATCCATCTTGAAATTCTTCAAAAATTTATCAAGGTATGTGCTTTGTGAAAGTCCATTTAAGCGTCTTGATCTATCTCTATAGATCTTGATGCCCAATATATAAGCAGCTTCACCGAGGTCTTTCATTGAAAAAAATCTTATTCAAGTATCCTTTTATGCTATCTAGAAATTCTATATCATTTCCAATCAACAATATGTCATCCACATATAATATTAGAAATGCCACAGAGCTCCCACTCACTTTCTTGTAAATACAGGCTTCTCCAAAAGTCTGTATAAAACCATATGCCTTGATCACACCATCAAAACATTTATTCCAACTCTGAGATGCTTGCATCAGTCCATAAATGGATCGTTGGACCTTGCACACTATGTTAGCATCCTTAGGATCGATAAAACCTTCAGGTTGCATCATATACAACTATTCTTCCAGAAATAATTCAAGAATGCAGTCTTTACATCCATTTGCCAAATTTCATAATCATAAAATGCGGCAATTGCTAACATGATTCGGACGGACTTAAGCATCGCTACGGGTGAGAAGGTCTCATCGTAGTCAACTCCTTAAACTTGTCAAAAACCTTTCGCAACAAGTCGAGCTTTGTAGACAGTAACTTTACCGTCAGCGTCTGTCTTCTTCCTGAAGATCCATTTATTCTCGATGGCTTGCCGATCATCGGGCAAGTCAATCAAAGTCCACACTTTGTTCTCATACATGGATCCCATCTCAGATTTCATGGCCTCAAGCCATTTTGCGGAATCTGGGCTCATCATCCCTTCCTCATAGTTCGTAGGTTCGGCATGGTAAAGTAACATGACCTCCAGAACAGGATTACCGTACCACTCTAGTGCGGATGTTACTTTGGTTGACCTACGAGGTTCAGTAGTAACTTGATCTGAAGTTACATGATCATCATCATTAGCTTCCTCACTAATTGGTGTAGGAGTCACAGGAACAGATTTCTGTGACGAACTATTTTCCAATAAGGGAGCAGGTACAATTACCTCATCATGTTCTACTTTCCTCCCACTCGTTTCTTTCGAGAGAAACTCCTTCTCTAGAAAGGATCCATTCTTAGCAAAGAATGTCTTGCCTTCAGATCTGTGATAGAAGGTGTACCCAATAGTTTCTTTACGGGTATCCTATGAAGATTTACTTCTCCGATTTGGGTTCGAGCTTATTATGTTGAAACTTTTTCACATAAGCATCGCAGTCCCAAACTTTAAGAAACGACAGCTTAGGTTTCTCGCCAAACCACAGTTCATACGGTGTCATCTCCATGCATTTAGATGGTGCTCTATTTAACGTGAATGTAGCTGTCTCTAATGCATAACACCAAAACGATAGTGGTAGATCGCTAAGAGACATCATAGATCGCACCATATCTAATAAAAATCTGATTCTGACGTTCGGACACACCATTACACTGTGGTGTTCCAGGTGGCGTGAGTAGTGAAACTATTTCACATTGTTTTAACTGAGGGCCAAACTCGTAACTCAAATATTTTACCTCTGCGATCATATCGTAGAAACTTTTATTTTCTTATTACGATGATTCTCCACTTCACTCTGAAATTTTTGAACTTTTCAAACATTTCAGACATGTGTCTCATCAAGTAGATATACCCATATCTGCTCAAATCATCTGTGAAGGTCAGAAAATAATGATACTTGCCACGAGCCTTAACACTCATTGGACTGCATACATCAGTATGTATTATTTCCAATAAGTTAGTAGCTTGCTCCATTGTTCCGAAGAACGGCGTTCTAGTCATCTTGCCCATGAGGCATGGTTCGCAAGCATCAAAATGATTCATTAATCAAGTGATTCCAAAAATCCATCAGCATGGAGTTTCTTCATGCGCTTTACACCAATATGACCTAAACGGCAGTGCCACAAATATGTTGCACTATCATTATTAACTTTGCATCTTTTGGCATCAATATTATGAATATGTGTACCACATGATCGAGATTCAATAAACCATTCATATTGGGTGTCTGACCATAGAAGGTTTTATTCAAATAAACAGAACAACAATTATTCTCTAACTTAAATGAATAACCGTATTTGCAATAAACATGATCTAATCATATTCATGCTCAACGCAAGCACCAAAGAACATTTATTTAGGTTCAACACTAATCCCGAAGATAGAGGGAGTGTGCGATGGTGATCATATCAATCTTGAAAGCACTTCCAACACACATCGTCACCTTGCCCTTAACTAGTCTCTATTATTCTGCAACACCTGTTTCAAGTTACTAATCATAGCAACTGAACCGGTATCAAATATCGAGGTGTTGCTTATGAGCACTAGTAAAGCACAAATCAATAATATGTATATAAAATATACCTTTGTTCACTTTGCCATCCTTCTTATCAACCATATACCTGGGGCAGTTCCGCTTCCAGTGACCAGTCCCTTTGTAGTAGAAGCACTCAGTTTCAGGCTTAGGTCCAGACTTGGGCTTTTTCACTTGAGCAGCAACTTGCTTGTCGTTCTTCTTGAAGTTCCCCTTCTTCCCTTTGCCCCTTTACTTGAAACTAGGGGTCTTGTTAACCATCAACACTTGATGCTCTTTCTTCATTTCTACCTTCGTCGATTTCAGCATCGCGAAGAGCTCGGGAATTACTTTCGTCATCCCTTGCATATTATAGTTCATCACGAAGTTCTAGTAACTTGGAGATAGTGACTAGAGAACTTTGTCAATAACTATATTATCTAGAAGATTAACTCCCACTTGATTCAAGCAATTGTAGTACCCAGACAATATGAGCACATGCTCACTGGTTGAGCCATTCTCCTACATCTTATAGGCAAAGTACTGTCAGAGGTCTTATACCTCTCGACAAGGGCATGAGTCTGAAATATTAATTTCAACTCTTGGAACATCTTATATGGTCCGCGGCGTTCAAACATTTTTGAAGTCCCGGTTCTAAGCCGTAAAGCATGGTGCACTAAACTATCAAGTAGTCATCATACCGAGCTTTTGTCAAAACATTCATAATGTCTGCATCTGCTCCTGCAATAGGTCTATCACCTTGCGGTGTATCAAGGACATAATTCATCTGTGCAGCAATGAGGAAAATCCTCAGATCACGGACCAAGTCCATATCATTGCTACTATCATCTTTCAACTTATATTTCTCTAGGAACATATAAAAAAATAAACGGGGAGCTACATCGTGAGCTATTGATCTACAACATAGATATGCTAATACTACCAGGACTAAGTTCATGATAAATTAAAGTTCAATTAATCATATTACATAAGAACTCCCACTTAGATCGACATCCCTCTAGTCATCTAAATGATCACGTGATCCAAATCAACTAAACCATGTCAGATCATCATGTGAGATGGAGTAGTTTTCAATGGTGAACATCACTATGTTGATCATATCTACTATATGATTCACGCTCGACCTTTCGGTCTCCAGTGTTCCGAGGCCATATCTGCATATGCTAAGCTCGTCAAGTTTAACCCGAGTATTCTGCGTGTGCAAAACTTTCTTTCACCCGTTGTATGTGAACGTAGAGCTTATCACACCCGATCATCACATGGTGTCTCGGCCGACATTATGCATAATGGTGCATACTCAGGGAGAACACTTATACCTTGAAATTTACAGAGAGATCATCTTATAAAGCTACCGCCGAACTAAGCAAAATAAGATGTATAAAAGATAAACATCACATGCAATAAAAATTTGTGGTATGATATGGCCATCATCATCTTGTGCTTTTGATCTCCATCTCCAAAGTACTGTCATGATCTCCATTGTTACCGGCATGGCACCATGATCTCCATCATCTTGATCTTTTATCAACGTGCCATCACATGGTCGTCTCACCAGCTATTGCTTTTGCAACTATTGCTATCGCATAGCAATAAAGTAAAGCAATTACATGGCACTTGCTTCTTATGCAATAAAGAGACAACCATAAGGCTCCTGCCAGTTGCCGATAACTTTAACAAAACATGATCATTTCATACAAAAATTTATATCTCATCACGTCTTGACCATATCACATCACAACATGCCCTGCAAAAACAAGTTAGATGTCCTCTACTTTGTTGTTGCAAGTGTTACGTGGCTGCTACGTGCTGAGCAAGAACCGTTCTTACCTACGCATCAAAACCACAACGATTTTTCGTCAAGTATGTGTTGTTTTAACCTTCACAAGGAACGGGCGTAGCCACACTCGATTCAACTAAAGTTGGAGAAACTGACACACGCCAGCCACCTGTGTCCGAAGCACGTCGGTAGAACCAGTCTCGCGTAAGCGCACGCGTAATGCCGGTCCGGGCCGCTTCATCCAACAATACCGCCGAATCAAAGTATGACATGCTGGTAAGCAGTATGACTATTATCGCCCACAACTCACTTGTGTTCTAATCGTGCATATAACATCTACGCATAAACCTGGCTCGGATACCACTGTTGGGTAACGTAGTAATTTCAAAAAAAATCTTATGCACACGTAGGATCATGGTAATGCATAGCAACGATAGGGGAGAGTGTTGTCTACGTACCCTCATAGACCGTAAGCGGAAGCGTTATGACAACGCGGTTGATGTAGTCATACGTCTTCACGATCGACCGATCTAGCACCGAAGGTATGGTACCTCCGTGATCTGCACACATTCGGCTCGGTGACGTCCCACGAACTCACGATCCAGCAGAGTGTCGGGGAAGAGCTTCGTCAGCACGACGGCGTGATGACGGTGATGATGAAGCTACCGGCGCAGGGCTTCGCCTAAGCACTACGACGATATGACCGAGGTGGATTATGGTGGAGGGGGGCACCGCACACGGCTAATAATAATGTCAACTTGTGTATTCTAGTGTGCCCCTGAGGGAGTCCTGGACTAAGGGGTCCTCGGGCGTCCGGCCTGTTAGCCATGGGACTCTCCTTGGCGTGGAAGGCAAGATTGGCGATCAACTGTGTAGATTGCCTTCTCTATAACTGACTTTGTGTATCCCTAGATCCCACCGGTGTCTATATAAACCGGAGGGTTAGGTCTATAGGACCGGATACTCATTACCATATTCATACATGCTAGACTTCTAGGGTTTAGCCATTACGATCTCGTGGTAGATCAACTCTTGTAATACTCATATTTATCTAGATCAATCAAGCAGGAAGTAGGGTATTACCTCCATAGAGAGGGCCCGAACCTGGGTAAACATCGTGTCCCCCGTCTCCTGTTACCATCGATCCTAGATGCACAGTTCAGGACCCCCTACCCGAGATCCGCTGGTTTTGACACCGACTTTGGTGCTTTCATTGAGAGTTCCACTATGCCGTCGTCAAAAGGGTTGATGGCTCGCCTTGTCGTCAAGGAAAACATCACCTTCGGAGGAGCCCTGGCCCTAGGCCAAATCCTCCGACTGGGAAGCTTCGTCATGACCGCCTGTTCGGCCCTAAAGCCGATGATGACCTCTCGGCTCATCGAAAATTGCCTCCGCGTTGATCCCGAATCCTCCGAAAGGATGGATCCGATGGAGCTAGCGTCTCTAAACGAACTCCTAGATCGCATCGCCGCCTTGGGAGTCGCCAAAGACTACGATCGGATTGGGCTTAAACCCGACCAGAGAGAGATTAAAACTCCGCCGATCACCCAACAGATAGCGGTAGTCGAGGAGCAAGACAACTCTTCCTCCATGTTGAGGACGAACTATGTTCGGATCTCCGATCTCGAAGAGCCGGATACTCACCGGCAAAAAGACGCGCCTTGTTCTCCGGACATAGAATCGGATGGCAAGCCCAAAAAACCAGTTGATATCTCGGAGCCCGAACTGTTAAATCTGGAAGATTTTCTGACTCCGAATCCAAAGTTGCGCCAGGGTTCGGATTTAAAGCCACCCACCCACCCAAACATAAGCTCTCTCATGAGAGGAAACGGTCCATCACTTCTAGGCCAGATTCCTCCTTGTCAAAAACAAGATTAAAGATTGCCGCGACGAAGACGTGATCTCAGCGTTCCGCAACAACTGCACGGACGAAGGAGTCCTTAATGCCCTCAATCAATGTCACATATCACACTTTGCTGACTTGGCAACTATCGTACAAAAGTACAGCGCAATGGAAAGCACTTGGAAAACTCAGGCGGCTCGCTGGGACTCATCGGTCCCTACTCCACCTCCCGTTCAGGCGAAAAGGGCGCACCCTCGTGGCACGCCTGGTCCAATAGTAAAGAAATATAAGCCCATTATGGGGCGCGGAACCGTTCTGGAAGGATGACTCGATGGGCCATGCAAAATACACATAACACCGGATAACACGCCAACCCACAGCCTTAGAGCATGTTGGGTACTCCGGTGATGTCTACCACGCAACCTTCTCCTTATAGATGTTGTTGGGCCTCCAAGTGCAGAGGTTTGTAGGACAGTAGCAAATTTCCCTCAAGTGGATGACCTAAGGTTTATCAATCCATGGGATGCGTAGGATGAAGATGGTCTCTCTCAAGCAACCCTGCAACCAAATAACAAAGAGTCTCTTGTGTCCCCAACACACCCAATACAATGGTAAATTTTATAGGTGCACTAGTTCGGCGAAGAGATGGTGATACAAGTGCAATATGGATAGTATCCGTGGGTATGATTATATGATATGCATCACACAATCTCAGATTCATCTATTCAACCAACACAAAGTACTTCAAAGAGAGCCCCAAAGTTTCTACCGGAGAGTCAAGACGAAAATGTGTGCCAACCCCTATGCATAAGTTCATTGAACCCGCAAGTTGATCACCAAAACATACATCAAGTAGATCACGTGAATATCCCATTGTCACCACAGATAAGCACGGCAAGACATACATCAAGTGTTCTCAAATCCTTAAAGACTCAATCCGATAAGATAACTTCAAAGGGAAAACTCAATCCATTACAAGAGAGTAGAGGGGGAGAAACATCATAAGATCCAACTATAATAGCAAAGCTCACGATACATCAAGATCGTACCACCTCAAGAACACGAGAGAGAGAGAGAGAGATCAAACACATAGCTACTGGTACATACCCTCAGCCCCAAGGGTGAACTACTCCCTCCTCGTCATGGAGAACGCCGGGATGATGAAGATGGCCACAGGTGAGGGTTCCCCCCTCTGGCAGGGTGCCGGAACAGGGTCCCAATTGGTTTTCGGTGGCTCTGGAGGTTTGCGGCGGCGGAACTCCCGGTCTAGGTTTATTTCTGGAGGTTTCTGTATTTATAGGAATTTTTGGCGTAGGTTTCACGTCAGGGGGGGTCTTCGGGCTGTCCACGAGGTAGGCCCACGCACCTGGGGGTGGTGGGCGCGCCCCCCACCCTCGTGGGCATCTCGGGACTCCTCAGGCCCAACTCCGATGCTCCGTGGTCTTCTTTTGGTCCTTAAAAAATCATCAAAAATTGGCACGTCAATTGGACTTCGTTTGGTATTCCTTTTCTGCGATACTCAAAAACAAGGAGAAAACAGAAACTGGCACTGGGCTCTAGGTTAATAGGTTAATCCCAAAAATCATATAAAATAACATACAAATGCATATAAAACATCCTAGATGGATAATATAATAGCATGGAACAATCAAAAATTATAGATACATTGGAGACGTATCATCCGGCAAGTGGCCAAGAGTAGCGAGGATATCCTCACCCAGAATACCCTAGAACAACCCCCCACGAAGACAACAACCTTAAAGTATTGAAGGCTTCGAGACATTTGTTTCAAACAATAGGTGCAAAAGGGCAATCCGCGAACTCACCGAAGTCTGCCAAATCGCAACAATAAACCCTTGGAACAACACGGCTATAACTTCTAATGCCGGTGACGAACCAAAATACAGGACAATTCGAGCACCAGCCGCCCTGGTCCTCAGTCCAAGTGTGGACAGCTTTCGGCTCACCAAGATCCTCATGGACGGCGGCAGTGGACTAAACCTCATTTATCAGGACACACTCCACAAAATGGAAATAGACAGGTGCCGCATTTGAGCAAAGCAGCAGGAACTTCCGAGGAATCATTCCCAGTCGGGAGGTGCGGTGTGCGGGGAAAATCACACTTGACGTGGTATTCGGCACGCCGGAGAATTATCAGTCCGACGAGGTAACCTTCCAAGTGGCCCCTTTCAACAGCGGATATCACGCTCTCTTGGGGCGAAACGCATTTACACGCTTCCAAGCTATACCTCACTACGGGTATATGAAGCTTAAGATGCCCGGGCCCAACGGCATAATTACTCTTGCCAGTGATCCGGACACAACACTCCACGCCGAAAACAAATCTGCATCCCTAGCCCTTGAGGCATTATCTGAGGCCCTCGCGGCCGAAGAATTAACCGCACTACGCTCCACTATGGACAGGGACGACGTGATCCTAGACAAACGGCCCAAATCCACCTCCTTCAAACCGGCAGAAGAAATAGTCAAATTCCAAGTCCATCCAACGGACCCCAAGAAGACAGCATCCGTTGGTGCACAACTAGACCCGACGGTCGACGCCGCGCTACGAGAGTTCCTGTGCGAGAACTGGGATATATTCACCTGGCACCCCTTGGATATGCCAGGAATCCCACGTGAGTTGGCTGATCACAGCCTCAATATATTGAAGGGATACAAGCCGGTCAAGCAGACACTACGGCGTTTTTCTGAACCCAAACGTCAAGCTATGGGCGAAGAGTTAGCCAAGCTAATTGAAGCCGAATTCATTAGAGAAATAAAACAACTAGACTGGCTGGCAAACCTGGTGATGGTGCCAAAGAAGGATAAATCCTGGCGCCTGTGCGTCGATTTCAAAGACCTCAATAAGGCCTGCCCTAAGGATCCCTTCCCCCTCCCCCGCATTGACCAGATCATTGACGCTACCGCAGGGCACGACTCACTATGCTTCCTCGACGCGTATTCTGGATACCATCAAATCAAAATGAAGGAGTCCGACCAAGCCGCAACGGCATTCATTACCCATATGGGCCATTTGCTTCAACACCATGCCCTTTGGGCTCGAAAACGCTGGCGCCACTTACCAACGCATGATTCAAACATGCTTGGAGAAACAGATCGGCAAAACAGTTGAAGCATATGTGGATGACGTCGTCATCAAAACCAAGCACGTTGAGTCGTTGATTAACGATTTACGCCTTACATTCGACAACCTCCGTACATACGACATTAAGTTGAATCCGGAAAAATGTGTTTTCGGTGTTCCAGCCGGAAAACTGCTGGGCTTCATTGTTTCCAATAGAGGAATTGAGGCAAATCCAACCAAAATCCGATCTTTGTCACAACTGGCTACGCCAACAGACCTTAAACAGGTCCAAAAACTTGCAGGATGTGTGGCAGCTTTAAGCCGCTTTATCTCCAGATTGGGAGAAAAAGCCTTGCCACTATACTGCCTTCTTCGACACACCGACCACTTCGAGTGGATGGACGCGGCAATGGTCGGACTGGAGGAAATAAAGGCCCTTTTGGCAACTAACCCAATCCTGGCCGCCCCGAACACCGGCGAACCCATGTTATTATATATATCGGCAACACACCAGGTGGTGAGCGCCGTGCTCGTCGTCGAGCGAGAACAGGACAGACACAAATACCCGCTTCAGAAGCCCGTATACTATGTGTCCACTGTCCTACCCTCATTACCAAAAGATAGCATATGCGGTCTTCATGGCGTCCCAGAAGCTGCGACACTACTTTCAGGAGTGCTCGATCACGGTGGCTTCCGAAGTAACACTCAACAACATAATGAACAACCGCGATGCTACGGGCCGGATTGCCAAATGGGCCATTGAGCTCCTTCCATTTGACATTACATACAAACCGCGTCGAGCCATTAAATCCCAAGTACTGGCTGATTTCATCACCGAATGGACAAAGGCCGAACTCCCTAAAGAGTATGGCACGTATTCCAACTGGGTCATGTATTTCGATGGTTCCAAAATGCTGGCAGGGCTAGGAGCGGGGGTCGTGTCAACATCCCCCACCGAAGACGTAATTCAGTACGTACTCCAAATATTATATACAGACTCCAACAACGCAGCCGAATATGAGGCCTTATTACATGGACTTCGGATGGCCGTCTCCATGGGCATACAATTCCTGGAAGTGCGCGGGGATTCAAACCTCGCAATATCTCAAATAAACGGAGACTTTGATGCCAAAGATCCATAGATGGCAGCTTATCGTAATGCCGTTCTCAAAATGTCAGCTCGATTCGATGAGCTCGAGTTCCATCATGTGGCTCGGATGTCCACGCTCACATCGGCGCCAAGCGCGACCCCATCCCACCTAATATCTTTCTCTAAAGGCTTTTTAAGCCCTCCGTGGTGTGGCAAGGGGAGAGCGGCAACACCAGTCTGGATCCGACCACATCCCCAGATCCTGAACACACTAACATCATCGGAGGCTCATCCACCGAAATAACACCGTCAGCTCATCTTATAATGGCAGTCATTGCCGCATGGACGGAACCCTTCTTGGCCTACCTTAATAGGCGGGAGCTCCCTGAGGACCAGAATGAGGCTCGCCGCATTGTCCGGCGCTCCGAAGCCTACAAGGTTCACGAAGGAGAACTCTACAAGAAAAGTGCTACTTGAGTACTTCAAAGATGTATCTCCGTGGAGGAAGGGCTGCAGCTCTTGGCAGAAATTCACCCCGGCCTCGGTGGCCACCATGCCGCGGCTCGGGCCCTTGTAAGCAAGGCTTTTCGTACAGGCTTCTATTGGCCCACGGCCTGAGCAGACGCACAGGACCTCGTCTAACGTTGCGTCGGATGCCAACTCTTTGCCAACAAAGCCATATGCCCCCACTGCCCTCCAACAATCCCCATCACCAGGCTTTTGCGGTTTGGGGATTGGATATGGTTGGACCCCTTAATGGTGGAAGCCATAAGAAGAAATATCTACTTGTCATGGTAGATAAATTCACTAAGTGGATACACTACAAAAAAAAGACACATCCGTGACAATTTGGGCCGAACGAATTTTTTTCTGTCATACATATGACACTTCAATGACGATAATTGTGAAAAAACCCGGTATCATCATAGATGTGGTGGGCTCCTACTTCTATGACAAAAAATCATGACAGAAAATGGGCTTTTAAGTCCAGGCGGGCGGAGGCGCAGCTGCATGACATTCTTTGGGCCGTCCATGGCGGAAAAAACCGTGGTAGAAGCGAGGCGGCGAAAATTCGGGGAGTTCCGGTTACGGTGGGAGGTCGGAGGCGAAGCGATCGCGCTCTCTCGTACACATACGTGCGTGTGTGCGAGGCATTGGGCTCTAACGAACCCGGCGATTGCCTTTGCAAGCTACGCGTTCTGGAACCCGGCGATCGATCGATGGCTATTAATCGAACCCGATCGAGTGATTCGCCGCTCTGCTGCTAAGCGAAGCCGATCGATTGGATGAGCGATGAGTGTTGTGGGGGGGTTTGGATGAGCAGTGGCGGTGGCATTGCCTCTGGATGAACAGGACCCGTGGTGTGGTGGAGGGCTGGATGGGCGTGAGCGGTGGAGGGTGCCCATGGAGGGTGGTTGAGCAGGACCCGTGGTGTGGAGGCTGGATGAGCGATGAGCGGTGGAGGGGTTCCGTGGAGGGTTGGTTGAACAGGACCCGTGGTGTGGAGGGCTGGATGAGCAGTGGGCGGTGGAGGGTGGTTGAGCGATGGCGGTGGAGTAGCGGCGGTGGAGGCTGGATGAGCAGGAGCCGTGGAGGCTGGAGGAGGTCGGCGGCGGAGATGAACGATATCTCGTGGAGTCCGTTTTGCGGTATGCCGCGCCCTCCCGATGAACAGGACCCCGTTTCGGCCGTAGCACTCCAACACAAGTCCGTTTACGTCCATTTTGAGGTCGCCACACCCTCCCGATCAACGGGACCCCGTTTGACCGTGGGAGGTCCGTTTCCTCCGTTTGCGATACGCGGACCCTCCCGATGAATAGGATCCCGTTTCGAACGTGGCCGGTCGAACACAAGGCCGTTTCCACCGTTCCGCGGCACGCCAGGCCTCGTTTCCATCGGTTGTTCCGTCCAAGCGCTCCCGATGAACACGACCACACATTCCATTCTGACCCAGCCGGTTGGCTCCCAATGAACACGACGCATTCCGTTGCCTCCCCATGAACACGATGGCGACGCTGTTTCTCCGTTCTGACCCAGCCATGTCAACGATCCCTCGCCGTACGTATGCACGAGTAGGCGTTCGAGACCCCGCCCGTATGTACACATACGTGGCCGTATTTTCTTTCTTGCACCCTGGCCGCTGTACTTACGTGTACATGCTACGCCGCGCCTCTACTACGACACGTGCACACCTCTACATCCAGCAGTATATATGTATGTACACGTTCGCGACCAGAATGACAACGCTACGTACGCTTCGACCAGGTGGGTCCCGACTGTCATGCACTTCCTTGCCTGCGAAGATGTAGCTGGTGGGTCCCAGAAGTCAGGGCGAATCGTTTTTTTGCCCGGACACACTTCCTTGCGTGCGAAGATGTAGCTGGTGGGTCACAACAGTCAGGGGAAAACTTTTTTTCATGAAATACGGTGGCCCGTCCGATGGGTCCCCACTGTCAGGTGGAGGAATAATTATTTTGCACGTATTAAGGAGGCACTTCCTTGCTGCGGCCGTGGACCCAGATGTCAGCCTCTCCACGTACAGTTCACGTCCGATGGAAGCCGTTCCTTGACCATGTTGACCACGCCGCGCCGATTGCACCACGGCGGTGGACGACGGCGAGGCCTAGGAAGGGGAGGACAGGGAGCCGGGGAAGACGCGGCAGTGGAAGCCCGCGCTGAGAGGGGTACGAGGGTTCACTGGTTTGGCTGCGGTGTGAGGCTGCCGTCACCGCAGGACCTGGCCAGCGGTGGGAATAGTAGGGGGCGGTGAGGCCTCAGCGGCAGCACAGCCGGCCACGGGAGGCAGGAGCATGCGGCACGACTGGCGCTGCTTTGGGCAGCTGGAGCAAGAAGACCATAGGTTGAAGAAGCACTACGGCCGTTGGATGGACATCGTACGATCACTGGAGCTAGAATCGTTCATATTGACTAAAGTTGACAAAGGCCCCCGTCCCAGTCAACTTAGTAGGCCCACAAGTCAGCCTCTCACCATGGTGGGTCCCAGCTAATAGGGGGAGTATCCATTTTTTTGTGCGTAATAAGGAGGCACTTCCGGTGGGTCCTAGCTGGCAGCGGGGGGAACTTTTTTTCACGAAATATGCTGGCCCGTTCGGTGGGTCCCAGCAGTCAGGGGGAAACATTTTTTCGCGAAATAAGGTGGCCCGTCCGGTAGGTCCCTGTTGTCAGGTGGAGGAATAATTATTTTCCGCGTAATAAGGAAGCACTTCCTTGCGCCCGCCTGGACCCAGCTGTCAGCCTCTCCACGTACAGTACACTTCTGATGGAAGTCGGTCCTTGACCATGTTGACCATGCCGCACCGAGAGCACCAGGGCGGTGGTCTGGATGACGGCGAGGCCTAGGAAGGGGACGACGCGGAGCCGAGGAAGACGCAGCAGTGGAAGCCCGCGCGGAGAGGAGTACGAGGGTTCGCTGGTTCGGCTGCGGTGTGAGGTTGTCGTCGCCGCAGAATAACAGGGGGTGTGGGTGAGTGGAGGGATGGCCTAGCCAGCGGTGGGAGTAGTATGGGGGCGGTGAAGCCTCCGCGGCAGCACAGCCAGCCACGGGAGGCAGGAGCAAGCGGCACGACCGGCGCTGCTTTGGGCGGCTGGACCAAGAAGACTAGAGGTTGAAGAAGCACTACGGCCGTTGGATGGACATCGTACGGTCACTAAAGCTAGAATCGTTTATGTTGACTAAGTTAACAAAGCCCTTGGTACACTCCAACTTAGTAGGCCCACAGGTCAGCCTCCGAAATGTGGCGCCCCAGATGTCAGGGGGAGGAATCATTTTTTTGGGTGGCCGAAGCTAAGAATATCCGAGATTGAAGAAGAAGCATGACATCCGTTGGATACACATCCAACGACCACTGCTGCTAGAACTGTGTGTTGACTATAATAAGTTGGCAAAGCCTTGCATACGTGTCAACTTATTTTTTTGAGGGGACGCGTCACTTAGTAGGCCTACAAGTGTGTGGCAGAGAACTTATAGCCCATTTGCGTTTTGTAAGAATGTACATCCCATTTTTGAATTCTAATGGAATTTACAACAGCCCATTTACAGTTTCTTAAAAGTACAACCCATTTTCTAGCTAGGACAATGATTAATAATTTCAACCAACCGTTGAAGACAGAATTCAATAAAAATTCCCACATTTTGATGGGCTCTGAAATATTTTTATCCCGAAATTTCTAGTCAGATTAAATATAAATTTGTATTACATAAAAATCCAATGAAACATTGTGCGTGCAACAATGAAAATTTAAGATTTTCAAAATCCATAAATAATGCTTTATAAACTAATTTCGTGTTTGGTGCATTTTTTTATAGTTACTGCCCAGTTTTTATAATTACATCCCATTTATTATTTTTAAAGCCCATTTTCCTGTTAAGCCTAATGCATCCCTCCTAGGAAAGATTTGCAGCCCAACGGGGCAGAGAATAACAAGTGGACCTTGCCTGGGTATACCTCAAAAAGACGTATAGCTGGGCTAGCCATTTTCATCTTGAAAAAATTAGTATCTGGGCTGGATATCGGCACGGGCTAGGCAGACCACAGCCCGCCCATTAATACCCGCTCTCCTCTGAACAACAATGAAATCATCACCAAGAAAAACTCTGCAGTGCTCACGCCTCAAAAACACAAATACTGCTCGAGCTGCTTGGTCCCAGTTGTCGGCCGCATCTTGTGCAATTCTCTCGTTTATATTGACTACATAGGTTGACAATGGTGTGGGACCGTGATGTCAAGAAACCAGCAGAAAGAAAAAAATAATATAGTTGTACATAATAAGGAGGCACTTGCGTACGTAAGGCTATGGCCCTAGTGGGTCCCTAGTGTCATCCAGTCAAAATAAAGTCATCTCCTGAATCCTCATGTTCGTTGATGATGTTAACAATGCTCGGCGCCACGGCGAGCGCAACAACTCGAAGGACAACGGAGAGGGCCTCGTAGGCCCTACAGATGGTCTCGATCTGCGCTGCTGCTCATTCAGAAGCCAGGATCATCGGACACCTATGAGCACCTTGAGAAACTGAGGCGGCATGAAGCGGTAAGGCGGCGCTTGGGAGCTCTGGTTTATTTCAAACCTGTATTAACATACAAGTGTAATTTACTCGTCGCCGAAAACAACGCGTAAAATACAGGCGTAATGAAACCGAGGCCCAAGGTGCGTAAGTAAAACCGGCGGATTCTGCGTGTAATTTGAGAGACCGGTATATTTTACGAAAGCACTGCTATATGGGCGACATTACGGATGATACATGCATGACGTGCGTATCATGCCATCCATGGGCAAGACTGAAACAGCAGTTAATGGCTGGATTAGCAATCGTCCGAGTGTCGTTCAGCGTTTTTATCGTGTGTGAAGTACTTCCGATATTTTACTAGTCAAAATTGACCAACCAAGCACCTTCGCCTGAGACCATCTCCTTTAATTTACAAGCGTCAGTTTTACAAGCGGTTTAAAACGAGTATTCCAATGAAATGCTATCACCCAGAAAACAGAGATTGGAAGGATAGTAGAGGAGCTGTTGCAAAATGCTGTAATCAGGCCCAGTACAAGCCCCAAAGCAGCTCTGGTGTTGAAGAAAGATGGAACTTGGAGAATGTGTTTCGACTATCGAAAACTAAATGCAGCAACTACTCCCCGATATTAGCTCTCAGCAGTTAAGCAATTCCGAAATCAGTTTGTTGCCCTGCAAAGTCTTTGACCTTGGGTATATGAGTAGGAGACTTAGGACAGTAGCGTCGATAGGCAGTAGGGCAAGCTGCCGGATTGACAGACAGTTATTAGGACAGTGGGTAAGCTACTTAGGCTAGGTAATAGGTACACATAGGTCAGATACGCGGGCAAGTCTCAATAACCAAAGTAGGAGTTGATGAGTGACTTTCTTCTTCTCTATTCCTTCTTACTGGACTGGACGGATTCCTTTCTGTAAACTGAGTTAATGGAGTCAAGAAAGAAGCAAGTACAGTATGCATTCTTATTCCGTAAAATAAGTCACTGGTAGGCAAGACTTTCTCTCGAGAGTCAGAGCTTCGAGACGACATTCGCAGATGTTCAATCTTGCGAGGCGTATGAGCCAGATTTTTAGTACTCTCCCGACCTGTTAGAGGCCACCCTAATAAGCGGAGATTGCTGGGAAAACGTTGCTCAACAAGACAATAACCAACTCGAAAAAGGAGACCCTCGCATAACAAGTGGTGATCTCTGTACTAGAATAGAAGCTCTGCTAATTGTGAAGAACCCACAGCCGGGAGCGTTAGCAACTGGATTTTACCACACTCCGTTATACCCTCCCTTGGGGGATGGCTTGGTGCTAATGTAGGACTTTCGGAGACCTTCCGCTTGCTGTTTTGGTCCAGCCTGAGTGGCCATAACTTCTACTGTGATTTAGTTTGGAGCGGTCTTGCTCTTGTTGTTCCGTTGTTGCGCGTCCTATTCTGATATTTAGGACCAAGAGGTACTGGATTCTCTTTCGGATAGGCCCTGAAAGGAGAAGAAAGGCTGAAATGCCAATGGACGTCTGTCTATTCTCTAATTCACCCGATCCCTATCCGCTTTCCAAAAAGGAAGAATGCATGAACCACGGCGGAGGAGAAAGGGCGGATCACTGGCGATCTTTACAAAACTATGCGGAAAGGATATAAAGATTGACCGGTACAAAAGCCATCTCCATCAATCTACGCTCATTAAGGAGAGGGTTCCTTAGAGAATAAAATGGGGAGCGAACGAAAAAGATGTGTGGCTGAGGTGTTGGGAGCCCCCAATAGAGAAGGACGATGCAGAAAGGGATTTCAGCCAGTCCTTGCCTATTGCTGGGCTGGTTGTTTTGTCACGATCC